>CM062817.1:685612703-686217325 GCA_031772625.1 Pinus tabuliformis | reverse complement strand
CTTTAATGTAGTAAGTTGTTTGCATGGTTACAATCCAATCCAAACTTAATATGATGACTAATTATGCCAACACCATCTTTGCTTCTCTCAGAAAATGAAAAATAAAAATGTAACAAAGATTTTTTCAACCCAACCTTTAGAAAATATTCTCCGCAATAAAGTTATATATTTAAGCTAGTTAATTAGTTTATAATGTGATCAAATCCTTATTCAAACAAACGACCTACATAATAGGGGATTCATGCTTCTTTTTAAGGTAAAATGACCCAAATGGTACAACAAATTCCTATCTTTCAAGGTCAAATATGGTAGTTAGTTTCTAAAGGAGCATTATTTATTACCCATACTCCCCCAACAACAAACAAAATTCAAAAAAAAATCTTCATCACTCTTGGGAAAAAATAGTCCTTAACCCTTATTTAACATAAGGCGAAAAAGAAAAAAGCTCAAGGATATGGGAGTACAAAAGATAGAAAGCTACATGTTTATTAATAAATAATATATTTTCCAAGAGCTAGTGGAGGAGGAATGTTTATCTTTGAAACCTCTTTCCTTCATTGAAGAACTCATATCATCGGATGTATAGTTGTCCATACCCTAGAAAAACACTTGGCATTATGATGGCATGAAACACAAGGTGGAAGTATCATCATACCACCTTTATTGTTCAAGAAAATTATGAAGACACTTATGCAGCATTCCAACTCAAACTTTTTGTTTCTCCACAAACTAGAAGAGGAATTTGTGGAAGCATTCTAGGCTTCACAAAGATGTAACTTATTAGAGGTTTCTAAGATAATGTTTTTTACCAAGATATATTTGAAAGATAAAGGGTTTCATAATACATCTTTTTTCCCGTTTGTAACAACATATAAATGAATTTAAGCACATATTTTTCCCACATAGTTATATTCAAAAATACAAAATAGTTCACATAAAAATATTGATATAGAGGAATATAAACGAATAATTTCTAATAAAAATCACTTTATGAAAATCCATTTTCTCCTAAACCTTTGTAAGGTTCAAATATTGAAGGGACAATGTAAAAAAAAGAATAATAGATAAGAATGGGAAGCAAGTGGGTTTATGAATCACAACCTGATGTTACAAGAATTTTCTATCCACCCACCTTAAAGTTGGCCATATCAAAATTAATGGGTTCTATTTTTCTTAGCTCTGTACTATAGTATAAAATTACTCACAAGCTTTAAATTTGATATTAATTTTTTTTTTAATAATAAATCATTTTATCTCTAATATTCAAGCTTCCAAAATTGTAATTTTTTATTTTTTAATACTATTACATCTCACTTTATAATGATGGTTCATATATTTTCAGAGAGAAATGATTAAGTATCATTATGGATTGCAAATTATAACTTTTTGTTCTTGGAAGAGCTATTATATTACAACAAAGGTTGAATAACCAAAATTTTAATGACTATTAGGTTGGCATCATGTATTTACAAAATGTAATCTTTCATATGCTATCCCTTTATAGTTTACTTATGCTCAAATATTTCCTCACTTTATATTTTTCTTTGGCTTAGTATTTAGATTAGGGAAGCGATATGAGAAGTTCAACTTATTTGAAGATAGGTAATTCTTGTGCAAACAACAAATGCCTTGATTTATTGAAAGTGGAATTTTAATATAAAACCTTATTATTTTCAAATCCTCTTGATATATTCTAACAAATTGTATAAATTTCATTAATATTACATAAATAAACACAAATTCTTTTTATTTCACTCGTTAGTTAATTATTTTAGGAGTCTCTATTGATGTTATTTCAAATACGTTTTCTTTTTGTTGTCCACATCTCATTCACCATATACTCTTACAAATGAGATGGTTCTGCAACAAGGTTTCTGCTAGATTGAATTCACTCAATACATAATTAATATGAAACATAATATGAATACAACATTGAATTTAAATATACTTTTAAGAATATTAAAAGTATTATAAAAATTGAAATTGTATTGCTATTTATATAAAATATAGTTATATATATATATAGATAAATATATATATATATATATATATATATATATATATATATATATATATATATATATATATTCAATCTTTTTGGTACGAGAAAAACATTTCACCCTCAAAATTGTCCCTAGATGCAACTTTCAAATTTTCTAAATGCATCGATATTTTAAATTAATTATCATCTAATTTAATTATTTTCCTACACTAATTTAAGATATGAATAAACCAAAATAAGTCATTTTTTATTTGAAATTAATTTTAATTTCTAACATCATTATTATTACTCTATTCCTTTTGTTTGTTATGTAATGTGAAATCCTTATATGACTCACACCCTTAATCTTTGGTTTGAGTAGCCATGACCGAGGGATATCTAAGGTCTCAATATCTCTCGAGGGTACCTAACCTATGCTAACAAAACCCTTTAACATGGATGGATATTTTCCCAAGAAATTTCAAACTGGTAATATTTTCACCATGGAGTGCCTTAACAAAACACTATGTCACTACCTATTATATGCCCTATAAACTTATTGTTACTTTATTTTTAATGTTATGAAATAATATATTAACCTATTCTATAATATACAATATTAAAACAATAATAAAATGTAAATCTTGACATGAATCTTATTATATTACTTTTACGTTTATAGTATCCATAAATTGTTTGTCCATGATTTTTTTCTTTAAACCAAATTAACCATAAACATAAATATAATTTTCAAAATTTAGAATTATTCTTAGTATAATGATATATTTCGTAGTTTCATATTAACTTGATTAATACTCTACAATCACACGTTGGTGAACAATGAAATGTAATAATAAACATGTACGGTGAATCATGGCTACATCCGACATGTTCAGGGTTAAAATTCCAATATGAGGAAGAAAGGAGAAGGGAAAAAAAGAACCAAAGTGATTAAATACGGTGTGACTATTGTATTGGTACAAAAGAAATTGCATGCCATGGAAGAAAATCTGTACAAACATGAGACTCGCAGAAACCTCAAAGACAAAATATTTGGATCATTGATTATTCTATTGATGTGAAGGAATATTGGGATCGCTTTGAATTACTTTGAATTGGTTAGGTGGGCATATCTATACATTGGGAAAGTCATGTATGGTTAAACAATTTATCCATTGAGGAAGTGGTACAATTAAGGAAAAATAAAGAATACATAGATATACATATATATATGTATATCTGGATTCTAATTGAACTTAATTGTTATATGGTCTGGATTCCAATTGAGACAAGTTAATTGTTGGCCTCTATTCAGTGTAAGAATCATCTATATTTCCGTCTACGTATTACTTCATATTTACAAGATTTGTGTTTGTAGAGGTGGGCAGATTTCGACCAAACCATAATGGATTCATTCGCAACATATTTTTTTAGGAGCAGGTGGCAGCAGAGCCGTGGTGCTCTGTATGTCCATGACTCTCACCAGCTAAGTTCACCCCACTTTATCGAACCTCAAGATGAATGTAGGAAGAGAAAAGAGAAAAGGTCTTAAGAGTATGACCACTACCCAGAAATCAAACATCTAAACTAAAATCGATTCAAAGAAGGAACAACCTAAAATCTTAAAATAAAACTTTTTTCTTAAATTATATTTGATCAGAATTATTAAACCGTTTCTGCTTTAGTAATTCACCTTCATTTTCCTGATTCCTTAATTCGACGAGAATGATTGAGCTCGATAACGAGAAAACTAAGTGTAAGAGGCAAAATATGTTTTGTGAAGCCCAAATTCTAAGGTATTGAGAAGTAACAACACCAAAAAGTTCCAAGTAAATCGATATTTAAAGCAGCAACACCACAATCAAGCAGGCATTGAGAAATAACTATAAGGTACCTTAAAGCTGCTTGGTCCATAGTGGTGTTCAATCTGTGGTTTGTCCATTCTATATGAGCAGTAATGACGCTGAAATAATTCAGAAAAACCAAAAATCCAGAAATAATTGGTAAAGTCGTAATACTAAAATGAAAGAGATTAAAGATTTAATAAATCAAATGAAATCAAGATCTGCCTCACCTCATCCATCCATAGAGAAGTGACATGGAGATTGCATTCGCCGCTTTCATTCAGCTATAGAATTTCTTGGAATTTTCCCTTTTCTTTTGGAAGATGAAGATGAGAAAAACAAAAAATGCAGAAATAATCAATAAATAATCAATAAATTGCCATTAGTAAAACTAAAGAGATTAGAGATTTAATAAATGAAATGAAGATGAGAAAAATAAAAAATGCAGAAATAATCAATAAATTGCCATTACTAAAACTAAAGAGATTAGAGATTTAATAAATCAAATGAAAACAAGCTCTGCCTACCCTCATCCATCGAGAAGAAGTATGGAGATTGCGTTGACCAATTTGGTTGTACAGGAATACCTCTGCTTGAGGATTTTTTCATTCTCTGCTTCATGCTTTGTGGCTCTCAAACATAATTTCAGACAAAAAGAAAGAAATCCACATCTTCATACAACAATGATCCAATGAATCTGGAGAAAAGAGGATATTCTATGAAGAAAAGAATATTATAAAAAAAAATATTACATTTTAATTATCAATATTCACAATATTTAAAAAAATTATTTATGATTATAAATTTCTTGTAAAGAAAATATCTAAAAAGGAAATGATTAATAAAATTTGTATTTATAAAATAATTAATAATTTTTTTATAATTTAAATATCATTAGTCAAAATATGTTATCTTTTTTATAATTTAGTTATAATTATTTAAATATAAAAAAAATAACATAAAACCAAAGGTATTGATGAATCTTACTAGTTGTACTTATAAGATATTCAAATTTTAAATTTAAGGCTAAAAATTATTGGTATAATCGTTATTTTATTTGAAATTTAAATTTTAACTATTTTTTATTATAACTTTCTACAAGTTTAAATAATTTAAAAGTGAAATATTATTTTAGGGGTATAATTTTTTAAAATTAAATTGATATCAAGTTACACAATATTAAAATATTTTTCTAATATAACATTAAAATCTTTTTTCTATGGTTCTAGATTGTAAATTATTGAATAAAATTTTAAGTGAAATAGAAAAACCATAAGCTAATTGAATCCATCAATTGTACATGAAAATATCAATAGTGCTTAGTCTGATGGCTCAAGCGCTTTGGCAAAGGCTTAGTTATAATGGGTGGGAGGTCTAGTGATCGACCTCACTACTCCTTCTCTGGCGCACACTACTCAACAAAAAAATTTCCCACGGGGTTTTGGATTGACGCTGAATGGGTGCATTGTTAAGGCACTCCTTGCGATAGGTCACTAGTTCAAATCCCCTGTGGGTGCTTACCTACCAAAAAAAAAATATCAATAGTGCCTGAGTAGAAATACTAGACTTGGTTTGTTATAGAACCGTTACTCAATGCTAACGAGTTCTTCCATCCCCAATAGGATGCAATTTAAGGAAAATTTAGTCAAGTAGATATATTTTCATTTTCATTTTAATATTTTAATTATTATTATACTATAATATATTCTAAATTTTATTTAAAAAGTTTAGTAGAAATAATCAATTAAAGAATTATTTAGTATTTATATCATTATTATAGTCATAATTGGATAGAAATAAGGAAGCAAATTGTTAAAAGATTATTCTATATGTCTTCTCTCAACCTTCTGGAGTAAACATCAAATTCATTACTTCTTGTTTTTCTTCCTTAACTCAAGAGGTACAAGAGATATTAAGAGTCTCACTTAGTAATGATCAACATCCTCATATAGCTAGTTTGGTTTATAGGCGATAGGAGTCATCAAGTCTAGAAATTGTCCAAACACCTTAACCTAGAAAGTTACATAGCATCAATGAGATCCACATTTAATAAGATAATCAAATATTCCAACACCATGTTGTTTTCTCCAATAAAAATGAGGACAAGGTTAATAAATATATGCCATCTAACAAAATCATACATTTAATCTAGTTAATTGGGTTACAATGTGTCTAACCCATATTTCCCATGGGAGCATAGACTTTATGAACTTCATGCTTCCTTTTAGGATAAAATCAAGCAAATGGGAATAACAAATTCTAATCTCTAGAGGTAAAAAAAGGTAGTAAGTTGCCAAAAAAATTATAATTATCTACATCCAAAAATTCTATTGTTTGTTACTCATACTCCCCAAATAGGAACCTCATTTTACAAGCTTCTTCATCATTCATGGAACAAAATAATCCCTTGTAACATTCTTAATTTAATGGGGGAAGAGACAAGGATTAAGGATATGGGAGAAAAAATGAGGAGGCACTCACTAATAGTGCATCTTATTGTATGATCAAGTTTAGTACTCCATAATATTGTCTTCCATTTCAAGAGAAAATAGAGGAGGACATTTTGTCTCTTAAACCTCTTTGATTTAAGAGCAATTATCATCGCATGTATAATTGTTCCTACCATGGGGAAAAAATACCATTATGCTAATCAGAAGCACATGGTGGAAGTATCATTATATCACCTTCATTTCCCATGAATATCTCCCTATTTCTCCACAAAATGGAAAAGGATCTTGTGAAGGAATTCTAGACCATGTCAAGATCTAGCTTCTTAGCAGTTTTCTAAGACATCTTTTCTCTACAAGGATACATCCCATAGATGTAAATATGAAGAACACACATTTTCCCTATTTGAAGCAACAATGAACACATACATGATGTTAGGTGTAAATATTTCCCATGTAGTTGGACTTGAAACATATAAAGTTGATGACTTGAAGCTTTTAATATGGAAATATATTCTAAAATTTCAATATAATATGGGAAAGATAAAAACAAATCATGAGTTTAATTCAACGATCATGAAACAAACAAATTATATAATTTGGTAAATTAAAAAGGAATATTTCTTCTATCAATTTACCTTGGTATTAGAAAAAGATGGCAAACAGGTTGGTCGTAAGAAATATGAAGCACAAGACCATGAGAAACAACATATCAACTAACTCCATGGTTGTTGTAGTCTCACTAGTGCACATCAAATAAATTTTTGTTTAAATATATGCATGTATATTTTTCTACCACATGGGGAAAATAAATAATGAAAAAATTTAAACAAAATGTTAAATATTTAGTATGCCTAGTCACAAATATCATTATGTCACAAATGCACTAAAATTCCTTATGAGTAGTCCACCACTATGCCCTGTTTTCATAAATAAAAATAAGGTTATACTAGTATATTTTAAACAACATCGAAAATAAAATTTTCATAAGATTATACCTAGACATTGCAAGCATTTTGACATGGATGTATAACTCAATAAAGAGGTATAAATGAAGTGGCAATAACTATGACAAATGAAATGGTGATCACATCCAATTATGGAAGGAACTTAGAAGGAACCAATGCCGACATGGAAACTGTCTTAATTAGTTGAAGGCCAGTGGCACTGAGAAAATTGTTGATATATCCCTCTGGAACAGAGATGGGGTCTCAACTGGCTGGCTGCACCTGGACATCCTACCAAATATCGAACCCGATCAGCCAATTTTGTTCTATATTTTGAAAGGATATTCTCAAGTCGCCACTGCCAAGTTGGATCAACAAATTTGGACATGATGCAAGAGCAATATGTACTTAGTCAAAGATGGGTATACTATGTTGTTAAAAGATTCCACACATTTTTTGCCAAGCCGACTTTGGAAGAACATATGGAACTCGTCCACAGAAAAGTATTGACTGCAGAAAACTTAAAGAAAAGGAACATTTATGGGCCTTCACATCGTGCCTTATGTGAACAAGCAGAAGAGCACATTCCACATCTTTTTAGAAAATTCTTTTATGCTTTAGAAGTCTGGAAACATGCTTTGCATGCATTGGTATGCTTGATATGCACTAGGATGCATAAATTAAGATTGAACACTAAATCCTCCGATCAGAATATAAGACATTCTAATCGTTTCGAAACAATCATAGCATTATTTAGTATGCTTACTTGCTTTTTCTCCTCGAAGGGTTCACGAATTCTCCTCGAAAGGTTCACGAAAATAAATTTTTGAATTTGGTTAACAGCTCTTCCAATGAGTTACATTTACAAAATTTCCATTCTTTATTGATTTCTATACTTTCTATTGCTATTCAAGATATACGCGGAGGTTTTCCATAATCATAAAACATCCAAAACGGATAAAGTGTTTATGAGTTGCATAGGGTTTTAAATTTTAATCTTTACCTAAATGGTATCTATAAGTTTTAAGCATAACTCATTTCATTCTTTTCTTTAAAGACCTTACCTAAGATCAGGACCTCGAGGGATCGGAATAAGGGGCATAGACCTGAGCTTACTGATGCTAAAGAGCATTTCAGGACCTGCCAGCCAGGAAAGTGAAGGTAATATCTATTTGATTAAGAAACTTTACAAACCAATTTTAAAAATTTTAATTTTAATTTTATTTTTAAATTGGAGATGATTATTCATAAGTTATAAGTCAATTTTTTTTAAAAATAAATCTATATATATATATATATATATTATTTTTATAATAAAATAAAAAATTATATTTCAATAACTCATAACAACAAACAAACAAAAAGACAGGCAAAAGGGAGCGTTGTCTACGAACAGAACGTATATCCGGTTTTTTCCGACGTTTTAACTTTATGTGGCTTTCTTTTTCGACTTTTTCCTCTTTTAATAACGTTCAAGTTTTATATAAATATATGGATAATTATTCAAAATATTTTATCAATCTTTTTATAATTTAATTATGATTATTTAAAATATTAAAAGAATAAAATAAAATAAAAATAATTCGTTTATTATTTATATTTATAAAAATAGGGATCACGATGTAAAGGTGATAGTCATCTAATAGGGATTTGTCTCCACCTAGTATTTTTTTTACATTTGTTAAAAATTATTGTTATAATTTTTATTTTATTTGAAATTTAAATTTTAACCATTTTTTTATTATGATTTTTTATATTTTTTAAATAATTTAAAGGTGAAGTATTTTTTAGGGGTATAATTCTTTTAAATTAAATTGATATTAAATTACACAGTATTAATTTTTTTTTCCAAAGTAACATTAAAATCTTTTTGCCATGGACAGTTAAATTGCAAATCAGAACAAATAAAATTTCTAAGTGAAATAGAGAAATCATAAATTAATTGAATCTATCAATTAAACATGAAAATAACAATAGTGCTTGGAATTGATATATTGACTAGAGGTATAGATTTAGTTTGTTAGAGAAAGGTTACTTAGTGTTAGCCCATTCTTCCACCCTCAGCATGGTCCAATTTAAGGAAAAATTAACCAAATTAATATATTTTCGTTTTCATTTTAATCTTTTAATTGTTATTTTGCTAAATTATATTTTTATTTTTATTCAATTTTTAATTCATTTTTAAAAAATTTAATAAAAATAATCAATTAAATAATTATTTAGTATTTATATCATTATTAAAATTATAATTTAATAGAAAAAGGAAACAAATTGTTAAAACATTATTATATATTTCTTATATTTGTTCCGTCAACTGTATGGAATAAACATCAACTTCCCTCCCCCACTACTCACTGCCTCTCTTCCTTTCCCTCCCTCTTCCTTCCCCCCTCCTGCCCCCCTCTCTCTATCCTTATCTCCCTCTCCTCTCTCACCCTGCCTCCAACCCTCCCTCCGTCTCTCTCCTCTCCCCCCTTGCCTCCCTCTCTTCGTCTCTCTCCCTCTCCCTCTCTGAATAATCCACACCATTCGCTCCCTCTGTTCCTCTCTGTCCCTCCTCCTTCACCACTTCCCCACCTCTCTCTCCTCTCCCTGACCTGACCCACCCTGCCTCCCTCCTCATTAACCACTCCCTCTCTTCCTCTCCCCCCCCTCCTCTCCTACTGTCTATATCCTTCTCTCACTCTCCTCTCACCCCTACCTCCCTCCATCCATCTATCTCCTCCTCCCTCTCTTCATCCCCCCAACACTAACGCCCTCTCTTCCTCTTTGTCCCTCCTCCATCCCCACCACCACCACCACCCCTCTCTCTCCCTATTCCCCACCTACCGCCTACCTCCTCTACCTCCCTCTTCTCTCCTTCTCCCTCCCTCCCTCCATCTCCCCCTCTCTTCCCCTCTCTTCATCCCTCCCTCCATCTCTCTCCTCCTCTCTCTCTCCCATCCTAAATCTCTCTCCTCCTCTCTCTCTCCCTTCCTACATCTCTCTCCTCTCTCGTGCTCTCTCCCTCACTTCTTGTTGCCCACCACCCCCCTTCGTCTCTTCCTCTCTATTCCTCCTCCTTCGTCGCCGCCACCCCCTCACTCTCCCTCTCACTCCACCCCCTTGGCCTCCCTCCTCTCTCTCTCCTCTCTCCCCTTGCCTCCCTCTCTGCATACCCCCCACCATGCACTCCCTCTCTTCCTCTCTGTCCCTCCTCCTTCACCGCCTCTTCCCCCTCTCTCCCCCACTCCCTCTCTGCATACCCCCCACCACTCACTCCCTCTGTTCCTCTCTGCCCCTCCTCCTTCACCGCTTCCCTCCCTATATCTCCCTCTCCCCTCACCCACTTGACCCCCCTCCTCTCTCCTTCTCCCTCCCCATTACTCGCTCCCTCTCTACCTCTCCCTCCCTTGTCCTCCCCTCCTCTCCTTTGACCCCCTACCTCTTACACTCCTCTGCCCCCCTGCCTCCCTCCCTCCATATCTCTCCTCCTCCCTCTCTTCATCCCCCCAACACTAAGTCCATCTCTTCTTCTCTGTCCCTCCTCCTTCCCCACCTCTACCACCCCTCTCTCTCCCCATCCCCTCACCTACCACCTATCTGCTCTGCCTCCCTCTTCTCTCCTTCTCCCTCCCTCCCTCCATCTCTCCCTCTCCCTCCCTCCCTCCATCTCTCCCTCTCTTCCGCTCCCTTCATCCCTCCCTCCATCTCTCTCCTCCTCTCTCTCTCCCATCCTCCATCTCCCTCCTCCTCCCTCTCTTCCTCCCTACATCTCTCTCCCCTCTCGTGCTCTCTCCCTCCCTTCTAGTCGCTCTCCAACCCCTTCCGTCTCTTCCTCACTATCCCTCCTCCTTCACCGTCGCCCATATCTCCCTTTCTCCCTCCCTACATCTCTCTCCCCTCTCGTACTCTCTCCCTCCCTTCTTGTCGCTCTCCACCCCCCTCTGTCTCTTCCTCTCTATCCCTCCTCCTTTGCCACCGCCCATCTCTCTCCCTCTCCCTCTACCCGCCTAGCCTCCCTCCTCTCTCTCTCCTCTCTCCCCTTGCCTCCCTCCCTCTGTATCTCTCCCCCTCCCTCTCTGCATACCCCTCACCACGTGCTACCTCTCTTCCTCTCTGTCCCTCTCCCCCCACCACCCGATCTCCCTCCTCTATCCTTCTCCTCCCCCATTACTCACTCTCTATCTTCCTCTCCCTACCTCTTCCTCCCACCTCCTTTTCACCTCTTTATATCCTTCTCTCACTTTCCTCTCTTCCCCTGCCTACCTCCCTCCATCTCTCTCCACCTCCCTCTCTTCATCCCCCCAACACTCACTCCCTCTCTTCCTCTTTGTCCCTCCTCATACCCCACCTCCACCACCCCTCTCTTCCTCTTTGTCCCTCCTCTTTCCCCACCTCCACCACCCCTCTCTTTCTATTTTTCCCTCCTCGTTCCCCACCTCCACCACCCCTCTCTTCCTCTTTGTCCCTCCTCGTTCCCCACCTGCACCACCCCTCTCTGTCCCTATGCCCCCACCTTCCCCCTAACCCCTCAGCCTCCCTCCTCTCTCCACTTCCCACCCTCCCTCTCCGCCTCCCTCCATCCCTCCCTCCATCTCCACCTCCCTCCATCCCTCCCGCCATCTCTCTCCTCCTCTCTCTCTCCCTCCCCCCATCTCTCTCCTCCTCTCTCTCTATCCCTCCCTACGTCTCTCTCCTCTCTCGCCCTCTCTCTGTACCTTCATGTCCACTCCTCCCCCACTACTAGCTCCCTCTTCCTCCCTCCCCCTCCCCCTTCCTCTCCCACTCTCTATATCATTATCTCCCTCTCCTCTATCCCCTTCCTCCCTCCTTTGTCTCTCTCATCTCTCCCCTTTCCCCCCTCTCTCTGTCCCTCTCCTCCCTCCCTCTCTCCATCCCCCCCATTACTCACTCCCTCTCTTCCTCTTTGTCCCTCCTCCTTCCCCAACCCCTTTGCCTCTATCCCTCAATATCTCTCCTCCCTCCATCTTCCGCACTCGCTCCGTTGTTGTCCCCCTGCCTCCCCCGCTACTCACTCCCTCTCTTCCTGTCCCTCCATCCTCCCCTCTCCTATCTCACTCTCCCTTTCTCTCTCTAATTTTAATGATCAACTGTATGCAAACCTAATTTGTCATATCATTTATTAAAATAATAAATAAAAAATAGTAAATAATTATTTCAAGAGTAGTGAGATGTTTTATAATTTAGTATAAGGGATAAGTGTTTACAATTGAATCTCATCTGAAACAACATATAGATAATATATATGAAAATATTAAAATATATATATATATATATATATATATATATATATATATATATATATATATATATGTCACACACCATTACAGATCTAATTTTTTTTTTACCGCCGTATAAACATGCATATATGTTCATTGGATTTTCGCATCGCAAACAAGTTATAAACATTATTATTGTCGAACAATATAACAAGGAACACTTTAATATTAAAACATTCTTATGTTTAATTTATACTCCTACCCACTCATACAAAAGTCGATAAATGATTCACTATTCCAACATCTATCCATGCCCATGATTCATTAACGATTATACAATGGTTGACTCATGATATGTCTCGAGTTAATCAAGCGGTTGACATTCAAAGGTATGTACATAAGTGATATGAGCGGTACTTCAATCATAAATGTTTTTATGGCAATTTCTATATATACGTGCTGGTTTATTTCACCGAGGTTAGCTGAAGCCGCGAGTCCTGTCCGGCTCTGATGCTCACCCAGCTGGCCTGCTTTGCATCGTCCATTTGGCACGATGAACGGCCGGCCACCAAATTGCCATGTGCCCTCCGCGTGCTCGGTGCTCCAGGAGCCATACGGTCTGACATTTCTCGAACTTACCATTTCACAGTTGTTTCCTGGTTCAACTACTGGTGATCGAACGATGGAGACGAGCCCGCCCAAATCAAGGGCTGTCGTTGAGCCATGAGGCGGTGGGTGCTTTAAAGGTTTTTAATGTGTGGTTAACTCCTTTAGCTTGTTTTTCTTTTCATTGTTGAGCGACCTCCTGTCACTCACAGCTTCATGGCGCTCCGCCTTACTCAGAACTCCTTACCTCCAAGCGGTCTGGTGCACAGCAGGATGTCTCTGCCTTCCATCACCGGATCAGGTATCGAATTTTCTTTTATTCAAGTTTACCGCTCTTCTCGTTTTCATGCTCATGTTCTTCACAGGCTTTTGAGCTTCACAGCTCCGGTTATGGTTACGATTCTTCTAGTTTTGTATACATCTTTCTTCGGCGTTTTTTTTTGAAAAAGATCTCACAGTTTCTGGTTATGTTGATATTCTCAGGAGGAAGGTTCGGTTGTTAAACCAGCGGCGTTGGAAAGCCTTCTCCGCTTCTCCGCCATCCCATGTCCGGGTAAGAATTTATGTATTTAATCGTAGGCTCGTATGGCTTTTCCGTGGTAACGGGCTGAGCCGCTGTCCGTTTGAACAGGATGTCGGGGCTTGCTCATGCTTCGGAATCCCTCCGCCATATACAGGGGTTTCCTCCCATGGGGAAATTTTACGTTTCTCTTTCATATTTTGTTGTTTGTAAATTGTCTGGTTTCTCTGCCAGCATTCAGGCGGAAACCTCCGTTAAGAGGCGTTGTATGCCCAACTTGTATTGTATAACTTGTTTCCTTACAATGGACTGTTGGTCTTGAAGGCGGACGAATGCTTCCGGTTGAATAATGTTTTGTTTATATGATACTGTTTTCGGTTTTAATTTTGGTTAAAGAATTATTACTGGTTTACACGGAAACCTTTATTTGGCTCTAGTACTGTTATTCGATGTATACTGGGCGTACTTGCCTTCTCTGTAGCTTTTACTGTGAATATAAGTTTTGAACATTTATCCCTGTTCGTTTTTCCAGTGTATATTCGCTTCTATGGTTAAATCTTTTTGTGTCAACGGATCTGGCAATAGAAGCCCCTGCTGGCTATATATATTTAAGCACAGCTTCGGCGATTCTCTTCAGAGCCGGGGCATCTGTTAATGTTTGTTACGCATGCATGGTGGTCACGGCCCTTCCTCCGTTCCTCGGAGACAGGGGTATTTCCGTCAGTTTGTTTTTCTTTCTGCATGCTTATATATTCTGTTAAATGTTGAAGCTATATATTTGATAATGGATTATTACTTCGAAATACATGCTCTGTTCCGCAGACGATTCGAATGGCCTGCGTTTTTTTCTTGGTAAAAGGTCTGGGTAATTCCGGGTATTTACTGTTGTTCTCGGTTCGAAATATAAACCCAATGCTTATGCACAGTGTTGAATTCTTTTGTTCCATTCCCATCTGGGTTACAGAGAATGGCTTACACAGTAATCTTTTCCTGTTTTATATTCTTTCTATCGCTTATGCTACAGAGATTTTGATTCGACATGTTTTCGCTATTGTTCTTTGATTGAAAAATCTAGTCCCATCTCTGCCAGTTGCGCAGAGGCTAGATTTTAAAAATGATTAAATCTTTTCCCATTACCTTTACTTGCCTATCAAAGACCTTAAAAGAATTCCACAGGTTTAAATGAATTCTTAAATGCTTTAGCAAGCCGTACCTGAACAGTAGCAAACCTTTTCGTAGCGCTTGTCAACCTCCCGACCGTAGGAAGATCCTCCTCGATCTTCCACCCCCAAGCACTTCTGCAGATCTTCACTGTCTGCAAACCCTCTGGTTATGCCAGAGTCACGCTATCTGATCCTAACCAGACGTAGCGGATTCAGGAAGCCTCTCACTTCCAAACACATGCTATCTGGTCACTACCAGACATAGCACATAACCACTCCTCTGCCATCTGATCTTTACCAGACTTGGCATTCCCCTTTTCCTCCTGGGGTCTCAACCGTCACATGAAGGTAGTTAGGTTTTTCTCTTGTTTCAACTACCTCAACAGCTACTAACAACAATTAATCACATACTTAATTAAACAGTGGTAGCACAATTAATTATCATAATAATTAACAGCAATAACAACAGAGTTATTATAATTTACCAAACAGAGTTTTAGTTCACAGTTAAATTTACTGTCTTACTTAACATTATCGCTTCAAGCATTACAATATATATCTATATATCTATATATATATATATATATATATATATATATAATCCATTAAAACTATATGTATAATTATTATTTTTATTACATTTTTTCCAATAATTTATAAAAGTCACAAAAACATTATTTTTTTTAAATTATTGAAAATAATGTAATAAAAATATTAATAATGCACATATTTTTAATGGAATTCTAAAAAACTTTTTCCCGGATTGTAAAAATAACATTGAAAAATACATATAATATTAAAAAAAAATTATAAAAAATTAACTATAGTAATTTTATAATTGACCTTAGCATGCTTCGTCCAATTTGTGCGTACAATCCAACAAGACACAAGCCAACTAGTTAGATAAGCTGTCATGCTCCCGTACAATAGCAAATTCAGAGAACGGTGTGGAGATGGAAATAATAAAATCATTATGTAACATCCAACTGAATAGAATCCACCAACCTAGATAGAATATTAGCATAACGCTCTGGTGACTGGATATGATACTCACTCCATCTTGAAACCGGGTTTTTCGATGCGACGAATTAGGTTTAGGTTTAGGAAGAAAGAATAGAGCCTCATTCTTTTGTTTCGTTGAAAACAGAGCCCTCAATTGCGTGTTATATTCCCCTAGTCAGCTGTTATATTCCGTCTGTTATATTCCGTCTAGAATATTAGCAGAACGTTCTGGTGATAAAACCATCATGGCTTAATTCATGGTGTGTGAGTGATGGCAGAGTTGTGGGACTCTGTATCTCCAAACTCTTAATAGCTAAGCCCAACTCAGCCTCAAGACGAATGGAGAAAGACTGTGGGCTAAGACATAGAAACAAAATTATGAAGATAAAAATTAAAAATGTTTTAAGAGTAGGGCCACCACCCAGAAATCAAACATCTAAACTAAAACTTATTCAAACAAAGAGCAACCTGAAATCTGAAGATAAAACTTTTCGCTTAAATTAAATTTGTTCAGAACTATTAAACCATTTCTGCTTCAGTAATTCACCTTCATTTTCCTCATTCCTAAATCTACGTTAAGATGCAACTTATTCTTTATGATGCAACTTATTCTTTATGTTATCAATATATTATGTGAAGCCCAACTTTGTATTAGTTATGTAGATACATTTTTTGACCAAAGAGTTCTAAATCTTATAAGTAAATTGATATTTAAAGCCACAACACCCGAATCAAGAACGTATTGAGAAGTAACTGCAATGTGCCTTTTAACTATTTTTTCTGGGCTGAGTGTGTGCCACTCTCTTTTCAATTATGAGGTAATTGAGAGAAATCACACGCTATACTTATTTTTCATAGCTATTTCTATATTTCGATATCTAGAAATTAGAAAGACGTCTTTATATTTTTTAACCAAAGAGTTCTGAATCTGATAGATAAATCGATTTTTAAATTAACTACACTACAATCACTTCATTAGTGACCATGGCCGCTCACTGCAGCAGTAGCACTAGCGGTAGTGACCATGCCATCGACATTGTTTACGGAGATGGGATTGTCAACCGGCATGGATCGCACGAAGAATGTTCGCCTTCCAATTTCACAGAAGACAGCGAAGACGATGCCAAAGCCTCAAATCCTCGAGATTTCATGGCGATTTTCAGAGAACAGCTCTGCGAGATACTGTAGGTATATCAGCCACACTCGTTTGTGTTTTCACATTTTCTGGCCTCCTCCTTTTCTCATAATCCCTCTTTACTGTGGAATTCGTTGACTAAAACGCTGCCCATATAGAGAGTTCGTAGCTGCCCATAAAACCCTATGTACGTTGTCAGCTCGAGGGGAAATCATTGGTTTTAGAATTTCGTTTGGCCATCCCGCAACAGACCTTATCCTGGAGAAGATCCCTCAAACATTATAGTTGTCAACAACTTAGAGAAGGAAAAACCCTTATTACCAATTATTTCTCGCTCTGTACTGTTGAACCCTTATGACAAATTATTTATAACCCTCTAATTTGAACACTTTGAAGGATCTTTCCCCAGCGTGCTATTTCATTTTCTATCTTTCAAATTGAATGTTTCATAGCTGGTTCCAGATACTGCACTAGCCACAACGATTGTCTTTCTGTTAATACGCCAATTTTAGGGTTTACTGGCCAGCGGCGGAGGTAAGTTATAAATTTCATTAAAACCCCTAACTAGATTTCATGCAACGATCCAAAATATCGTTCCGAAACAAAGATTATCTCTGAACGCATTCCGGATCTTCCAGTCTTTGGGAAATCCGCTTGATACAATACAATGATACATCTTTAAGATTGAATGCACGACATTCTAATCATAGCATCATTTACTATGTATAATTTATATGGTTTAGCGCTTCCATGAGTTATATTATTGAGATTTCCATTCGTTATTGCTTTTTAATACGTAGGGTATTTAAAATATTGATGGAGGTTTTCTAAATAAAGTGATTTTTTTTTTAAATATTGGGGGAGGTTTTCCATTAATATGAATTTTTTTTAATTTACTTTTTATTTATAAGTTAGAGGTTATTATTCATTAATTTATTTCTAAAAAAGTTAGATAACATGTTATTCTTTTATTTTTTAATTTATGTTTTATATTTTTAATTTAAATTATTTTGAATAATTTTTTAATTATATTTTATATTTTTAATTTAAATTAATTTTCAAAAAGTTGTATATAATTATATAATTGTATTTTTTGTTTTATAATAGTATTTCAGAAAATATTTTAATAGCTTATAAACTCACAATCGATGTTATGTACATAGCACCGTTTATACACAACACCAGATATACAACATCGACACATCACTGCATATAATACATGTACACAACACCACAGGTACAACATGTACAACATATACACAATAGTAGTACTTCACATGGAGAGACCACACTCTCTCTAGCAGGCAACCTAGCTTCTAGGGGAAACATTCTTAGAGCACTCTAGTATTCACTTGGATTGGAGAAAGAAGGCAAAGGAAAGCGAGAAAGCACAAGGGAAAATTTGGATCAGTAACTACAGTTGGATTTCTTTGCAGTTATTGAGTTGTGTGTATGACTTCCTTGTTAGTTTTGGAATTCATAGTACATGCATCTGGTTCTTTAGTTATGTGTTTTCATTGGCATGGAGGATTCCCTGGATTGACAGTGGTTTGAGCCTTGTCATTTCCTCGATATCCATGCTGTTGTGGGTTTCCCACTTGATTTTTTTATTATTGTTGCTCATGCACTTATGGTTGTGCTTTGAGTTACTAGTTGTTGGAGCCTTGGTTTGACAAACACTCTGGAAGTCCTAGAATAGCTTGGGTTGAGTTACTAATCCTGGAGCCTTGGTTGGAAAAACGATCTGGAGCCCTTGGTGGGTTAAGTTACTAGTCAGAGAACCTTGGCTGGATAAATTCTCTATAGCCTTGTGGCAGTTGTGGGTTGAGTTACTAGTCCTAGAGACTGGTTGGAACAAACACTATATAGCCCTCGACACCTTGGGTAGAGACCGATTTAGTTGGTGTTGGTGATGTCTGAGCATGAGGTGGAATCGATGATGGTTGAGGTGGTTTGGAATTTGGAAGACTCGGTTTGGTTTTGGTTGGTTTATTCCATATGATCATACATTCATGTTTGAAATTTTTATGAATAGTTAATGAATGCATCAGATAATAGATATTATTGGAGCTATTATGAGAGTTCATTAGACCTTCTTGGAGAATCTAAAATAAGTTCCAGGCCCCTATGTTCAGATATGCATTCATTACTTGTAGATTTCATGTTCACCATATGTTTGATGAAATGATTGTCATCGTTAGGCTTGGTTAGATAAATTTATTTACTAAGTTTTTTATGAATGGATTTGTCTTGATGTTATATATAATTCTAGAAAGTCTCACTAAGTTTTGGGCAGTGTTTGGGAGACAAGCCCTGAAAAGGTGGACATTATTTTGGGGACGTAGGCTTAGAACTAAGCAATTGGGTGAGATGGATGTTGATGCTATTTTGGATCGATTTGTGCATATATTTAAGGTTATGATATTCATGTATGAGGCGATATAATTTTGATATTGTGTCATACTAATATGGACTGACTTGTGCAAAAGTGATAGCCTCCCCTGAGATACATTGAGGTATGAGTGTGATTATGTCATATGTTTGGTTTATCTAACATGATATGTTTACAGTTTGTCTCAATGTTTGATTAATTGCATTATATGTGTATGTGTCTATAATATTGCATGAAAGAATTATCTTGTTTTAAGATTATTTTACTATCACAATATGTGTTGGGACAACTAATATGCACTTGAGTGTAAGTCGGTGCTAGTTGTAGTATTATGATTAATGACTGTGAGTTGATTATGGCATGACTATCAATCTTGGTAAAGGTTGATTTCAAATTAATATACATTATGTCTTGATCTTTGGAACATGTGACTGACATGTGTAACATCTGGTTTCATGTTATGGGGGATTCATTAAGGAATTGGAGTCCCTTGAGAGATAACATATGTATGTGTTCAGTTACAAGGAAGTATGCTCAACACAACAAGGTAAGGTAACAAGTATATTGTTACATTTATGTGTGCACTAATAGCTACGTGTTTATGGAAGTATGAAGCAGGGGATTGCATGGAAAAAGAGATGGCCATGGAATCTTGCAGAAGGGTGAGGTTGATCTTTCCCTTGGAGGCATTGGGAACCCATGGGGTTGAGTCCTGGTACTTTTTTACTAGTCTTGTGATTTCGATGCTTTGTGATCTATTTGCACTTGATTTTAGTTTATTTTATGTTTGGTGCATGGCCATGGACTTTGTTTGTGGTATTATAATGTTTTTGGTTTTTCATGGTTTTCTTCATGTTCTTTCCTTTTATGTTTTGGGAGACTTGGGAATTCATTGGGGAAAGAGGGAAGTTAATGGAGCTTGGGAAGCATTAAATGAAACCCAAGAGGTAATGTAAGACTCGAATGAAGCTTCGTGCATGAGTAAACGATAGTTGAAGGAAATAATATGATAGTCAATTGGATTGGTTGGGTCCATTGGGATAAATGGATGGTGGTAGGACATTCATGAGAAATGTGACGGGAAAGGTAAAGTGAATGAATCTAAGGTATTAGATGTGTTGGCTATGTTGAGAATTGTCCTTCTCAATGTTGTGCATGTCATGGAGGGTAAAGAGAGTTATCTTAACCTTGACCTTACAATAATAGGTAATTATGTTTAGAACTAGATTATGTTGATGTTTATATATGTATACATGTATGTGTGTATGTCATTGTTTGACAAGGTTGTTAGGGATCATGATTATTTTATGCTAACGATTATATATATGTAAGTATGTATGTCACTGTCTGACAAGATTTCCAAGGATCATGCTTTTGGAGGAACAATTTCTTATGCAGGTGAATGGCATGAAGAGTTACTTGGCTTTGTGAGGAATCAAGTGGGAAGAATAACCTGGAAGATCCATGAGGTTAATATTGCATGGATGAGATTTGATAATGTATGCTTGTACTATGCCTATGTTGTTTTATGGATAGGTAATGATAAAGGATACATCGGCTAAATCAAATCATTGTGATCGGCGACATGTTGGAACATGAATGGAGAGTGGAAAGACCCTAGAAGCTAGGTTCCCTGTGAGAGAGAGTGTGGTCTCTCCATGTGAAGTACTACTGTTATGTATATGTTCTACATGTTGTACCTGTGGTGTTGTGTACATGTATTATATGGAGTGATGTGTCGATGTTGTATATCTGGTGTTGTGTATAAACGGTGCTATCTACATAACATCGGTTGTGATTTTATAAGCTATTAAAATATTTTTTGAAATACTATTATAAAATAAAAAAATACAATTATATAATTATATACAATTTTTTAAAAATTAATTTAAATAAAAAATATAAAATATAATTAAAAAATAATTCAAAATAATTTTATTTAAAATATAAAACATAAATTAGAAAATAAAAGGATAACATGTTATTTAACCTTTTTAGAAATAAATTAATGAATAATAACCTCTAACTTATAAATTAAATTAAATTAAAAAATTTCATATCGATGGAAAACCTCCGCCAATATTTTAAAAAAAAATTACTTTATTTGAAAAACCTCCGCCAATATTTTAAATACCCTAAGGATTAAAAAGCAATAATGAATAGAAATATCATAAATGTAACTCATGGAAGTGCTTTTAACGAAATTCAAAATTTTATTTTTACGTACCTTTCGAGGAGCAAAAGCAACTAAACCATATAAACTATACATACTAAATGATGGTATGATTAGAATGTCGTGTATTCTGATAGGAGGATTTGGTGTTCAATCTTAAATATGTATCATTGTATTGTATAAAGCGCATTTCCCAGAGACTTGAAGATCCAGAATGCGTTTAGTGATAACCTTTGTTTCAGAACGATGCTTTGGATCGTTGTATGAAGATGCGGGATCGTTGACATTGTGGTTTAAATCTCTTTGCATGTTATATTGAATTGGATGCAATCTTCCATCATATACAAATATGACTGTGAAGTCGACGAAGAATACGAGAGAAATTAGCCTTAATACAACCGATAATTAATACGACAATTAATTAATTATCATTCTCCAATTTATTTAAATTGTCCCTGCACATATGTAGGATTTCAAAAAACCTAACCGTTATCTCTATATTTAGAATAAAATTTGACAACCTAGAAAAAGAAAGGCACACCAATTTCAAACCCTGAAAAAGTAAGATACATGAAGAGGACAAGCCGAAAAATCCTGATATACATTATCTTAGAATTTTATTTCGCTCCTCTTGACGTGGTGGTAGTCTGATGTGATCAGTATGAGACAATGCTCACCTATTTCATCTTTGTGTTTGTCTATTCTTATGTTTTTGTGTCTCTGTGTGGGTTTGCATGTATGTCATTATTATTTTTGTTTGTGTGTGTTCCTTTTGGGTGAAATTAAGTCTGTGAGCCACAAAGCATGAAGCAGAGAAGGGAAAATTCCTCAAGCAGAGGTATTTCAGTACTATTCTGTAGCCTAACCAAACCATCCAATGCAATCTCCATGAAACTTCTTGATGGATGGATGAGGTGAGGCAGATCTCGTTTCCATTTTTTTTATTAAATATCTTTCATTTTAGCATTGTGAATTTACTGGGCAAGCAGTTTTAAGGTACCTAGCAGTTACTTCTCAATACCTTCTTTAATATACCTGGAAGTGATGATGCTACTGTGTGGTGATAGGTATTTGGTTTAGTGATATGTGATGGTCTCGGTATGTGATTTATTGATTTATTCAATGTGATAATGATTTAGACTTAGTTTTTCAGTATTTTGAGATTTGTATGCAAGTAGTCTTCACAAGAAGTGCCTACATACAAAGGTGTGGTTCATAAGAGTAACTTATACCTTATGGCATATGATTGATCAAGATTTGCAGTGACATGATCTAATTTATGTGATGTGAATGGTTATGCACTGATATGATATGTTATGAATTAGTTTGATCTAGTTCCACTGGTTGATTATGATTCAGTTACTACTTTGATGATTCAATTGGTTCCGTGACTGAGTGATTTGATATAGTGATTTATTTCATAAATGTTATTTGATATTGAGCTTAAATGATGGAAGTGCATCTAGTCTAAAAATATGATGAAAAGTGGCCTACAAGTTTGATGTTTTGAGTTAGTTTAATCCAGTATGAAACATTATGAAACGTGGTTCACAAAAGAGCTAAGGGTTGGAGCCTTGAGTTAGGGAGTCAAGGCTTTCTTCTATTGGTAGCTGGTAAATCTATTCAGGGGTAGGAGATCCCTTCCAATGGGTGTTAGTAAATGAGATTAGGTGTTTGCAACTCCCTTCTAGTGGGTGTTGGAGAATGAGAGAATGTTGTAGCCTTATGTAATTTGCTTCATGCATAGTGGTATGAGTCTGCGCCAGTACAATATTGTAATATGATTTCCCCTATAATAAAAGAAGAAGATATATACGATGACAGTTGTGGTTTTCTCCTACTTTTGGTTTCCACCTAAAACCCTATTGTCCTCATGTGTTGTTGTGTTTCTTATGTGTGATGGTTTATTCTGCTTGTATTGTTCATGGTTAATGTTTAATTAATGCCTAATGAATTAATGATGTAATGGTTCAAGTTAAATATATTGTGAAATAAATAACAAGTTAGTCAAATGGGTGTATGATGTTTGTCTTCATCGTAGTGGTGTGCATTCGTTATTGTACTTAATGACAGTAGCATACAGAAATTTGAATAAGAAATTGAAAGCTTTATGTGAGTTTTAAAATATTGATTCATCGGCCCCCAGTATTTTTTCCAACATCCATCGATTCTCTAGAATGTATATTTTGTAGGCCTTTGATGACTCGTTATAACAAAAAAATATGATTTCTTTCCTAAAGAATCAAGATTTTTCCTCTTATATTTAGGAACATGAATATATATAGGAGAACCAAACATTCTCATGTGTCCAACCTGTGGCTTCCTTTCAGAGAATGTTTCTTCAAGATCCATACCTACTATAACTTTACGAGGGCTTCTATTTTGAATGTACATGGTTTTCAGTGATGCTTCAACCCGTAAAAGAATAGAAATTCCAAATCATGCATGATGTCCTTGACAGACTCTTCAATGGACCTATTCTTTAATTTTTCTACACCATTCTAATATGGATTATAGGGTACAATTAGCTCCCTTGTAATCTTATTATGCCTATAGGCTTGTGTGTGGTATAGATCGAAGTGCCATAAAACCCTTAGTATGTGGTATTTAACAGTTGGTAAATTCATCACTCACCAACACCTTGTGTAATGGACTAAACCACTAGGAAACACTCATTTCATTAACTTAGTACAAAGTTTTATAGTTCAGCATAATTTAGTGTGGAATTATGCAACAAATATTTATTTTACTATGTTGCTTTTAGTAATTATTTAATGGGAAACCAATAATAATATAAATTCCATTTAACCAAAAAGAGGTTCTATGACAATACTATGCAAATACCTAGCTTAAAGTTTGGTACTAAGAAAATAACAATAATCTCACAATAATGATTAGCTAGATGTAACATCATTATTTAATTAATTACATTTAGTCTCATCTCAAGTATAGGTCCATACCTTTACAATACATATAGCACAATATATTTATGGAGAATGTAACTTAGTTCAATTCAGTTTATGAAAGAATTTGAGTGTAAGTATGGAGGTAACTTAGTGATCTCTTTACAATATATAATCTAATATAGATTATACATAGAGAGAGAAATTTAAATTAATTGGGTTTATTTTGAATATTTTGGAGTAATGATTATTATTCTCTCCCCTCAAATTTCATTTTTGAAAGTGATTTATAAAAATGATATGATAAAATTTTTCATAATAGATTTTAACATTATTGATGAGTTTAATCCTTTTACTCTTTAGATAAAAAATCAAGTAAACTCATATTAATGGTCATGAAATCCCATCATGCTTGAATGCTATTTTTTCTTTTTTAAATATTTTTTGCATTTAATAATTATATATAATGGCATAAATAGGATAATTGTTGTAACTCGGGTAGTTCAATTGGAAACCATGGGATCTAAGAGTGGTTGTAATAGTAGTAGTTGTTGAAACTTCACTAGTCATATTTTCGTAATCGTTATATTCGATTTAAAAAATCCAATCTCATATGATTAGCATGAATAAGCACTTACCACTAGAGATAGGTGACTAGTATTTTGATGGTCAAAAGCACAAAGAGGAGTTATGGAGGTGAGCTTCATTGAAATAATCTATAAAAAAACATTTCCAAATATTAATATAATAAAAGTGAAGAAATGAAATCCGATTACAAATTTAGATATGTTATTTTTGACCATTTTAACTGAAGTAATTCATACCTTTATCTAGCTTTTCAAGGACTACACATAGTTGATTATTTCCTCTAACACAAGTGTAAGCTAGTATATAACATACAACGTAATAATAATTTTCAATTCAATCGCTCAAACAACATTAATCGTTAATTCAGCCATCTTTAAAAAAACCATCGACTCAGAAAACAAAACCATATTGATCCGTCATTAATTTAGAAATCAGATTTAAGTCATCAATTCAACAAATATGAAAATAGAGAAGATTTTTTTAAGCTCTCACTAGCCTTTATAATATTCAAATGACAACATAAGAAAATATTCCTTTTACAAAATTGTGTCACGATAAATATCTTTTATCTTAATGCACCTACTGCCTTTTCTATATATGCATTTTATTGACACTTCAGTTTTTTTTAGTGTTGTGAAAGAAACTATGTAAAAAGAGCAGCAATATTACACTTTTGAGCAACCAAGAATATGGTTTCGTACAACATTCATGCGATCACTATTCTATGGCCTTTTGACTTACATTTCATTGAAATTTAATGGATATAAATATATTATGCGTCAAACCAATAAATTATTAATGTTTTATACGTATATATACCCTTTCCTTCTAGTTACGATTGTCTATAAACTATCCTCTTCTTGATCTCATGTGGATATAACCCTTCTGAGAATACAATGTTGCATTTGACCTCTACTTCTTCTTTGCTATTGTTGAGGATCTCAAAAGCCTCAGGATCGTGTATGAGAATTGGTGGAGTTTCATGTTCACTTAGGTCACGAGATGTTCTAGTCAACAAGATCGATGCATGGAAACACTATACAAGATTAACAACCGATGTTAGAAAAGTGTGAAAACGCTGAAAAAATTCAATCGAGTGAAACATTGAATACAAGGTAAAGAATGAATAAATAGAGCTCATATGCACAAAGAAGTCATGGAAATGATGTTGCATGAGTGGATCCATAAAAGTATTAATTAATTGTAGACAAGTTTTCCTCACTCCATTGCAAATACGAAGATAAATTAGTGTTGAAAATCGGGTACCTGTGGGATCCATAAAGGCATCATGCATTGCTCGCAGATATATTGTTGTATGCAAAGGACCTAATATAGGATATCCCACTGAATAAACCCCTTTTCCAATTCCAATAAAGGCAATAGTTGTTTGTGCATTCCATGAAAGGATAAGATGTATGGATATGACAATTGCTCGACAAAATGGTTTGGTTAATCATTGTACGCCATTATTCAAATCTGAGGAACCCTAATGTATTGTGTCATACACCTCACCCGTCACACACATCATCATAGCAACATCAATAAGCCAGTGGCCGTGGTGTAGTGGAGTTGCACATAATGACGTATCTCTACTGATAATGGTGATTGTATCCCCAGATGCATAGTCAAGGTGGAGAATGAGACCAATGTGGTAAAGGAAAGTGTGGTTGTTAATTTAATATTTGATACTTGAAGGAAAATGTTACCTATTGGCAAGTCTTTTCACGTGCATATCATATTACGTTCGAACGTTTTTTACTTTAGGGAAATGTTGTTCTAAAAATCAGGTGTGACAAAGCAAATTCACCAGCCCCCATTTGTCAGTTTTAATGATGAATATTGCATCCTTTCATTTAATTCTTAATTGAGTTCAAGTTTTACAACGAAGATTCACTTTATTCTGTGCATGATGATTTGGAGATAGGCTTCTGTCTTATAGTGTACTCCACCTGCAGATGATGAAATAACAAAATATAAGTAGTGAACTCTATGTTTCGACATTAAATTCCACCTGTACTTTAGACATGAGGTTTTAATCTTACACTATGCCCCACCCATAAGTAAAGAGAGTGGAACATTATTATTGTGCAAGATTTGGTTGATATTGAATTGTTCCTTTCTTAGCTTATTTCTCTTTAATGAGATTAAAAGCTAATAGCTTATCTTAATTGACGCGTTAAAGTAATGAGATTATATTTTACAAAAATTAATTAATCTAAAAAAATTTAAAACCATTACTAATTAAACTTCTAAATATTATGTTTAAAAAAAAATAATGTATTAAAATAAAAGTGTTTAAGGTTTGTTGTAATCTTCTGATTGTTGTTTTAGAATTGAATTATTGATGTCAATTACAAGTGGAAATTATATGCAAGTGGAAATTTTATTGAGTATCACCCCTTGGAATAAGATTTCTCTAAAGTATCAAATGGAAATGTCTCTACGGAGGCAGAATGGTCAAAGATTGCACATGAAAGTTGACTGAGCAGAAAGAATAAATAAAATGAATATATTTTAGGTTAAAAGTTCCACTCAATGTTTTCAAGATATTATTAAACAAACTTCAATATTACGGGTGAGACAAATATTCTATAAAGTTTAACCTCTAACCATTGGTTTGGCCACTAACCATAAATGAAGAAAAAAATCATGTATGAATAGTGAAGTCTATAATGAATTTTTCCTACTCACATCAGTATTGCTCACTTAATGCTCAAACGAAATGATTCTATAACACCCCCTAGCTGATTATCCATGTAAAAAAAATATAAGATGAAGGTAATGGGACACATATTCTAATATGAATGGTGAGAAAAACATCGTAGTAGGTGTCACTTTCGGTTTATTTATGGCTAAGGATATTGGCAAAGGAAATGGAAAAGGAAAAAAAATGTATTAATTGGCATTTATTTATGAAAATAATGGAAAATAGGAGAAAAGGAAGTTTAAAGGTCATAAAATTGTCTGAGGATGAAATTGAAAGAAAATGAAGAAAAATAAGGAAAATAGAGGCCTTAATGATAAAAAGGCTTCTGAGGATCACTTGACAATCTTTCGTCAGTTCAATTTTGGGGCTCTATTCTATTGTCTCATTCTCTTCCCACTTGATTCCTCATAAAGCATGATCCTTGGAAATTTTGTCAGACAATGACATATATACTTACATATATATAATAGTTATCATAAAATAATCATGATCCCTAACAACCCTATCAGACAATGACGTACACACATACATGTATACATATATAGACATCAACATAATCTAGATCAGAACATCATTACCTAATATTGTAAGATCAAGGTTAAGATAACTCTCTTTACCCTCCATGACATGCACAACATTGAGAAGGACAATTCTCAACATAGCCAACACATCTAATACCTTATATTCATTCACTTTACCTTTCCTGTCACCTTTCTCATGAATGTCCTACCACCATCCATTTATCCCAATGGACCCAACCAATCCAGCTGACTATCATATTATTTCCTTCAACTATCATTTACTCATGCACGAAGCTTCATTTGGGTCTTACATTACCTGTTGGGTTTCATTTAATGCTTCCCAAGTTCCATTAACTTCCCTCTTTCCCCAATGAATTCCCAAGTCCCCCAAAACATAAAAGGAAAGAACAAGAAGAAACATGAAGAAAACCATGAAAAACCAAAAACATTATAATACCACAAACGAAGTGGCATGGCCATGTACCAGACTTGAAATAAACTGCAAATCAAGTGCAAATAGATCACAAAGCATCGAAATCACAAGACTAGTAAAAAATAACCAGGACTCAACCCCATGGGTTTCCAATGCCTCCAAGGGAAATATCAACCTCAACCTTCTCCAAGATTCCATGGCCATCTCTTTTTCCATGCAATCCCCTACATCATACTTCCATAAACATGTAGCTATTAGTGCACACATAAATGTAACAATATACTTGTTACCTTACCGTGTTGTGTTGAGCACACTTCCTTGTAACTGAACACATACATATGTTATCTCTCAAGGGAATCCAATTCCTTGATGAATCCCCCATAACATGAAACCAAATGTTACACCTGTCAAATACATGTTCATGAGAATAACATATGTCCACGCAATGTCAGGCAAAATAAAGGATAGGAAGAATTCATGTATTCATGCAAAGCACTCATTCATTTGGAAAAAAAGGTCTCCAAACATATCCAAATGAGTTTTCACCAAATTCCTTTCCTTTATATTTTTCCTTACTACAATGGTGTCTTTATATGTACTATCATATCAGCCTACTGTTATTCATATAAACAAATCAACTATTACCTTGTCATGCTAATACCAAGCATGTTACCTTGCAACTATTCACACATGTCAGTCACATGTTCCAAAGATCAAGACATAATGTATATTAATTTGAAATCAACCTTTACCAAGATTGATAGTCATGCCATAATCAACTCATAGTCATTAATCATAATACTACAACTAGCACCGACTTACACTCATGTGCACATTAGTTGTCCCAACACATATTGTGATAGTAAAATAATCTTAAAACAAGATAATTCCTTCATGCAATATTATAGACACATACACATATAATGCAATTAATCAAACATTGAGACAAACTGTAAACATATCATGTTAGATAAACCAAACATATGACATAATCACACTCATACCTCAATGTATCTCAGGGGAGGCTATCACATCTGCGCAAGTCAGTCCAAAACCCACTGGAAGGGAGTTGCAAACCCCTAATATTTTCAGAGAGAAATGATTAAGTATCATTATGGATTGCAAATTATAACTTTTTGTTCTTGGAGGAGCTATTATATTACAACAAAGGTTGAATAACGAAAATTTTAATGACTATTAGGTTGGAATCATGTATTTACAAAATGTAATCTTTCATAAGCTATCCCTTTATAGTTTACTTATGCTTCAAATATTTCCTCACTTTATATTTTTCTTAGGCTTAGTATTTTAGATTAGGGAAGCGATATGAGAAGTTCAAATTATTTGAAGATAGGTAATTCTTGTGCAAACAACAAATGCCTTGATTTATTGAAAGTGAATTTTAATATAAAACCTTATTATTTTCAAATCCTCTTGATATATTCTAACAAGTTGTATAAATTTCATTATTATTACATAGATATAGACAAATTCTTTTAGTTCACTTGTTAGTTAATTATTTTAGGAGTCTCTATTGATGTTATTTCAAATACGCTTTTTTTTGTTGTTGTCCACATCTCATTCATCGTATACTCTTACAAATGAGATCGTTCTGCAACAAGATTTCTGCTAGATTGAATTCACTGAATACATAATGAATATGAACCATAATATAAATACAACATTGAATTTAAATATAAATTTTAAGAATAGTAAAAGTATTATAAAAAATGAAATTGTATTGGATATATATATATATATATATATATATATATATATATATATATATATATATACATATATATATATATATATATATATATATATATATATATATATATATATATATACATATATATATATACATATATATATATATATCTATACACACACACACACACACACACACACACACACACATATACATATATATATATATATATATATATATATATATATATATATATATACATACACACACACACACACACACATATATATATATATAGATATTCAACTTTTTTGCTACAAGAAAAAGATTTCACCCTCAAAATTGTCCCTAGATGCAACTTTCAAATAATTCTAAATGCATTGATTTTTTATTATATTATATCATCTATTTAATTATTTTTCCTACACTAATTTAAGATATGAATAAACCAAAATAAGTCATTTTTTATTTGAAATTAATTGTAATTTCTAACATCATTATTATTACTCCATTCCTTTTATTTGTTACGTCATGTGAATCTTTATATGACTCACACCCTTAATCTTTGGTTTGAGTATCCATGAACGAGGGATATCTAAGTTCTCAATATCTCTGGATGGCACCTGACCTATGCTACAAAACCCTTTAACATGGATGGATTTTTTCCCATGAGATTTCGAACTGGTAATATTTTCAACATGGAGTGCCTTAACAAAACACTATGTCACTACCTATTATATGCCCTATAAACTTATTATTACTTTATTTTTAATGTTATGAAATAATATATTAACCTATTCTATAATATACAATATTAAAACAATAATTCGTATTATATTACTTTTACGTTTATAGTATCCATAAATTGTTTGTCCATGATTTTTTTCTTTAAAGAAAATTAGCCATAAACATAAATATAATTTTCAAAATTTAGAATTATTCTTAGTATAATGATATACTTCATAGTTTCATATTAACTTGATTAATACTCTACAATCACACATTGGTGAACAATGAAATGTAATAATAAACGTATACCGTGAATCATGGCTACCTCCGATATGTTCAGGGTTAAAATTCCAATATGAGGAAGAAAGGGGAAGGGAAAGAAGAACCAAAGTGATTAAATACGGTGCGACTATTCTATTGGTACAAAAGAAATTGAATGCGATGAATCCGGAAGAAAATATACACAAACACGAGACTCTTAGAAACCTCAAAGACAAAATATTGGGATCATTGATTATTCTATTGATGTGATGGAATATTGGGATCATTTTGAATTAATTTGAATTGGTTAGGTGGGCATATCTATACATTGGGGAAGTGATTTATGCTTAAACAATTTATCCATTGAGGAAGTGGTACAATTAAGGAAAAATAAAGAATATATATATATATATATATAGATATATATATATATATATATATATATATATATATATATATATATAGATATATATATAAGTTTTTGTGGGGTTTACTTCTCATTAGGTAATAGGTTCAAATCTTATGGGGAGGGGTTGAGGATGGGAGATACCTTTAGAAAAATAAAACTATCCCAAGGGGTGCATTGAGATTCCAACATGCCTTAATAAAAAGATAGTATGGAACTTGTTATGTGCAACGCATGGAACATGTTACGTGCAACACACAAAATCATAGAATTCAAAGTTCATGGAACTTGTTATGTGTAGCACAAGAAATCATAGACTTGAAAGTGGGTGGTGAAATAGCATGCAACTATAACAATTTTAGGCATTTACTCTTGTTTATAGTTTTATTACAACATAGTGTTAGGTGCCTCTTTGGACAAGACCATGATTGTTAAGGATCCTATCTTCAAGTTGGGCTCATCAATCGCTACAAAAAAAGAAGACAATTTCTTGGGTCGTTGATAGGGAGCATTCATTGGAGAACACATCTTGGGGATGATAGAGAGTCCATTATCATGGGAGCATCCTTCTTTTAGCTTAGAAAAGTGCCTTCTTCAATTTGATAATAGATTTTGAGATCTGGGTCTTGTTAAGAACTTGTAGTACCTCTAAAAGTATTTAATATGGCTTCTAACACCTAGGGAGTACCCCTCTCTCCCTCCCTCTCCCTCTTCCCTCTCACCGTTCCTCTCCCTCTCCCTCTCCCTCTCCCTCTCCCTTTCTCTCTCTCTTTCCCACGCTCCCTCTCTCTCCCTCCCCCCTCTTCTCTATCCCTCTCCCCCATCCTCCCATCTCTCTCTGTCTTTATCTCTCTCCCCCCAACTCCCTCTTCCCTCTCTTTTCCCCTCTCGCCTCCCTCGCTAATAACAAAATAAATCATGTCTCTCTCTCGCTAATAACAAAATACAATAATTTTTTCACATAGGTAAAATAAAACATTTCTCTCTCATAACAAAATATAATAATTTTTTCACATGGGTAAAATAAAACATCTCTCTCTTTTTTAGTAATATCTCTTTCTCATAACAAAATATAACAAATTTTTCACATAGGTAAAATAAAACATTTCTCTCTCATAACAAAATATAATAATTTTTTCACATGGGTAAAATAAAACATCTCTCTCTTTTTTAGTAATATCTCTTTCTCATAACAAAATATAATAATTTTTTCACATAGGTAAAATAAAGAATCTCTCTTAACAAAATATAATAATTTTTTTCACATAGATAAAATAAAATATCTTTCTGGACAAAATATAATAATTGTTTCATATAGGTAAAATAAAACATTTAATCCCATATTTGAGAGTATAATAGTCTCTCTCAAATATAATAATTTTTTCACATAGGTAAAATAAAATAATGGATCGTTTCTGGAAGATCCAGTGTTTTATTTTACCTATTTGGAAAAATTATTATATTTGAGAGAAAAGATACAATGTTTTATTTTATCTCTATGAAAAAAGTATTACATTTAAGAAATAAATCCTATTGTACTTTCGATCATAAGATCTAAAAAATTATTATATTTTCTTAAAAAAAATGTTTTATTTTACCTATGCTTGAGAGACTCTATTATACTCTCTATCAAAGGCTCCAACGTTTTATTTAACAGAAAAACCAGAGACATAAATCTGTGTTTTATATTAACTATGTGAAAAAATTATTATATTTGATAAAGTATAATAGGCCTTGCATGCGTTCGTCCAATGAAATATAACCGCAGCAGTGTGATGACGGTGTAACAACCAACCGAATACAATCCACCTACCGTCCAATGAAATATAACCGCAGCAGTGTGATGACGGTGTAACAACCAACCGAATACAATCCACCTACCTAGCTGAGCTGACACGCTCCCAACCAATAGAATATTAGCAAAACGAGAGATTACGGTAACTGCATCTTGAAACGGGTTTTCTTAAGAGACGACGGATTAGGTTTAGGAAGAAAGAACAGAGTTTCACTCTTTTCTTTTGATGTTTTATATAGTTATTTTTGACGTTGCATATAGTTATATGTTCTGGATTCTAATTGAGAGAAGTTAATTGTTATATGGTCTGGATTCCAATTGAGAGAAGTTAATTGTTGGCCTCCATTCGGTGTAAGAATCATCTACACCGAATCATCTATATTTTCGTCTACGTAACAACACCAAAAAGTTCCAAGTAAATCGATATTTAAAGCAGCAACACCACAATCAAGTGGTCCTCACTCCGTGGTTTGTCCATTCTATATGAGCAGTAAAGACGCTGAAATAAATCCAGAAATAATTGGTAAATTCGTAACACTAAAATGAAAGAGATTAGAGATTTAATAAATCAAATGACATGGAGATTGCATTCGCCGCTTTCATTGCCTATAGATTTTCTTGGAATTTTCCCTCTCTTTTTGGAAGCGCCTATAGATTTTGTTGGAATTTTCCCTTTCTTTTTGAAAGCTGAAGATGAGAAAAACAAAAATGCAGAAATAATCAATAAATTGCCATTACTAAAACTAAAGAGATTAGGGATTTAATAAATCAAATGAAAACAAGCTTTGCCTCACCTCATCCATCGAGAAGTATGAAGATTGCATTGACCAATTTAGTTGTACAGGAATACCTCTGCTTGAGGATTTTTCATTCTCTGCTTCATGCTTTGTGGCTCTCAACCATAATTTGACACATCTAGATGTAAACCCAAACATGGAAAAAGAGAGCGTTGTTTCACTGAGAGGAGCGAAATCAAATTCGAACAGAACGTATACCCTTTTCCTGCTTTTCCGGATTTTTCTATTTGTGTTCCCTGCTTTTGCGGATTTGTCTGTGTACCCTGGTCAAGTTTTACTATTTTCTAAAATCCTACATATCTCCAACGCCATTTTAAATAAATTGGAGAATGATTTTCTTGGGTGATAATTAACTGATTTTCTCTTGGATTCTTCTTCAACTTAACGGTCATCTAGACGCCATTTTAAATAAATTGGAGAATGATTTTCTTGGGTGATAATTAACTTGGATTCTTCTTCAACTTAAAGGTCATCTTTCTAGATGACAGAAGATTGCATCCAAATGCATAGTATCACATAGACAACCGAAATGTTTCATGACACTAGAATAAAAGAAGGACATTCTATGAAGAAAAGAATATTATAAAAAAAAAATATTACATTTTAATCATCAATATTCACATATTTAAAAAAAAGGATTATTTATAATTATAAATTTATCGTGAAGAAAATATCTAAAATAGAAAATGATTAATAAAATTTGTATTTATAAAATAATTAATGATTTTTTTATAATTTAAATATCATTAGTCAAAATATGTTATTTTTTTTATAATTTAGTTATAATTATTTAAAATATAAAAAGATAACATAAAACCAAAGGTATTTATGAATTTTACTAGTTGTATTTATAAGATATTCAAATTTTAAATTTAAAGTTAAAAATTATTGGTATAATCTTTATTTTATTTCAAATTTAAATTTTAACTATTTTTTATTATAACTTTCTACAAGTTTTAAATAATTTAAAAGTGAAAATTTTTTAGGGGTATAATTTTTTAAAATTAAATTGATATCAAATTACACAATATTAAAATATTTTTTCTAATATAACATTAAAATCTTTTTTCTATGGTTCACTAGATTGTAAACTATTAAATAAAATTTTAAGTGAAATAGAAAAACCACAAGTTAATTGAATCCATCAATTGTACATGAGAATACCAATGGTGCTTAGTCCGATGGCTCATGCGCTTTGGCAAAGGCTTAGTCATAATGGGTGGGAGGTCGAGTGATCGACCTCCCTCCTCCTTCTCTCGCGCACGCTACTCAACAAAAATTTTGCCCACGGGTTTTGGATTGACGGTAAATGGGTGCACTATTAAGGCACTCCTTGCGATATGTCACTAGTTCAAATCCCCTCTGGGTGCTTACCTACCAAAAAAAAAGAAAATATCAATAGTGCCTAACTAGAAATACTAGACTTGGTTTGTTATAGAACCGTTACTCAATGCTAGCGAGTTCTTCAATCCCCAATAGGATGAAATTTAAGGAAAATTTAATCAAGTAGATATATTTTCATTTTCATTTTAATATTTTAATTGTTATTATACTCGAATATATTTTCAATTTTTTTTAAAAAGTTTAGTAAAAGTAATCAATTAAAGAATTATTTAGTAATTATATAATTATTATAGTCATAATTGGATAGAAATAAGGAAGCAAATTGTCAAAATATTGTTCTATATGTCTTCTCTCAACCTTAGTAAACATCAAATTCATTACTTCTTGTGTTTCTTCCTTAACTCAAGAGGTACGAGAGATCTTAAGAGTCTCACTTAGTAATGATCAACATCCTCATATAGCTAGTTTGGTTTATAGGCTATAGGAGTCATCAAGTCCAGAAATTGTCCAAACACCTTAACCTAGAAAGTTACATAGCATCAATGAATCCACATTTAATAATATAATCAAATATTCCAACACCATGTTGTTTTCTCCAATAAAAATGAGGATAAGGTTAATGAAGATATGCCATCTAACAAAATCATACATTTAATCTAGTTAATTGGGTTACAATGTGTCTAACCCATATTTTCCATGGGAGCATAGACTTTATGAACTTCACACTTCCTTTTAGGATAAAATCAAGCAAATGGGCATAACACATTCTAATCTCTAGAGGTTAAAAAAAGGTAGTAAGTTGCCAAAAAAAATATAATGATCTACATCCAAAAAGTCTATTTTTTGTTATTCATACCCCCAAATAGGAACCTCATTTTAGAAGCTTCTTCATCATTCATGGAACAAAATAATCCCTTGTAACATTCTTAATTTAATGGGGGAAAGGACAACGATTAAGGATATGGGAGAACAAATGAGGAGGCACTCACTGATAGTGCATCTTATTGTATGATCAAGTTTAGTACTCCATAATATTGTGTTCCATTTCAAGAGAAAATAGAGGAGGACATTTTGTCTCTTAAACCTCTTTGATTTAAGAGCAATTATCATCACATGTATAATTGTTCCTACCCTAGGAAAAAAACACCATTATGCTAATAAGAAGCACATGGTGGAAGTATCATTATATTGCCTTCATTTCCCATGAATATATCCCTATTTCTCCACAAAATGGAAAAGGATGTAGTGAAAGAATTCTAGACCATGTCAAGATCTAGCTGCTTAGCAGTTTTCTAAGACGTCTTTTCTCTACAAGGATACATCCCATAGATGTAAAGATGAAGAACACACATATTTCCTATTTGAAGCAAAAATAAACACATACATGATGTTAGGTGTAAATATTTCCCATGTAGTTGGATTTGATACATATAAAATTGATGACCTGAAGCTTTTAATATAGAAATATATTGTAAAATTCAAATATAATATGGGAAAGATAAAAACAAATAATGAGTTTAATTCAACGATCATGAAATAAAGAAATTATATATTTTGGTAGATTAAAAAGGAATCGTTCTTCTATCAATTTACCTTGGTATTAGAAAAAGATGACAAACAGGTTGATGGTAAGAAATATGAAGCACAAGACCATGAGAAACAACATATCAACTAACTCCATGGTTGTTGTAGTCTCACTAGTGAACATAAACTACACTTTTGTTTAAATATATGCATGTATATTTTTCTACCACATGGGGAAAATAAATAAAGAAAAAATTTAAACAAAATGTTAAATATTTAGTATGCCTTGTCACAAATGCACTAAAATTCCTTATGAGTAGTCCACCACTATGCCCTGTTTTCATAAATAAAAATAAGGTTATACTAGTATCTTTTAAATAACATCCAAAATAAAATTTTCATAAGATTATACCTAGGCATTGCAGGCATTTTGACATGGATGTATAGCTCAATAAAGAGGTATAAATGAAGTGGCAATAGTTATGACAAATGAAATGGTGATCGCATCCAATTATGGATGGACATAATCCCAATTGTCAACTTAGAAGGAACCAGTGCCGACATGGAAACTCTCTTAGCTAGTTGAAGGCCAGTGGCACTGAAAAAATTGTTGATATATCCCTCTGGAATAGAGATGGGGTCTCAACTGGCTGGCTGCACCTGGACATCCTACCAAATCTCAAACCCCATTGGCCAATTTTGTTCAATATTTTGAAAGGATATGCTCAAGTTGCCACTGCCAAGTTGGATCGACGAATTTGGATAGGATGCAAGAGCAATATGTACTTAGTAAAACATGGGTATACTATGCTGTTAAAAGATTCCACACAATTTTCGCCAAGCTGGCTTTGGAAGAAGATATGGAATTCGTCCATGGAAAAGTATTGACTGCAGAAAACTTAAAGAAAAGGAACATTTATGGGCCTTCACGCCATGCCTTATGTGAACAAGCAGAAGAGCACATTCCAAATCCTTTTAGAAAATTCTCTCATGCTTTAGAAGTCTGGAAACATTATTTGTATGCACTAGTATGCTTGGTATGCACTAGGATGCATAAATTAAGATTGAACACCAAATCCTCCGATTGGAATATAAGACATTCTAATCGTTCTGAAACAATCATAGCATTATTTAGTATGTTTACTTGCTTTTTCTCTAGGAAAGGTTCCCAAATTCTCCTCGAAAGGTTCACGAAAATAAATTTTTGAATTTGGTTAACAGCTCTTCCAATGAGTTACATTTACAAAATTTCCATTCTTTATTGATTTCTATATTTTCTATGGCTATTCAAAATATACGCAGAAGTTTTCCATAATCATAAAATTTCCAAAACGGATAAAGTATTTATGAGTTGCATAGGGTTTTAAATTTTAATCTTTATCTAAATGGTATCTGTAAGTTTTACGTAATCTCTATTTGATTAAAAAACTTTACAAACCCATTTTAAAAATTTTAATTTTAATTTTATTTTTAAATTAAAGATTATTATTCATAAGTTATAAGTCAATTTTTTTAATAATAACTTTTTATATATTAATTATTTTTATAATAAAATTAAAAAATATATTTCAATAACTCATAACTACACACAAACACAAAGACACACAAAAAGGGGAGCGTTGTCTCATAGTGAGCACATGAGACTAGGAGGAATACGGATAATGATTCAAAATATTTTATCAATCTTTTTATAATTTAATTATAATTATTTAAAATATTTAAAAAAAATAAAATAAAATAAAAAATAATTAGTTTGTTATTTATATTTATAAAAATAAGGATCAGGATCGAGATGTAAAGGTGATAGTCATCTAATAAGGATTTGTCTGCACGTAGTATTTTTTTAAATTTGTTGAAAATTATTGTTATAATTTTTATTTTATTTGAAATTTAAATTTTAACCATTTTTTTTATTAGGATTTTTTATATTTTTTAAATAATTTAAAAGTGGAGTCTTTTTTTAGGGGTATAATTTTTTTTAAATTAAATTGATATTAAATTACACACTATTAAATTTTTTTTTTACCATAGTAATATTAGGATAGTTAAATTGTAAATCACATCAAATAAAATTTCTAAGTGAAATAGAGAAATCATAAATTAATTTAATCTATCAATTAAACATGAAAATAACAATAGTGCCTGGAATTGATATATTGACTAGAGGTATAGATTGGGTTTGTTATAGAAAGGTTACTCAGTGTTAGCCCGTTCTTCCACCCCCATCATGGTCCAATTTAAGGAAAAATTAACTGTCACATACCCGTGTCTACATAAAAAAAAAATTGTTTTACATACATATATATATGGTCTGGTAATAACACCTTACCCTTGTTGACGTGACTTCACATGATTATGCGTATGATTTACATATATAATTATGCAATGAATATATATATCGCTGGCTTAATTACACATGGACTCGTGTATGGCTACACATATGTTTATATATGAATGTGCACATAAATATTATGGTGCAATCTTTACTGTAGGCTAATTGATTCATAGTGCGTGAACCTTTATGCTGCACACCTTATGACCGATGAGGACTAAGGTTGTTTGGATGATTTTTGGAATGTTTGATTAATTCGAGGCAAGTCTCCATATGTGCCTCGGCGTTGCCAATTTAGCAGCCCAAGTGTTGCCGCTGGCGTTTCTGAAATAACAGGTGTACTCCGCATTCATTCCACCTGATCCGTTCACGTGAAGGGGAGATGGGTTGACATTAACCCTTTTGGCTACCCCTTTGCCGCCTTATTCCAACGGTGCCGATGACTCGAGGTAAATCCAAGGGCTGAGACGCCCCCAGGTGTCCCTCTCCGGGTAATGGCGGTATAAGGTTGATCTTCTCGACTGTTCGGCTTATTGTGAGCTTTGGAAACTCTCTGCCATCCTCCGCGCCACCTTGCTGCAGTCTCTGAGAAACTCTCAATGCGCCGAGCGCACATTTCTCCGCCGAGCATGTATCCGGACGCCGAACTCCCGCGCTGCTCACCATATACATTCTGCCGAACTGTTGAGGTAAGACACAGGTGGTATCCCACCGGCTTCATCTCTTCTGGTTTCATGCTATGCATTGTGTTGTTTCTTTGTTTTCAAGTCGCACAATGTATTCCACTTGAACGATACTAATGGCCCTTGCCGTGGGTGTGCATGCAGTGGATCTCACTTCGGGTTCGATGTGGATGAGGAGCCCCTTCCTCTTCGAGGCTATGGTGCTTCTGGTCTCGCGATGGTTGTGTTCTTCACAGACCTAAGGTGCACAAATTTGAATGAGGTTCTATTTCTCTTTCTTTGTTTGGCCTGCCGGCAGAGGGTTTCCCTTACGCCGCACCGTAGCCCACCTAACCCTGCTGTGGTTGGTCGCAGGTGGCTACGGAAGGCCCTCCTCTGCCTTATTCCGAGACCTTCTGGTGCCGGCTATGGGTTCCCTCAACCCTAGCGCGTTCGATATTGAGGCTGGAAGTCGATGGAACTTTTGGGGACTGTGTTCGCATCCTTCGTTCAATATGATTTGCATTGTTTACTGTTTACTATTTGTATTCTAACAGTGTTTCAGGCCACGACCTACTGCATACAATTGATGGGCACGGGCCCTTTTGCTTCATTTGTATGAATGATTACCGCCGTGCGGTTTGTCTGAGTTTTGGCAACATATATATATATATATATATATATCTATATATATATCTATATATATGTATATATATATATATATATATATATATATATATCTATATATATATATATATATATATATATATATATATATATATATATATATATATATATATATATGTATATATATATCTATATATATATATATATATATATATATCTGGTTCTGTGTTATGTTCAGCTACGAGTTCTCTTTTTATATTAAGGGTGGCATGGGTTCTGTCGACCCGATGCTGATTAATCTTGCAACACAACTCGGTTAATATTTGCGTTATGGTTATTTGATTATGGTAGAGGTTTTATACATATTCATATTGCCGCGGATATTCGGAATCTCCCGTTATTGTTTAGTTTTGTTCCACGGCTGTCCTTGGGCAAAGTAAATGGCTCGGTTACCCGGCCCTGTGTTTACTCTGGAAAGGAACCAGCCCAATATTTGCTCTTCCCAAGAGCCATAATGGTTACTTGTTTCATAACTCGGTTTTCTGCTATTATTGTGAATCAAAACCGAGTTGGTAGCCGAACACGGCTTGGCTTTAATTTCACAGTTCTGTTTGTTAACATGCTTAGATTCTGGTTCTCTCGCTCTGAGTTAACATATTTACATGTGCTATGAGGTTCTCAAGTGGTTTGCAGTGTTAAATATTTCTTTTAACAATATTCTTGGCCGCGGGGCTAACCCGCACCACAGGGGTTATGTTGCTTTAGTTATGTTACATTCTTTTCTTCCTGTGATATATATTCTGTAATATATTCTGTAACATATTCTATTCATGGATTCAAAGTAAGATTTATGAGACAGGGTCAACCCGCATCACAGGGGTTACCCGATGCAAATGTTTATGCTTTCTTTTATCTGCTATATATATTTACATGTTCGTTTTCCAAGTTTATAAGCTAAGCTCGAAAGAGGTATTATGTCGGCCGACAATATGCCGAGGTTATGGTTTTATTGCTTTGCATAGATATACATATAACCCTTAATCTCTTTATTTGGCCGACTCTCTTCCCCGTTTATCTGTTCGGGAAGTTAGGGTCGCTAGCCTCTCTGTTACCACCGGCTTTCATTTACCCTTGCTCGGGTTACCCTGACAGCGAGACCCTCAAACTACTCTGTTTGGTCCCTGTCCAAACCCAGGATACGGGTTCCTAAGTTTACACGCTTAGGTTCTGTCCGGAAGCAGGACGCCGATTCCTAGGCTTATATGCTTGGGTTTCTGTCCCACTCTAGCATCATCAGACAGTAGCAGTGGTAATCCCCCAAAACAAATAAGAGATACATATGAGTCATACAAGTACTTACGTGGTTTAACACAAATGATTTACAGGTATTTGCAGAAAGTAATTTAAGAGTTCAGTCTTACTTACCTGGTCTCTGCCAGCCTTAAGTCCTTAGTAGGTCACCTGCAAATTCATGCATATCGATTTACCGCCCATCCATGAGACTCATCTTTCGAAACCAGAGTCTCCCCCCTAGCTCCTTCTTGCCAGATCTCTATCCTCAGCAAGGTTGCACTGTGTGCTTGACTATCTGGTCCTTACCAGACTTAGTCTTTCAATCACTTCCTCATTTTTTCTCTATTCTCTGCCTGTCTCTACAGCACAGATTTTTGCCAACCCCCCCTCCCTTTTCCCTGGGAACTTTTCCAGTTAGGGAGGGTGGTTAAAGTCAGTTCCAATAACCGACTTTTCTTGCCAACTCCCTCCCAGGAGTTGCCAACACAATCATGAGTATTCTTTATTAAACCTTTTCAATGCATTTGAAAAATAAAAGAAATACTCATAAGATCCTTTTCTTTTAAAACAAAATAATAAGATAGTCTTGCAATGTCATTTTTACTTTAGTCTTTTACCGTAATGAAATTTAAATATTTACATTCTCCTGGGGTCATCACATCTCCCCCTCCTGAGATTGAACATCGTCCCGATGTCTGCTGTTCAAAAATAGCCCCGGATAAGCTTCCTTAAGAAGTTCTTCATCTTCCCAGGTGGCCTCATCAGGCCCATAGTGCTGCCACTGCACTTTAACTTGGGTAATAATTCGTTTCCGCAGCTGCACTTCTCTCCGGTCGAGAATGCTCAACGGTTCGCCCAGGACCTCTCCTTCCGGTTCGACCTGCAATCAACAACCGTATCAATCAATTTTCATTTCCAAAAATACATAACAATTAGTTCAATTGAAAACAGTTCTTACCCGTATGTCTTGCCATTTGATCACATGCTTAGGGTCGTAAATGTATTTTTTAAGCATGGAAACATGGAATACATTATGAATTCTAATATGGCTTGGCAAAGCAAGCTGGTAGGCTACCGACCCAACCCTTGCTAAGACCTGAAAAGGTCCAAAATAGCGGGGTGCGAGTTTAGCGCAACCACTCCATTGCAAGGTACTTTTCTGGGCTTGTATTCTTACATAAACATGGTCACCCACCTGATACTCTTTGAGCCTACGCTTCCGATCTGCAAAATTCTTTTGCCGATCTTGGGCAGCCTTTAAATCAGACCGTACTCTTTTTACCATGTCCTCCATTTCCTTGAGCATTTCTAGCCCCAACCTTAATTTATCTTCCGGCCCACTCCAGCTTGAGGGCGTACGACATTTCCGTCCGTACAAAACTTCAAATGGAGACATCTAGATCGAGGTGTCGTATCCGTTGTTGTACGCGAACTCTACCAAGTGTAAATAATCCTCCCATTGCGTTGGTTTTTGCATGACACATGCTCTCAACATGTCCTCAACAATCTGATTTACTCGTTTTGTCTGTCCGTCAGTCTGGGGATGGTAAGCTGTACTGAAATTCAGCTGCGTACCCAGTTCTGTAAACAATGGTTTCCAAAAGGTAGATGTAAATTTTACATCTCGGTCTGATATTATCGTCTTTGGAAGCCCATGCAGTTTGAACACGTTTTTCATAAAAATGTGTGCAATCTGTATTGCTTTGTAGGTAGACTGCATGGGTAGAAAGTGTGCTGCCTTACTTAGCTTGTCTACTACAACCATAATAGAGTAAGTATTCCTCCTTGTTCTAGGTAGTCCAGTTATGAAATCCATGGATATGATCTCCCATTTCCATTCCGGAATGGGCAAGGGCTGCAATAACCCTGCTGGATGTAGTTGTTCTGCCTTAATCTGCTGACATTCCAAACACCGCGCTAAATACTCAGCCACGTGCTTTTTCATACCAGGCCAATAGTATTCCCTTCGAAGCGCAGTAAGCATCTTCTGGTATCCAGGATGACCTGCGTAGTGGCTGGTATGAAATTCATCCAAAATCATATTTTTAAGATTGTTGTCGTTAGGTACAAACAACCTCTTTTTGTAGAGGAGCATTCCATCCTCACCTACTTCATACCCCTGCTGAATTTCCTTGCTGGAAAGTGGTATTTGTTGTTTCATTTGCTGATATATTGCATCTTGGTCTGCTGCTGTTCTTATCATTTATTGCAAGGAATTCTTCCATTTACTGAGCGTAACTTGATATAAGCATTGCACCTTTCGACTCAGTGTGTCAGCCACGCGGTTTTCCTTTCCTTTCAGATGTTTAATGTCGAAATCGAATCCACTTAAGAAATCTGCCCAACGGGCTTACCTTGCACTCAGGGTGGGCTGACTGAAATAGTTTGTCAAGCTATGATGGTCTGTTAACAACAGAAATTTCCTTCCTAGTAGATAATGCCGCCACATTTTAAGTGCATGTATGACGGCTGCCAATTCTAAGTCGTAGGCAGAATATTTCTGCTCATGCTCCTTCAACTTTCTCGACTCATAGGCGATCACTTTTCCTTCTTGCATTAACACACCGCCCACGCCTTCCCGACTTGCATCGGTACATACCACATAATCCTTATCAGGATCGGCTATACTCAAGATGGGAGCAGAGGTGAGCAAATGCTTAAGTCGTTCAAAGCTTTGCTGACATTCCGGGGTCCATTTGAATGTTCTTCCTTTCTTCTGCAAGGAAGTGATAGGATATGCTACCCTTGAGAAGCCTTCCACGAATCTTCTATAATAGCCGGCCAGTCCCATGAAGGACCTGATATCCGCCACATCCTTAGGTACAGGCCAATCCATTATGGTCTTTATTTTCTCAGGGTCCACTGCAATCCCTTTCTTTGTAATTACATGGCCAAAATAATGAATCTCTTCTTTGTAGAAGTCACACTTGTTGAGTTTCGCATACAACTGATGCTCTCTAAGAGTTTGCAGTACCAATCAAAGGTGTTCCTCGTGCTCCTCCTTTGAACGAGAATAAATCAAAATATCATCAATAAATATCAACACAAATTTGTCTAGAAATTGATGGAACACACTATTCATTAAGCACATGAAGGTGGCAGGTGCATTAGTCAACCCGAAAGGTAACACTACAAATTCGTAGTGTCCATACTGGGTTCTGAAAGATCTTTTTGCGATATCCTCCTCTTTAATTCTGATCCGATGGTAACCAGATCGCAAATCAATCTTAGAAAATACCGTTGCCCCTTTGACTTGATCAAAAAGCTCATCGATCCAGGGTAAGGGGTACTTGTTTTTTATTGTGAGTTTGTTTAACTGTCGGTAATCAATACACATACGGAGGGTTCCTTCTTTCTTCTGGACGAATAGCACTGGAGCTCCCCATGGAGACACACTAGGACGGATGTAATTTTTGTCTAGCAATTCCTGTAATTGCATTTTCAATTCGGTTAACTCAGGTACACTCATTCTGTAAGGTGCCCGCGAAACTGGGGCAGCCCCCGGTAGCAATTCAATGGTGAAGTCAATATCTCTTTTAGGAGGTAACCCCGGGATCTCTTCCGGGAACACATCTGCGAATTCTTTTATCACCGGAATATTGTCCAGTGCGGCCGTTTTATCCTTGGTTTCTGCATATCCCACCTGAATGGCATATATCTGGCACCGTTTTCTGATGCACTTTGCTAGCTGGGATGCGGTGATTGGTCAGACCTGAACTGGTCGCTTAATCCCTTGCATCTCTTGTTCTTTTCCAAAATCATCCTTGTATCGAATGATTTTCGTCTTGCAGTTCACTATTGCCCAATGCTTTTCCAGCCAGTCCATTCCGATTAGGACATCATATGAGCCAAGTGGAAGCATATTCAGATCTACTACCACTGGCTGTCCTGCTATTGTTAGGGGACAGTTATTAATCTTTGCCATTACTCGCCTTTTAGCCCCCGTAGCTAGTTGTACCAGCCAAGGGTTCCTAAATTTTTTAGGTTGTAATTTACACTGTTCAACTATCTTTGGGCTAATATAACTTAAGGTAGCTCCTGGATCTATTAGAACAGTGATTGAAAAGTCTGAGATTTTACCTTCAAATTCGACCATGGTGGGCTGGTATTCCGCCTGGCGATCGTTGAGGGCTGCATTTATCCTTGGCACACTTCGTCCCACATCGCCGACAGTTGACGCCTCATGAATCTGGGATATCTGATCACTACCCTTCCATTGCGGGCAGTTCTTGATGTAATGCGGTCCGCCACAACCCCAGCACTGCACTGGAGGTCTGGTTATTCCTTCATTGTCCAGCTTGGCAGATTGCTCACCCATTCTGGTTTCGCCGATTGTCTTAGTTCTGAACGAACCTCTGGGTGGTACTCTATTGTTCTGCCCTTTACTACTTCTTTTAACTCCGCTTCCTCGACCTCCTTTACTGTTTCCAACAGTTTTGCTATTCTTTTTCTCACCCTATTTCTTATTGGAAATGTCTCCTTTCTGTTTGTTCTGCTGATAACAGATTCTGGCCTTGCGAATAGCTTCATCCATTGTTCTAGGATTGTCAAATTCAATCCTTTCTCTCATATACATGGGTAAACTGCTAACAAATCTTTGCACTTTGGCCTTTTCTTCCTTCAGGTAAGGCACATAATGAAGCAGGGAAGTAAAACGATTAATAAACTCATCCATGGTCTAATGTACTAATCGCAGATCATGGAACTCCTTCGCCTTTTCATCATAAAAGCGCTCCGTCAAGTATCTCTCTTTAAAATACTTCTGAAACTTTCCCACGTTATGGTTCGTTCACTTACACCTTTAACAATTTTGACTTCCTCCCACCACAGGGTTGCCTTCCCTTGCAGCTGGTAGATAGCCAATCGCGCCTTCAAATTATGGTCGTACTCATATAGCTGGAAATATTTGTTCATATTAATTAACCATGCTTCAACCACCTCCTCTTGTTCTCCATCGAAGTGTGGGGGTTTGATTTTCCGAAATTCTCCTTGGAGTTCTACCCTTTGACGTTTTGAGGTCTGCAGCTCGGATGCATTGCCAGATCGATCCTCACCTTCTGCCGAACTTTCAGGTTCCACTTGATCATGTTGTTCCTCCGTCATCCTCTGCTGTTCTGCACTAGGATTGGCCAGCGGTGGGTTCTGCCTTTCAGACAGACTTTTCAAAATTCTTTCTTGCTCCATTGTCAATCGCGCATTATCCTCCCGCAACCGGGCCATCTCATTTTTCAAGTCCTGGACTGTCTCCAATATAGCCAGGTTCGTGCTCCGTGTTTCCTCACCAAGCTGTACCCACAGCTCTGGATTATCTCTAGGATTGGTTGCAGGTCCCTGTTCTGCTGGGGACCTGTGCGGGGCGCCGCTAGCTCTCTGCATACTGGCTGTTACTATCTAGTGTCTTCTGTTGCTCTTCTTTCTTCTTTCCTGGTATAAAATTAAGGAAATATTAGCACTATAAGTTACTTACACAGTTTAGCTACAAAAAATACAACACTATGATCACCTCCCATTTAGCAGGTTAGGCTCGTTCCCAGAGGTCACAGTATGGGAACCTCTGCTCTGATACCAATTTGTCACATACCCGTGTCTACATAAAAAAAAATTCTTTTACATACATATATATATGGTCTGGTAATAACACCTTACCCTTGTTGACTTGACTTCGCATGATTATGCGTATGATTTACATATATAATTATGCAATGAATATATATATCGCTGACTTAATTACACATGGACTCGTGTATGGCTACACATATGTTTATATATGAATGCGCAAATAAATATTATGGTGCAATCTTCACTGTAGGCTAATTGATTCATAGTGCGTGAACCTTTATGCTGCACACCTTATGACCGATGAGGACTAAGGTTGTTTGGATGATTTTTGGAATGTTTGATTAATTCGAGGCAAGTCTCCATATGTGCCTCGACGTTGCCAATTTAGCAGCCCAAGTGTTGCCGCCGCCGTTTCTGCAATAACAGGTGTACTCCGCATTCATTCCGCCTAATCCGTTCACGTGAAGGGGAGATGGGTTGACATTAACCCTTTCGGCTACCCCTTTGCCGCCTTATTCCAACGGTGTCAATGACTCGAAGTAAATCCAAGGGCTGAGACGCCCCCAGGTGTCCCTCTCCGGGTAATGGCGGTATAAGGTTGATCTTCTCGATTGTTCGGCTTATTGTGAGCTTTGGCAACTCTCTACCATCCTCCGCGCCACCTTGCTGTAGTCTCTGAGAAACTCTCAATGTGCCGAGCGAACATTTCTCCGCCGAGCATGTATCCGGACGCCGAACTCCCGCACTTCTCACCATATACATTCTGCCGAACTGTTGAGGTAAGACACAGGTGGTATCCCACCGCCTTCATCTCTTCTGGTTTCATGCTATGCATTGTGATGTTTCCTTGTTTTCAAGTCGCACAATGTATTCCACTTGAACGATACTAATGGCCCTTGCCGCTGGTGTGCATGCAGTGGATCTCACTTTGGGTTCGATGTGGATGAGGAGCCCCTTCCTCTTCGAGGCTATGGTGCTTTCGGTCTCGCGATGATTGTGTTCTTCACAGACCTAAGGTGCGCAGATTTGAATGAGGTTCAATTTCTCTTTCTTTGTTTGGCCTGCCGGCAGAGGGTTTCTCTTACACCGCACCGTAGCCCACCTAACCCTGCTGTGGTTGGTCGCAGGTGGCTACGGAAGGCCCTCCTCTGCCTTATTCCGAGACCTTGTGGTGCCGGCTATGGGTTCCCTCAACCCTAGCGCGTTCGATATTGAGGTTGGAAGTCGATGGAACTTTTGGGGACTGTGTTCGCATCCTTCGTTCAATATGATTTGCATTGTTTATTGTTTACTATTTGTATTCTAACATTGTTTCAGGCCACGGCCTAGTGCATACAATTGATGGGCACGGGCCCTTTTGCTTCATTTGTATGAATGATTACCGCCGTGCGGTTTGTCTGAGTTTTGGCAACATATATATATATATATATCTGGTTCTGTGTTATGTTCAGCTACGAGTTCTCTTTTTATATTAAGGGTGGCATGGGTTCTATCGACCTGATGCTGATTAATCTTGCAACACAACTCGGTTAATATTTGCGTTATGGTTATTTGATTATGGTAGAGGTTTTATACATATTCATATTGCCGTGGATATTCGGAATCTCCCGTTATTGTTTAGTTTTGTTCCACGACTGTCCTTGGGTGGAGTAAATGGCTCAGTTACCTGGACCTGTGTTTTCTCTGGAAAGGAACTAGCCCGAGATTTGCTCTTGCCAAGAGCCATAATGGTTACTTGTTTCATAACTCGGTTTTCTGCTATTATTGTGCATCAAAACCGAGTTGATAGCCGAACACGGCTTGGCTTTAATTTCACAGTTCTGTTTGTTAACATGCTTAGATTCCGGTTCTCTCGCTCTGAGTTAGCAGATTTACATGTGCTCTGAGGTTCTCAAGTGGTTTGCAGTGTTAAATATTTCTTTTAACAATATTCTTGGCCGCAGGGCTAACCCGCACCACAGGGGTTACGTTGCTTTAGTTATGTTACATTCTTTTCTTCCTGTGATATATATTTTGTAATATATTCTGTAACATATTATGTTCATGGATTCAAAGTGAGATTTATGAGACAGGGTCAGCCCGCATCACAGGGGTTACCCGATGCAAATGTTTATGCTTTCTTTTATATGCTATATATATTTACATGTTTGTTTTCCAAGTTTATAAGCTAAGCTCGAAAGAGGTATTATGTCGGCCGGAAATATGTCGAGGTTATGGTTTTATCGCTTTGCATAGATATACATATAACCCTTAATCTCTTTATTTGGCCAACTCTCTTCCCCGTTTATCTGTTCGGGAAGTTAGGGTCGCTAGCCTCTCTATTACCACCGACTTTCATTTACCATATGCTCGGGTTACCATGACAGCGAGACCCTCAAACTACTCTGCTTGGTCCCTGTCCAAACCCAGGATACGGGTTCCTAAGTTTACACGCTTAGGTTCTGTCCGGAAGCAGGACGCCAATTCCTAGGCTTATATGCTTGGGTTTTTGTCCCACTCTAGCATCATCAGACAGTAGCAGTGGTAATCCCCCAAAACAAATAAGAGATACATATGAGTCATACAAGTACTTACGTGGTTTAACACAAATGATTTACAGGTATTTGCAGAAAGTAATTTAAGAGTTCAGTCTTACATACCTGGTCTCTGCCAGCCTTAAGTCCTTAGTAGGTCACCTGCAAATTCATGCATATCGATTTACCTCCCATCCATGAGACTCGTCTTTCGAGACCAGAGTATCCCCCCTAGCTCCTTCTTGCCGGATCTCTATCCTCATCAAGGTTGCACTGTGTGCTTGACTATCTGGTCCTTACCAAACTTAGTCTTTCAATCACTTGTTTTTTTTTCTATTCTCTGCCTGTCTCTACAGCACAGATTTTTGCCAACCCCCCCTCCCTTTTCCCTGGGAACTTTTCCAGTTAGGGAGGGTGGTTAAAGTCAGTTCCAATAACCGACTTTTCTTGCCAACTCCCTCCCAGGAGTTGCCAACACAATCATGAGTATTCTTTATTAAACCTTTTCAATGCATTTGAAAAATAAAAGAAATACTCATAAGATCCTTTTCTTTTAAAACAAAATAATAAGATAGTATTGCAATGTCATTTTTACTTCAGTCTTTTACCGTAATGAAATTTAAATATTTACATTCTCCTGGGGTCATCACATTAACCAAATTAATATATTTTTGTTTTCATTCTAATATTTTAATTGTTATTCTATTAAAGTATATTTTTATTTTTATTCGATTTTTAATTCATTTTTAAAAAATTTAATAAAAATAATCGATTAAATAATTATTTAGTATTTATATCATTATTATAATTATAATTTAATAGAAAAAAGAAAACAAATTGTTAAAACATTATTCTATATTTCTTATATTTCTTCCATCAACCGTGTGGAATAAAAATCAACTTCTTTGGTTCTTGAGTTTCTTCCTTAAATTAAGAGGTACATGACATCTTAAGAAATTTCCATTCTTTAAATTTAAGTATATATATATATATATATATATATATATATATATATATATATATATATATAATATTTCAATAATTTATAAAATACTAATGAATAATGAAATAATTATTATTATAATTGTTTAACAATATATTATTATTGTCTTAATTTAATAAAATAAAAAAATAAATAGTTGAAAAATAAAAAAATAATAAAAAATAGTTTATATATTTTTATAAAATTTATAAACAAAACATCAAGTTTCATAATTCTTATTTTTTTTCCCTTTTCTTTTATTTGATGACTCAACAGTTAGGAAACGTTTTAGTAGGGTTTTTCAATTAGGGATGATCACCTTCACATATAATGTGTTCAATCCTTATTTCCCACAAGGACCTACATAATAGGGGATTCATGCTTCTTTTTAAGGTAAAATGACCCAAATGGGTACAACAAATTCCTATCTTTCAAGGTCAAATATGGTAGTTAGTTTTCTAAAGAGCATTATTTATTACCCATACTCCCCCAACAACAAACAAATTCAAAAAAAATCTTCATTACTCTTGGGAAAAAAATAGTCCCTTAACCCTTATTTAACATAGGGCAAAAAAGAAAAAAGCTCAAGGATATGGGAGAACAAAAGATAGAAAGCTCATGTTTATTAATAAATAATATATTTTCCAAGAGCTAGTGGAGGAGGAATGTTTATCTTTGAAACCTCTTTCCTTTCATTGAAGAACACATATCATCGGATGTATAGTTGTCCCTACCCTAGAAAAAAACTTGGCATTATGATGGCATGAAACACAAGGTGGAAGTATCATCATACCACCTTTATTGTTCATGAAAATTATGAAGACACTTATGCAAGCATTCCAACTCAAACTTCTTGTTTCTCCACAAACTAGAAGAGGATTTTGTGGAAGCATTCTAGGCTTCACAAAGATGTAACTTATTAGAGGTTTTCTAAGATATGTTTTTCTACCAAGACATATCTGAAAGATAAAGGGTTTAATAATACATCTTTTTCCCGTTTGTAACAACATATAGATGAATTTAAGCACATATTTTTCCCACATAGTTAGATTCAAAAAATACAAAATAGTTCACATAAAAATATTGATATAGAGGAATATAAACGAATAATTTCTAATAAAAATCACTTTATGAAAATCCATTTTCTCCTAAACCTTTGTAAGGTTCAAATATTGAAGGGACAATGTAAAAAAAAGAATAATAGATAATAATGAGAAGAAAGTGGGTTTATGAATCACAACCTCATGTCACAAGAATTTTCTCTCCACCACCTTAAAGTTGGCCATATCAAAATTAATGGGTTCTATTTTTCTTAGCTCTGTACTATAGTATAAAATTACTCACAAGCTTTAAATTTGATTAATTATTTTGTTTAATAATAAATCATTTTATCTCTAATATTCAAGCTTCCAAAAATGTAATTTTTTATTTTTTAATACTAATACATCTCACTTTATAATGATGGTTCATGGAAAAATGAAATATGCATATTTTCATTTGAATTAGATATTTTCTTAGTCATTAAGAATATTGATTATTGAGATACTAAGGGATGTTAATGGATCGAAGGATGCTCTGGCGATCGAAGGTCCTGCGCGCGACCTAGAACCCCTGACCCTGCTTCCGAGCCTCTGCGCCTGGCAGCGCTGCTGCTAGGCTCGCGCCCCTCATCTGCTGGCCTCCCCTTCTTTGCTCCTGGGCCTCCTGGCCTCTCCCAACACCGGGGCCTTCCCCGATTGCCCTCTCGAGGTTTTCCCAGCGATCTGACTCTCCAATGGCAGAAATCGATCCCCCACCTCAGGATCCAGAAGACTTTGAGAAAATGTTTGCCTCTCTCATTCCCGAGAGTGCAGTGGGAAAAATCCGTCCTACAGCCTCCAAGTTCATCAAGAAATTAGTTGAAATACCAGAAGTATCTCTTCCTCCTTCCCTCTCGAGGAGAGTAGCAATCTCCTTAGCAGAAAGAGGCTTGGTCGGCCAGTTCACGGGACTTTGGCCCTCCCCAAGATCAGTTCAGAGATGGGTCGAGAGAAACTGGAACTCAATGGTGCAAGGGAAAATAACAATCAGGTTTTGCGGCAGAGGATTTTACACCTTTCTATTCAAATCAAAGGAGGACAGGAACCTCATCTTCAGAAACGGCCCCTATTTCATGGACTCCCGGGGTCTTTACTTAAACAGATGGACTCCAGACTTTGACCCAGAAATGGATGTCCCCAACGTTGTCCCCATCTGGGTCCGTCTGCCCCACTAGCCGCTTCATTGCTGGGGGGATGAGTCAGTCAAAGCCATAGGGAACGCAGTTGGAAAATACATTGATAGATCTGAACCAAAGGAGAACATGCATGCATACGCGAGGATCTGTGTTGAAGTAGATCTGGGGAAAGGACTGCCGGAAGCAATCAAACTCAAAGTCGATCAGTGGATGCACATTCAGCAAGTGGACTACGAGCAGCTACCCTTCAAGTGCAAGGTATGTCATGAATATGGGCATTTCGCCAATAGATGTAGCAAATCTAAAATAAATGTTCCTGAAGGCAATGTCGAAACCCCCGAGGGAGCTTGGGAACACGTCAAAAATAAAAAATCAAACCCCCCTCCAGGCCCAAGCTCAAATGTTCCCCTTGAAAACCCCTCCCTTCCTTCTCATCCCTCTGGCTCTGCCCCCTCTTTCCCCTCCTCCTCCAACCCCTTTGAAACCATGTCCGCAGAGGACCCTCCATCCCCCCCCTTCCCCTCGAGGTACCGCCATCATTATCTCCTCCCCTATCTCCCTCCCCCAGCCCTCTCCTCCCCCAACAGTGGAAAGAAGCTTAACCAGAAATAAATCAAAGGAAAACAACCTCTCCACAGATCCCCCCAGAAAAGTTGGAAGAAAGTCTAATAAAGAGATTAGAGATGAAAACGCTGCAAAAGAAATGGCCACCGGAATGCAGCAACCAATGGACACATTTCTAGATAAATCAAAAGGAAGCGGAGAAAAAATGAAAGAGAAAAGCGGGGAAAATACCAAACAAGGTAAATGATGATTTTGATCTCCTGGAATTGTAGGGGGATGGTCTCCTCCCTAAAAACAAATGCAATCCGGGATCTCTGAACATCCAGACCTTCTCCTACTTCAGGAGACCAAAATCACGGAACAAGAATTCCAAAATCACATAAAAAGAAGCAAAAGCTATGCAGGCGTAGCAACAAGTGCAGCTGGCGCCTCAGGAGGCATAGGAACACTGTGGGACAAAAGAAAATGGGAACTCAAAGAGAAAAAGTCTTACAACTGGTGGATAAGAACAGACATGTAGAACAAAGCCTCAAAAGATGAATACTCTATATACAACATATACGCTCCTAACCATTATAGGGACAAAGCTTCGTGCTGGGAATCAATAACAGCAGACCTCATGACAGTACAGGGAAGGAACATTTTCCTTGGAGGCGACTTAAACCTTATAAGGAATGCTGACGAGAAATTGGGAGGAAACTACTATGTTGATCCCTCAAGAGACACACTAGAAGCAATAATCCAAACCCATAATCTAGTGGATATTCCTCTGCACAACGGGAGATTCACCTGGAGCAATAAAAGAACCGACAACAACAATATAAAAGAGAGATTAGATCGAATCCTCGCTCAAGAAAGAACAGTGGCAAGATTTTCAAATATCCAAAGCAAAATCATTCAAGGATATATTTCAGATCATAAACCTGTGGCTCTGACTTTAGACAAAGGAAAGAACATGGGGCCTCTCCCCTTTAAATACAACAAGGCATGGGACAGCAAAGAAGAATTCCGAAACTTGATCAAGGAGCAGTGGGAAAAAGAAATTATTGGCTCGCCCCATTATATTTGGGAAGCTAAGCTCAAATCCCTCAGGACTGCTATCAAACGATGGGCAAGAAACCACGCTGCAGAGGAAAGTAAAAAAAGAACTGATCTCCAATCGCAGCTTGAACAATGGAGTCAGGAAAAGGAGCGAATCCAGTATATAGAGGAAGATCAGGCCAAAGAGAATGAAATGTACAAAGAATTGTATAAGCAGAACAGGATGGAAGAAAAAGAGGAGAGACAAAAGTCTCGCTGCCTTTGGCTCAAAGCAGGAGACAAAAACACTTCCTTTTTTCACAACAGTCTAAAACTCAGGCGGGCAGGGAACCATATAGAGAGAATCATGATTGATGGAAGAGAGCTCAGAGATCAAGAGGAAATAAAAGAGGCTGCGTCCAGACACTTCTGCGCCCTCCTATCCGCAGACACGCAGCCCAACGATAATACGGAATTCCTTAGACTAATCGAAAATAAAATCTCAGCAGACCAAAACAACGAGCTGGACCAAGAGGTAACGACAGAGGAAATTGAGGGGTCGATCTTTAGCATGGCGTAGGACAAGGCACCGGGCCTAGATGGGTTCACAGTGGCATTCTACAGAAATCACTGGGAAACCATCAAGAAATACTTCATTAGAATGGTAAAGAATTTCTTCTCAAAGTGCAAAATGGGGAACAACATCAAATATTCTCACTTAGCCCTTATCCCCAAGGATCCCAACCCCCAATCCTTCGATCGATTCCGCCCAATCTCCCTGTGCAATGTCTCCTATAAAATTATCACCAAAATTCTAGCCAACAGGTTAAAAAAGCTCCTCCCCTCCCTCATCTTTAAGAATCAAGGAGGTTTCGTCCCCAGAAGACAAATCACGGACAACGTTATCCTTATCCAAGAGGAAATTCACAGCAGCATAAATAGAAAGGAAAAGGGTATGATTATTAAATTAGACATGGCAAACGCCTTTGATAGAGTAAACCATCAATTCCTTAAGGCAACCCTTGGGAAATTTGGGATATCCAGCACCTTCATCAGCAGGATCATGTAGTGTATATCATCCCCTTGGACAACCCCTATGATTAATGGCAGGCCAAGCAACTTCTTCAGAAGCTCAAGGGGATTGAGACAAGGCTGCCTTCTCTCCCCATTCCTCTACATCATTATGGCCGAAACGCTAAGCATACAACTGGAAAATCTTCGCAGGCAAAAAGAAATCACAGGTATCAGCATAGTACGTGGAACCAAGGGGATAAACCACTCTCTCTTCGCTGATGACACCCTCCTAATTGGAGGAGCTTCCAGTCTAATGGCCAGAAGGTTCAAGAAAACGTTAGATTTCTTTCTACAAGTGTCTAGAGGAAAGCTCAATAACAATAAGTGCATGATATATACCTGGAACGTCCCCAGGCAGATTATTCAGAGAATCTCCTCAATCTTGGACATCCCTGCTCAAAGGAACTGGAGCCATTTCATGTACCTGGGATTGTCGTTAGCAAAGGAATCGGTCAAAACTAAAATTTGGGTGAAATTAATAGAGAAACTGAGAGGGAAACTCCAGAGTTGGGGAGTGTCCTGGCTCAACCTGGCTGGAAGAACAACTCTCATAAAAGCCATCCTCTCAGCTCTCCCCGTATATCAGTTCGCAACCACTCTCGCCCCGGCCAGCACTCATAAGCACATGGAATTAATTATCAGGAGCTTCTTGTGGCAAGGAGGAAGGCAGGACTCTAAAAAATTCAGTCTTGTTAAATGGGACCAGGTTATTTTACCTTTCGAAAAACGAGGGCTAGGAATAAGAATCCCAAGACTAGCCAACATGGCCATGGGTTTCAAGTTGATTTGGAGAATTCTCAACGGAAAAGGCGCCTGGTGGATAGAAGTAATCAAAAGAAAATACCTGAATGGCCCCAACTCCAACATCCCATCGGAATCTATCGTTGACAGGCAGTGCACCCCAGTTTGGAAACTTATAAAAAAAACTCTCCCCCATTTCAAAGATCATATCTCAAGAGCTCCGGGCAGTGGAAGAGACATTAACATCTGGACTGATCGTATAATGGGCTCAGAAGCAAGGGAAGCTCTCCCAAATCTCAGACCTCTACAACTATGGATGGGAGGGAAAAATCTTAAGTCCCTATGTGACATTTCCTCTTGGGACCAAAACAGGTGGCTGGGCTGGAAGCATCTCCCCCTCCCAAACAATTTAAGGGAACTATGGGCCGACCTCAAGCTATATCTCTCACGGTCAGCTCCCCTTAATAGTTTGTCCGAGGATAAGTATGTCTGGGACCCCAATGGCGGAAACTACACAGTCAGAGAAGGATACAAAATCCTCCAAAATGCCACAGCCACTAATAATTGGCCTCTTCATAAAGCGGCCTGGAATCCGGAATGCCTTCCAAAGATCAAAATTTTTAATTGCACCCTCCTTAAAAGAAAAATCCTCACAACGGAAAATCTAAGGAAGAAAGTCATCCTCGGTCCCTCAATATGTTGCCTGTGTAGAGAAGCGGAAGAAAGTAGCAACCACCTCTTCCTAGAATGCTTCTTTGCCCGAAATTGCTGGAAGATCATTACCAGTCCGTTAAGGATAGGAGAATTGCCTAATCAGATCACCCTCCTTCAAAAAAATTGGGGGAATAGCTATCCCTACCCCAAGAAAAACAAAACCCTTGCCAAAAGACTGTGGAATAGCATCCCTCCAACCCTTTGTTGGCAAATCTGGAACACCCGAAACAAAATCATTTTTAACAACAAGAAGCCCAGCATCTCCAGCACCCTTGCAAAAACAATTGCCCTCATCTCTGAGACCATCAGTGCTAATGGAATAGTCCAATCAGATCAAGAATCTGGGGACCTAAGGGAAATTGAATGGATGGGAAAATTCAGCCATGAATCAAGGAATCACAAAGTAGCAAGTACAGTTCAGAAAGAGATTGATTGGAAGCTAAGAGGCTCGAATGAGGAAATCAGAGAATGGATCCAAAACCAAAAGAGGCCCTCCCTTCAGTTCGATGGGGCCTCAAAAAACAACCCGAGCCAGGCAGGTGTAGGAGGAGTCATCAAAGATCATCAAGGCGAAATTATAGTGACTTACGAGTGGGGTTTGGGCATAATGTCCAACAATAGGGCCGAGGCCTATAGTCTTCTCCTGGGAACCTCCATTCTGAAGAGACTTGGTCTTCAAAATCCGCTCATAATAGGTGACTCAGCTATTATTATAGCTGCTATGGTTTCGGGGAGGGACTTCAAGAAAACCGCCCTGAACAATATCAAATCTAGGATCATCGACAACATAAGAGATATAAATGGGGCCACCCTCAAACATGTGCTAAGGAGCAGCAACAAGGAGGCTGATGAACAGGCCAACAAGGCAGCCAGTAGACCCGTAGGCCAAGTCAGAGAAAACGACTCCTTCTATGATAAAGCAATCCCTCAAAGATTCTTATCCCTCTCCCTTTTCTTAGATTCTGAGCCACCTCAGACCCCATCCTTCTCGAAATTTGCTCATTCCTGAATCTCCTCATTCTCTGCCAAATCTCCTCGACTGCGCCACTCCGTCCCTCCTCTCTCAAATCCTCCCCCCTGTGATCGTATATGTCACCTCTCCCAGCCCCGATCTTGTGTTTTACTCGTCCTCCGCCGTCATTCTCAGGTTTTGCTCAGACGGACATCATTCCAAAATCTCCATCGCGCGCGGCAAAATCTCTACATGGACTCACAGTCACCTCAGGAATCGAACCGATCAGCTCTGGGTCACTCACTCGAGCCACCCCTCTTCCTCTATTTATAGCAGCATGGCTCTCTCTATAATCTCATCCTCCACCATTATGAAGGTCCTGGTACGCGCCTCCTCCCAGCACAATCTCTCTCATGAAGCAGGGTGCAGTCATCTGGAGCTTGGATCACGACCCTCGACAGCGGTAAACTCAGGCAATTTTAATCACAGAGTTTCTTTTCCTTCTAACAGGTTGTTTGTTTGGTTGTCACAGTGCTCCCCCTTTCTTTCTTCTGCTCCTCCGTCATCCTGTTCCTCCCTTCTGGTCCCCTCCTTGTGCAAAGCTCTACATTCCCCCTTTCTGTCTTTCCCCTATTTCGCCCCCATCCCCAGAAACCGCCCCTATCTACAATACCAGCACTTTGGCTTCCTTTCCCAGCTTGGAGAAATGGCGGATCAGCAGGAACAGCAGGGAGCTTAAGAGCCTGCTACCAATCCCTTAGAAAATGTCATCACGAACAGTGAGTGCACTCTCTGCACAGCGCACACCTTCATGATTGGCAGATTCATCAAGCGATTCAACGACCTCAAAGATGATTATCAGGCGGACAGCAGATCAAAAAGGAAGAAGCTGGAAAAACAAAAAGCTGAGATCGAGGCCCTGAAGGACAGATGCTCCCACCTAGAGGAAGCTATAGCTTATATCAGGACACTCACCCAAAGTATGCAAGCGGAAGCTTCAACCAGAGCCAGCGCAAGGAAGGAATCTCTCCCGGATGACTCAGTTAATCAGAAGAACCCCTAGGACTCATGAACTGCAAATTTTGTTGGCTGGCAGGCTCTTTTATCCGACAATATAGCCGCTACCTCTTTCATTTTAGTTACCGTTTATGTAGCAATAAGGATCAAGGGTCTGCGAACCCGTTTTGGATCCTTAACGCCTTGGTTTTTCATATCCATGTAATAGGACTCAGTCCCTGGAAGTTTTTATAATATATCAGTACCCGATTTTGTAAAAAAAAAAATGATGGTTCACATATTTTCACAGAGGAATGATTAAGTATCATTATGGATTGCAAATTATAACTTTTTGTTCTTGGAGGAGCTATTATATTACAACAAATGTTGAATAACCAAAATTTTAATAACTATTAGGTTGGAATCATGTATTTACAAAATGTAATCTTTCATAAGCTATCTCTTTATAGTTTACTTATGCTTCAAATATTTCCTCTATATTTTTCTTAGGCTTAGTATTTTAGATTAGGGAAGCTATATGATAAGTTCAACTTATTTGAAGATAGGTAATTCTTGTGCAAACAACAAATTCCTTGATTTATTGAAAGTGAATTTTAATATAAAACCTTATTATTTTTTAATCCTCTTGATATATTCTAACAAATTGTATAAATTTCATTATTATTACATAAATATACACAAATTCTTTTAGTTCACTTGTTAGTTAATTATTTTAGGAGTCTCTATTGATGTTATTTCAAATAAGTTTTTTTTTGTTGTCTGTATCTCATTCACCATATACTCTTACAAATGAGATGGTTCTGCAACAAGATTTCTGCTAGATTAAATTCACTCAATACATAATGAATATGAACCATAATATAAATACAACATTGAATTTAAATATAACTTTTAAGAATAGTAAAAGTATTATAAAAAACAAAATTGTATTGGCTATTATATATATATATACATATATATACACACACACACACACACACACACACACACATATATTCAATTTTTTTGCTACGAGAAAAAGATTTCACCCTCAAAATTGTCCCTAGATGCAATTTTCAAATAATTCTAAATGTATCGGTTTTTTAATTATATTATATCATCTATTTAATTATTTTTCCTACACTAATTTAAGATATGAATAAACCAAAATAAGTCATTTTTTATTTGAAATTAATTGTAATTTCTAACATCATTATTATTACTCTATTCCTTTTGTTTGTTATGTAATGTTAATCTTTATATGACTCACACCCTTAATCTTTGGTTTGAATAGCCATGACCGAGGGATATCTAAGTTCTCAATATCTCTTGAGGGCACTTGACCTATGCTACAAAACCCTTTAACATCGATGGATTTTTTCCCATGAGATTTCAAACTAGTAATGAAAATCCATTTTCTCCTAAACCTTTGTAATGTTAAAATATTTAAGGGACAATGTAAAAAAGAGAATAATAGATAAGAATTAGAAGCAAGTTGGTTTATGAATCACAACCTCATGTCACAAGAATTTTTTGTCCACCACCTTAAAGTTTGCCATATCAAAATTAATGAGGTTCTATTTTTCTTAGCTCTATATTATAGTATAAAATTACTCACAAGCTTTAAATTTGATTAATTAATTATTTTGTTTAATAATAAATCATTTTAGCTCTAATATTCAAGCTTCCAAAAATGTACTTTTTTTATTTTTTAATACTAATATATCTCACTTTATTAATGATGGTTCATATATTTTTAGAGAGAAATGATTAAGTATCATTATGGATTGCAAATTATAACTTTTCGTTCTTGGAGGAGCTATTATATTACAACAAAGGTTGAATAACCAAAATTTTAATGACTATTAGGTTGGAATCATGTAGTTACAAAGTGTAATCTTTCATATGCTATCCCTTTATAGTTTACTTATGCTTCAAATATTTCCTCACTTTATATTTTTCTTAGGCTTAGTATTTTAGATTAGGGAAGCGATATGAGAAGTTCAACTTATTTGAAGATAGGTAATTCTTGTGCAAACAACAAATTCCTTGATTTATTGAAAGTGAATTTTAATATAAAACCTTATCATTTTCGAATCCTCTTGATATATTCTAACAAATTGTATAAATTTCATTAATATTAGATAAATAAACACAAATTCTTTTAGTTCACTTGTTAGTTAATTATTTTAGGAGTCTCTATTGATGTTATTTTAAATACGTTTTTTTTTTTCTTGTCCACATCTCATTCACCATATACTCTTACAAATGAGATGGTTCTGCAACAAGATTTCTGCTAGATTGAATTCACTCAATACATAATTAATATGAACCATAATATAAATACAACATTGAATTTAAATATACTTTTAAGAATAGTAAAAGCATTATAAAAAATGAAATTGTATTGGCTATATATATATTCAATATTTTTGCTACCAGAAAAACATTTCACCCTCAAAATTGTCCCTAGATGCAACTTTCAAATAATTCTAAATGCATCGATATTTTTATTATATTATATCATCTATTTAATTATTTTTCCTACACTAATTTAAGATATGAATAAACCAAAATAAGTCATTTTTTATTTGAAATTAATTGTAATTTCTAAGAGCATTATTATTACACTATTCCTTTTGTTTGTTATGTAATGTGAATCTTTATATGAATCACAACCTTAATCTTTGGTTTGAGTAGCCATGACTGAGGGATATGTAAGTTCTCAATATCTCTCGAGGGCATCTGACCTATGCTACAAAACCCTTTAACATGGATGGATTTTTGCCCATGAAATTTCAAAGTGGTAATATTTTCACCATGGAGTGCCTTAACAAAACACTATGTCACTACCTATTATATGCCATATAAACTTATTGTTACTTTATTTTTAATGTTATAAAATGATATATCAACCTATTCTATAATATACGATATTAAAACAATAATAAAATGTAAATCTTCACATGAATCTTATTATATTACTTTTACGTTTATAGTATCCATAAATTGTTTGTCCATGATTTTTTCCTTTAAACAAAATTAACCATAAACATAAATATAATTTTCAAAATTTAGAATTATTCTTAGTATAATGATATATTTCGTAGTTTCATATTAACTTGATTAATACTCTACGATCACACGTTGGTGAACAATGAAATGTAATAATAAACATGTACGGTGAATCATGGCTACATCCGACATGTTCAGGGTTCAAATTCCAATATGAGGAAGAAAGGAGAAGGGAAAGAAGAACCAAAGTGATTAAATACGGTGTGACTACTCTATTGGTACAAAAGAAATTGAATGTGATGGATTTGGAAGAAAATCTATACAAACATGAGACTCGATCATTGATTATTCTATTGATGTGAAGGAATATTGGGATCGTTTTGAATTAATTTGAATTGGTTAGGTGGGCATATCTATACATTGGGGAAGTGATGTATGCTTAAACAATTTATCCATTGAGGAAGTGGTATAAATTAAAAAAATATATATATATATATATATATATATATATATATATATATATATATATATATATATAAGTTTGTGTGGGGTTTACTTCTCATTAGGTAATAGGTTCAAATCTTATGGGTAGGGGTTGAGGATGGGAGATACCTTTAGAAAAATAAAACTATGCCAAGGGGTGCATTGAGATTCCAACATGCCTTAATAAAAAGATAGTATGGAAATTGTTATGTGCAAGGCATGGAACTTGTTACGTGCAACACACAAAATCATAGAATTCAAAGTTTGTGGAACTTGTTATGTGTAGTACAAGAAATCATAGACTTGAAGGTGGGTGGTGAAATAGCACGCTACTATCACAATTTTAGGCATTTACTCTTGTTTATAGTTTTGTTGCAACATGTTAGGTGCCTCTTTGGAGAAGACCATGATTGTTAAGGATCCTATCTTCAAGTTGGGCTCATCAATCGCTACGAAAAAAAGGAGACAATTTCATGGGTGGTTGATAGGGAGCATTCATTGGAGAACACATCTTGGGATGATAAAGAGTCCATTATTATGGGATCATCCTTCTTCTAGCTTACAAAAGTGCCTTCTTCAATTTGATAATAGATTTTGAGATCTGGGTCTTGTTAAGAACTTGTAGTACCTCTAAAAGTATTTAATATGGCTTCTAACACCTAGGAGTACCCCTCTCTCCCTCCCTCTCCCTCTTCCCTCTCACTGTTCCTCTCCCTCTCCCTCTCCCTCTCCCTCTCCCTCTCTCTCTCTCTCCCTCTCTCCTCTCTCTCTCTCTCCCCCCTCCTCTCTATACCTCCCCCTCATCCTCCCGTCTCTCTCTATCTCTCTCTCCCCCCCCCTAACTCCCTCTCCCTCTGTCTCCCTCTCTTTTCCCCTCTCGCCTCCCTCCCTTGTTCCCTCCTCCCATCTCTCTCTCTCTCTCTCTCTCTCTCTCTCTCTCTCTCCCTCTAACCCCCTCTCTCTCTCTCTCTCTATCACTCTTGCTCCCTCTCCCTCTCCCTCACCCTCTTTCCCTCCCTCTCCCTCTTCCCTCTCACTGTTCCTATCCCTCTCCTATTCCTCTCTCTCTCACCCAATCTCCCTTGCTAACACGTCCCCCCTCCCGCCTCTTGCTCCCTCCTCCCATCTCTCTCTCTCTCTCTCTCTCTCGAATCGCCCTCCATATATTCCCCCCCTCCCCGACGTCTGTTTATGTGTGTGGGAGCCCCCCGCTCTCCTCCTCCCTCCCTTATCCCATCACCCCATCTCTCTCTAAATAATAACAAAATACAATTCACATAGGTAAAATAAAACGTCCCTCTCTCTCTCTCATAACAAAAGATAATAAAAAATAAAACATCTCTCTCTCTCTCTCTCTCTCTCTCCCTCACTAATAAAAAAATATATAATAATTTTTTCACATAGGTAAAATAAAACATGTCTCCCTCTCACTAATAAAAAGATAGAATAATTTTTTCACATAGGTAAAATAAAACATGTCTCTCTCTCACTAATAACAAAATACAATAATTTTTTCACATAGGTAAAATAAAACATTTCTGTCTCATAACAAAATATAATAATTTTTTCACATAGGTAAAATAAATCAGCTCTCTCTCTTGTTTAGTAATATCTCTTTCTCATAACAAAATATAATAATTTTTTCACATAGGTAAAATAAAAAATCTCTCTTAGTAAAATATAATAATTTTTTCACATAGATAAAATAAAATAATAGATCTTTTCTGGAAGATCCATGTTTTATTTTACCTATTTGGAAAAATTATTATACTTGAGAAAAAAGATACAATGTTTTATTTTATCTATGTGAAAAAAATATTATATTTAAGAAATAAAACCTATTGTACTTTCGATCATAAGATCTAATGAAAAAATTATTCTGTTTTGTTAAAAAAAATGTTTTATTTTACCTATGCTTGAGAGACTCTATTATACTCTCTATCATAGGATCCGACGTTTTATTTAACAGAAAAACCAGAGACATAAATCTGTGTTTTATTTTAACTATGTGAAAAATTATTATATTTGAGAAAGTGTAATAGGCCCTTGCATGCGTTCGTCCAATGAAATATAACCGCAACAGTTTGATTACGGTGTTACAATCCACCTACCTAGCTGAGCTTACACGCTCCCAACCAATAGAATATTAGCAAAACGAGAGATTAGGGTAACTGCATCTTTAAACGGTTTTTTTTTAAAAGACGACGGATTAGGTTTATTTTTGACGTTTTATATAGTTATTTTTGACGTTGCATATAGTTATATGTCTTTTGATGTTTTATATAGTTATTTTGACGTTGCATATAGTTATATGTTCTGGATTATAATTGAAGTTAATTGTTATATGGTCTGGATTCCAATTGAGAGAAGTTACAGATTACTTCGTATTTCCGTCTATATTTCCGTCTACGTATTACTTCGTATTTACCAGATTTGTGTTTGTAGACGTGGGCAGATTTCGACCAAACCATCATGGATTCATTCGCAACATATTTTTTAGGAGCGGGTGGTAGCAGAGTTGTGGTGCTCTGCATGTCCATGACCTCACCCCACTTCCATGCCCGATTTGATAGAGAAGAGGTCGAACCTCAAGATGAATGTAGGAAGACTGTTGGCGGCTAGGAAAGAGAAAATGTTGGACCACTACCCAGAAATCAAACATCTAAACTAAAATCGATTCAAAGAAGGAACAACCTAAAATCTTAAAATAAAACTTTTTGCTTAAATTATATTTGATCAGAACTACTGAGAATCACGGGAAAACTAAGTGTAAGAGGCAAAATATGTTGAGCTCGATGACGGGAAAACTAAGTGTAAGAGGCAAAATATGTTGAGCTCGATGACGGGAAAACTAAGTGTATCGATATTTAAAGCAACAACACCGCAATCAAACAGGTATTGAGAAGTAACAACACCAAAAAGTTCCAAGTAAATCGATATTTAAAACAGCAACACCACAATCAAGCAGGTATTGAGAAGTAACTATAAGGTACCTTAAAGCTGCTTGGTCCATAGTGGTGCTCAATCCGTGGTTTGTCCATTTTATATGAGCAGTAAAGACACTGAAATAATTCAGAAAAACTAAAAATCCTAAAATAATTGGGAAATTCGTAATACTAAAATGAAAGAGATTAGAGATTTAATAAATCAAATGAAAACAAGCTCTCCCTCACCTCATCCATCGAGAAGAAGTATGGAGATTGCGTTGACCAATTTGGTTGTACAGAAATACCTCTGCTTGAGGATTTTTTCATTCTCTGCTTCATGCTTTGTGGCTCTCAAACATAATTTCACACAAAAAGAACACATAGAAACAATAATAATAATAATAATAAACATCAAATTCATTACTTCTTGTGTTTCTTCCTTAACTCAAGAGGTACAAGAGATCTTAAGAGTTTCACTTAGTAATGATCAACATACTCATATAGTTAGTTTGGTTTATAGGCTACAGGAGTCATCAAGTATAGAAATTGTCCAAACATCTTAACCTAGAAAGTTACATAGCATCAACGAAATCCACATTTAATAAGATAATCAAATATTCCAACACCATGTTGTTTTCTCCAATAAAAATGAGGATAAGGTTAATAAAGATATGCCATCTAACAAAATCATACGTTTAATCTAGTTAATTGGGTTACAATGTGTCTAACCCATATTTCCCATGGGAGCATAGACTTTATGAACTTCATGCTTCCTTTTAGGATAAAATCAAGCAAATGGGAATAACAAATTCTAATCTTTAGAGGCAAAAAAAGGTAGTAAGTTCCCAAAAAAAATATAATGATCTACATCCAAAAAGTCTATTGTTTGTTACTCATACACCCCAAATAGGAACCTCATTTTAGAAGCTTCTTCATCATTCATGGAACAAAATAATCCCTTGTAACGTTCTTAATTTAATGGGGGAAGAGACAAGGATTAAGGATATGGGATAACAAATGAGGAGGCACTCACTAATAGTGCATCTTATTGTATGATCAAGTTTAGTACTCCATAATATTTTCTTCCATTTCAAGAGAAAATAGAGGAGGACATTTTGTCTCTTAAACCTCTTTGATTTAAGAGCAATTATCATCGCATGTATAATTGTTCCTACCCTGGGCAAAAAAATACCATTATGCTAATCAGAAGCACATGGTGGAAGTATCATTATATCGCCTTCATTTCCCATGAATATCTCCCTATTTCTCCACAAAATGGAAAAGGATCTTGTGAAGGAATTCTAGACCATGTCAAGATCTAGCTTCTTAGCGGTTTTCTAAGACATCTTTTCTCTACAAGGATACATCCCATAGTTGTAAAGATGAAGAACACACATTTTCCCTATTTGAAGCAACAATGAACACATACATGATGTTAAGTGTAAATATTTCCCATGTAGTTGCATTTGAAACATATAAAGTTGATGACTTGAAGCTTTTAATATAGAAATATATTGTAAAATTCCAATATAATATGGGAAAGATAAAAACAAATCATGAGTTTAATTCGACGATCATGAAATAAACAATTTATATAATTTAGTAAATTAAAAAGGAATCTTTCTTCGATCAATTTACCTTGGTATTAGAAAAAGATGGCAAACAGGTTGGTGGTAAGAAATATGAAGCACAAGACCATGAGAAACAACATATCAACTAAATCCATGGTTGTTGTAGTCTCACTAGTGAACATCAAATACATTTTTGTTTAAATATATGCATGTATATTTTTCTACCACATGGGGAAAATAAATAATTAAAAAATTTAAACAAAATGTTAAATATTTAGTATGCCTAGTCACAAATATAATTATGTCACAAATGCACTAAAATTCCTTATGAGTAGTCCACCGCTATGCCCTATTTTCATAAATAAAAATAAGGTTGTACTAGTATATTTTAAACAACATCGAAAATAAAATTTTCATAAGATTATACCTAGACATTGCAGGCATTTTGACATGGATGTATAACTCAATAAAGAGGTACAAATGAAGCGGCAATAACTATGACAAATGAAATGGTGATTGCATCCAATTATGGAAGGACATAATCCCAATTGTCAACTTAGAAGGAACCAACGCCGACATGGAAACTCTCTTAAGTAGTTGAAGGCCAGTGGCACTGAGAAAATTGTTGATATATCCCTCTGGAACAGAGATGGGGTCTCAACTGGTATACTATGCTGTTAAAAGAATCCCCACATTTTTCGCCAAGCCGACTTTGGAAGAACATATGGAACTCATCCACGGAAAAGTATTGACTGCATAAAACTTAAATAAAAGGAACATTTATGGGCCTTCACATCATGCCTTAGGTGAACAAGAAGAAGAGCACATTCCACATCTTTTTAGAAAATTCTCTTATGCTTTAGAAGTCTAGAAACATGCTTTGTATGCACTAGTATGCATAAATTAAGATTGAACACCAAATCCCCCGATCAGAATATAAGACATTCTAATCGTTTCGAAACAATCATAGCATTATTTAGTATGTTTGCTTGTTTTTTCTCCTCGAAAGTTTCACGAATTCTCCTCAAAAGGTTGACGAAAATAAATTTTTGAATTTGGCTAATGGCTCTTCCAATGAGCTACATTTACAAAATTTCCATTCTTTATTGATTTCTATACTTGCTATTGCTATTCAAGATATACGCCTAGGTTTTCCATAATCATAAAATTTCCAAAACGGATAAAGTGATTATGAGTTGCATAGGGTTTTAAATTTTAATCTTTATCTAAATGGTATCTATAATTTTTAAGCATAACTCATTTCATTCTTTTCTTTAAAGACCTTACCTAAGATCAGGACCTCGAGGGATCGGAATAAGGGGCATAGACCTGACCTTACTGATGCTAAAGCGCATTTGAGGACGTGCCAGCCGAGAAAGTGAAGGTAATCTCTATTTGATTAAGAAACTTTACAAACCGATTTTAAAAATTTTAATTTTAATTTTATTTTTAAATTGGAGATTATTATTCATAAGTTATAAGTCAATTTTTTAAAAATTAACTCTCTATATATAGATAGATATATATATTATTTTTATAATAAAATTAAAAAATATATTTCAAGAACTCATAACAACAAACAAACAAAAAAACAGGGAAAAGGGGAGCATTGTCTACGAACAGAATGTATATCCGATTTTTCCGGCGTTTTAACTTTTTGTGGCTTTCTTTTTCAGTTTTTTCCTCTTTTGATAACGTTCAAGTTTTATATAAATATGGATAATTATTCAAAATATTTTATCAATCTTTTTATAATTTAACTATAGTTATTTAAAATATTAAGAAAATAAAATAAAATAAAAAATAATTAGTTTATTATTTATATTTATAAAACTAAGGATCAGGATCGAGATGTAAAGGTGATAGTCATCTAATAGGGATTTGTTTGCACCTAGTATTTTTTTAAATTTGTTAAAAATTATTGTTATAATTTTTATTTTATTTGAAATTTAAATTTTAACCATTTTTTTATTATGATTTTTTATATTTTTTAAATAATTTAAAGGTGAAGTACTTTTTAGGGGTATAAGTTTTTTAAATTAAATTGATATTAAATTACATAGTATTCATTTTTTTTTCCATAGTAACATTAAAATCTTTTTGCCATGGACAATTAAATTGTAAATGCAAACGATGGTTCTGCGTGGTGTAACATTTGTTTATTTGTTTTAATTCTTTTATTATAAATTATGACGAGTATATAATTTAGTTGTTAAATAAAGTTAAGAAAATTACATTTTTAAAATTAATATTATTAATTATAAAAGCAATAATTAGATATCTACATTTAAAGGAACTTGTTAGAAAATTTTTAGTAGTGGAGATTATTCATCATTTTATTATATTTATTTTATAAGTAAAATTATTTAAAATATTATTCGTAAATATTATATTTTATTAATATTATTTTTAATTTATAAATAAGCTTGCTTAAAATATTATGAGTCAATATCATACTTTATTAATATTAGGTGAGAAAAAATTATGATTCATTTCACATTTAATATATTGTAGATAAATGTCCTAACATATGACTAATATTAGCAAGGAACTAATATTTCGATATTTATGGTTCTGATGCTGCGTTTTACTATTTATAGTTCCCTACCTCTTTATTACTATTTAAAATTTTCCTATATTATGATTAATTTTGTTTAACATAATTATTATAAATATACTCTTAACATTTTCTTTTTCCTTTTACATAAATCATATTTTATAACAATTTCTTAATTCTTTATCTTTATTCATTTTTTTGCGATATTATAAATTTATTTAATATATTTAAAATTATTAAATACACTCTTAACTACTTTATAAATATATAATATCTTTATAGCAATTCTTAACCTTATCCTTTATAAATCTATTAAAATTTTGTTATTATAATTAGTTTATTTAATATAACGAAAACTTCCAACAACTACTTTATATTAAATATACTAATTCTTATTTTGAGAGAGTTTTTTTAATTAATTATATAAAATTTTATCAAAATTGTGTAAAATTTAACTCTTTATTATTTATCTATAATTATAATTATTGATAATTAATTAAAATTTAAAAAAGTATATATTAAATTTTTTTTATATATTAAAATATTTGAAAAATAGTTTTATTTTAAATTATTTATAAAATAAATTATATATATATATATATATATATATATATATATATATATATATTTATTTATTTAAATAAAAATAATAAAGAAAAATATAATAAATTTATTAATTTTTAATTAATGAAAGTAAACTATTCCCATATACTTATTTGAATATACCTACAATATTTTTTTACTCTTAATATTTCACACTCTCTTACTTGAAGACCATGTTCTAGGGATTTCGAAAAATTTAAGTTATTGAGTAATAGGCCTAAACTACAAGGAAATATTATAACAATAAAATCACATTAGTATGTTAGTTTTTTTATTATCATAAAACCATCTATTTTTATGTCTTTCATTATGAACATCCAGTTCAACATCTTATATCATGTATTCCAGAATCAACGAGTTATGAATAACAAGTTCAACGTCTTATATCATGTATTTCAGAATGAACAAATTATGAATAACAACTTCAGTGCCTTATATCATGTATTTGAGAATGAACAATTAATTCAGTAATTACATCGTGTATTTCATAATGGCCAACAAAGTTCAATGTCTTATAAAGTGTATTGTATTTCAGAATGAACAATTAATTTAATAACTATATTGGATTTCCCATTCATGGTTATACCACCACTGCTTTGCCAACAATAGACAAGACATTTATTAAAAAATAAAAAAAATTACTTCCCTTACCATTTCAACATTGTACTCTGACCAATACAATTCGTTTAAAAACAAATCTGCAAAAATAATTTGAAAACAATTTCGACCAACATATTTTTATTACAAAATAAAAATTTACTTTTACGATTTCAGTATTGTACTATGAATAATACAAATCGTTTAAAAATAATTTCGAAAAAATTTCAACGGGTATGCCATCTGCAACGTAGACCTTCTGACAGAACCTGGCACGGACTACTAGCTACATGCAGCACTTGTTATTCATAAGTTATAAGTCAATTTTTTTAAAAATAACTCTATATATATAGATATATTATTTTTATAATAAAATTAAAAAATATATTTCAACAACTCATAACAACAAACAAACAAAAAGACATGCAAAAGGGGAGCGTTGTCTACGAACAGAACGTATATCCGGTTTTTGGGCGTTTTAATTTTCTATGTTTTTTTTTTTTCGGTTTTTTCTTCTTTTGATAACATTCAAGTTTTATATAAATATATGGATAATTATTCAAAATATTTTATCAATCTTTTTATAATTTAATTATAATTATTTAAAATATTAAAAAAAAATAAAATAAAAAATAATTAGTTTATTATTTATATTTATAAAAATAAGGATCGGGATCGAGATGTAAAGGTGATAGTCATCTAATAGGGATTTGTCTGCACCTAGTATTGTTATAATTTTTATTTTATTTGAAATTTAAATTTTAACCATTTTTTTTATTATGATTTTTTATATTTTTTAAATAATTTAAAGGTGAAGTATTTTTTAGGGGTATAATTTTTTTTAAAAATTAAATTACACAGTATTAAATTTTTATTTTTTTTCCATAGTAACAATAAAATCTTTTTGCCATGGACAGTTAAATTGTAAATAACAACAAATAAAATTTCTAAGTGAAATAGAGAAATCATAAATTAATTGAATCTATTAATTAAACATGAAAATAACAATAGTGCTTGGAATTGATATATTGACTAGAGGTATAGATTTAGTTTGTTATAGAAAGGTTACTCAGTGTTAGCCCATTCTTCCACCCCCAGCATGGTCCAATTTAAGGAAAAATTAACCAAATTAATATATTTTTGTTTTCATTTTAATCTTTTAATTGTTATTCTACTAAATTATATTTTTATTTTTATTCAATTTTTAATTCATTTTAAAAAAATTTAATAAAAATAATCAATTAAATAATTATTTATTATTTATAACATTTTTATAATTATAATTTAATAGAAAAAATAAACAAATTGTTAAAACATTATTCTATACTTCTTATATTTCTTCCGTCAACCATGTGGAATAAACATCAACTTCCCTCCCCCACTACTCACTGCCTCTCTTCCTTTCCCTCCCGCTTCCTTCCCCCCTCCTGCCCCCCTCTCTCTATCCTTATCTCCCTCTCCTCTCTCACCCTCCCTCCAACCCTCCCTCCGTCTCTCTCCTCTCCCCCTTGCCTCCCTCCCTTCGTCTCTCTCCCCCTCCCTCTCTGCATAATCCCCACCACTCGCTCCCTCTGTTCCTCTCTGTCCCTCCTCCTTCACCACTTCCCCCCCTCTCTCTCCCTCTCCCCTGACCCACCCTGCCTCCCTCCTCTCTCCTTCTCCCTCCTCATTAATCACTCCCTCTCTTCCTCTCCCTCCCTCGTCCTCCCCCCTCCTCTCCTACTCTCTATATCCTTCTCTCACTCTCCTTTCACCCCTGCCTCCCTCCCTCCATCTATCTCCTCCTCCCTCTCTTCATCTCCCCAACACTAACTCCCTCTCTTCCTCTTTGGCCCTCCTCCATCCCCACCTCCACCACCCCTCTCTCTCCCTATCCCCCCACCTACCACCTACCCCCTCTGCCTCCCTCTTCTCTCCTTCTCCCTCCCTCCCTCCATCTCCCCCTCTCTTCCCCTCCCTTCATCCCTCCCTCCATCTCTCTCCTCCTCTCTCTCTCCCATCCTCCGTCTCTCTCCTCCTCTCTCTCTCTCCCTCCCTACATCTCTCTCCTCTCTCGTGCTCTCTCCCTCTCTTCTTGTTGCCCTCCACCCCCCTTCGTCTCTTCCTCTCTATCCCTCCTCCTTCGTCGCTGCCACCCCCCTCACTCTCCCTCTCACTCCACCCCCTTGGCCTCCCTCCTCTCTCTCTCCTCTCTCCCCTTGCCTCCCTCTCTGCATACCCCCCACCATGCGCTCCCTCTCTTCCTCTCTGTCCCTCCTCCTTCACCGCCTCTCCCCCCTCTCTCCCCCCCTCCTTCTCTGCATAACCCCCACCACTTGCTCCCTTTGTTCCTCTATGTCCCTCCTCCTTCACCACTTCCCTCCCTCTCTCTCCCTCTCCCCTCACCCACCTGACCCCCCTCCTCTCTCCTTCTCCCTCCCCATTACTCGCTCCCTCTCTACCTCTCCCTCCCTTGTCCTCACCCCTCCTCTCCTTTGACACCCTACCTCTTACACTCCTCTGCCCCCCTACCTCCCTCCCTCCATCTCTCTCCTCCTCCCTCTCTTCATCCCCCCAACACTAACTCCCTCTCTTCTTCTCTGTCCCTCCTCCTTCCCCACCTCTACCACCCCTCCCTCTCCCCATCCCCCCACCTACCGCCTATCCACTCTGCCTCCCTCTTCTCTCCTTCTCCCTCCCTCCCTCCATCTCTCCCTCTCTTCCCCTCCCTTCATCCCTCCCTCCATCTCTCTCCTCCTCTCTCTCTCCCATCCTCCATCTCCCTCCTCCTCCCTCTCTCCCTCCCTACATCTCTCTCCCCTCTCGTGCTCTCTCCCTCCCTTCTAGTCGCTCTCCAACCCCCTCCGTCTCTTCCTCTCTATCCCTCCTCCTTCATCGCCGCCCATCTCTCCCTCTCTCCTTCTCTCCCTCCCTACATCTCTCTCCCCTCTCGTACTCTCTCCCTCCCTTCTTGTCGCTCTCCAACCCCCTCTGTCTCTTCCTCTCTATCCCTCCTCCTTCGCCACCGCCCATCTCTCTCCCTCTCCCTCCACCCGCCTAGCCTCCGTCCTCTCTCTCTCCTCTCTCCCCTTGCCTCCGTCCCTCCGTCTCTCTCCCCCTCCCTCTCTGCATACCCCTCACCACGTTCTACCTCTCTTCCTCTCTGTCCCTCTCCCCCCACCACCCGATCTCCCTCCTCTATCCTTCTCCCTCCCCCATTACTCACTCCCTATCTTCCTCTCCCTCCCTCTTACTCCCACCTCCTTTCCGCCTCTTTATATCCTTCTCTCGCTCTCCTCTCTTCCCCTGCCTACCTCCCTCCATCTCTCTCCACCTCCCTCTCTTCCTCTTTGTCCCTCCTCATTCCCCACCTCCACCACCCCTCTCTTCCTCTTTGTCCCTCCTCGTTCCCCACCTCCACCACCCCTCTATGTCCCTATGCCCCCACCTTCCCCCAACCCCCTCGGCCTCCCTCCTCTCTCGCCTCCCTCCCTCCCTCCCTCCATCTCCTCCTCTCTCTCTCCCACCCCCCACCTCTCTCCTCCTCTCTCTCTCCCCCCCCCACCTCTCTCCTCCTCTCTCTCTCTCCCTCCCTACGTCTCTCTCCTCTCTCGCCCTCTCTCTGTACCTTCATGTCCACTCCTCCCCTCCTCCCCCGCTCCTCCGCCTCCCCCACTACTAGCTCCCTCTTCCTCCCCCTCCCCTCCCTCTCCCACTCTCTATATCCTTCTTTCCATCTCCTCTATCCCCCTTCCTCCCTCCTTTGTCTCTCTCATCTCTCCCCTTTCCTCCCTCTCTGTGTCTCTCTCCTCCCTCCCTCTCTCCATCCCCCCCACGACTCACTCCCTCTCTTCCTCTTTGTCCCTCCTCCTTCCCCAACCCCTTTGCCTCTATCCCTCAATCTCTCTCCTCCCTCCATCTCACGCACTCGCTCCGTTGTTGTTCCCTTGCCTCCCTCGCTACTCACTCCCTCTCTTCCTGTCCCTCCATCCTCCCCTTTCCTATCTCACTCTCCCTTTCTCTCTCTAATTTTCATGATCAACTGTATACTAACCTAATTTGTCATATCATTTATTAAAATAAAAAATAAAAAATAGTAAATAATTATTTCAAGAGTAGTGAGATGTTTTATAATTTGGCATAAGGGATAAGTGTTTACACTAATATTTAAAAAAAAATACAATTCAATCTCATCTGAAACAACATATAGATAAATATATATGGAAAACTTAAACTATATATATATATATATATATATATACTCGGATCATAGGATGTCATATTTTATGTTTTATTTTACTTGGGTGAAAAAATTACTATAATTTGTTTTTTTATAACATTTTTTTCAATATTATATGTATTTTTCAATGTTCTTTTTACAAGTGGGAAACGTATTTTTCAGAATTCCATTAAAACTATTTGTATGATTATTATTTTTATTATATTTTTTTCAATAATTTATAAAAGTCATAAAAACATTATTTTTTTTTATAGATTATTGAAAAGAATGTAATAAAAATAATAATGATGCAAATATTTTTAATGGAAAACGTTTTCCCGCTTGTAAAAAAGAACATTGAAAAATACATATAATATTAAAAAAAATTACAAAAAAATTAACTATAGTAATTTTATAATTGACCTTCGCATGTTTCGTCCAATTTGTGCGTACAATCCAACAAGACACAAGCCAATTAGTTAGCTAAGCTGTCATGCTCCCGTACAATAGCAAATTCACAGAATGGGGTGGAGATGGAAATACTAAAATCATTATGTAACATCCAACTGAATAGAATCCACCAACCTAGATAGAATATTAGCATAACACTCTCGTGACTGGATATGATACTCACTGCATCTTGAAACCGGGTTTTTCGATGCGACGAATTAGGTTTAGGTTTAGGAAGAAAGAACAGAGCCTCATTCTTTTGTTTCGTTGAGAACAGAGCCTCTATTGCGTGTTATATTCCCCTAGTCAGCTGTTATATTCCGTCTAGAATATTAGCAGAACGTTCTGGTGATAAAACCATCATGGCTTAATTCATGGTGTGCCAGGGATGGCAGAGTTGTGGGACTCTGTATCTCCAAATTCTTAATAGCTAAGCCCAACCCAACCTCAAGATGAATGGAGAAAGACTGTGTTGGCGGCTGAGACATAGAAACAAAATTATGAAGATAAAAATTAAAAATGTTTTAAGAGTAGGGCCACCACCCAGAAATCAAACATCTAAACTAAAAACCGATTCAAATGGAGAGCAACCTAAAATCCGAAGATAAACTCTTCGCTTAAACTAAATTTGTTCAGAACTATTAAGCCATTTCTGCTTCAGTAATTCACCTTCATTTTCGTGATTCCTAAATCTACGTGAAGGATTGAGCTTGACAATGGAAAACTTATTCTTTAAGATGGAACTTATTCTTTATGTTCTCAACATATTCTGTGAAGCCCAACTTTGTATTAGTTAAGTAAATTGATATGTAAAGCCACAACACCCGAATCAAGAAGGTATTGAGAAGTAACTACAAGGTGCATTTTAACTATTTTTTGTGCGCTGAGTGCCTCCCACTCTCTTTTTAATTATGAGGTAATTGAGAGAGAAATCACACGCTATACTTATTTTCCATAGCTATTTCTATATTTCCATATCTACAAATTAGAAAAACGTCTTTATATTTTTTAACCAAAGAGTTCTGAATCTTATAGATAAATCGATTTTTAAATTAACTACACTACAATCAAGAAGGTATTGAGAAGTAACTGCCAGGTACCTTAAAACTGCTTGCTCCATAGTCGTGTTCACTCCCTGGTTTTTCCTTTCTAAATGCGCAGTAAAGAAGCTGCAATAATCAAGAATACCAAAAAAAAAAAATTCAGATATAATCAGTAAATTCACAATACTAAAATTAAAGAGATTTAATAAAACAAATGAAAACGAGATCTGCCTTATCTCATCCATCCATCGAGAAATAGCATGGAGATAGCACTGGATGGTTTGGTTATATATAATTGTATTTTTTTATTTTATAATAGTATTTCAAAAAATATTTTAATAGTTTATAAAATCACAACCGATGTTATGTACATAACCGTTTATACACAACACCAGATATACAACATCGACACATCACTGCATATAATACATGTACACAACACCATCACTGCATATAATACATGTACACAACACCACAGGTACAACATGTACAACATATACACAACAGTAGTACTTCACATGGAGAGACCACACTCTCTCTAGCAGGCAACCTAGCTTTTAGGGGAAACATTCTTAGAGCACTCTAGTATTCACTTGGATTGGAGAAAGAAGGCAAAGGAAAGCGAGAAAGCAAAGGAAAAATTTCGATCACTAACTACGGGTGGATTTCTTTGCAGTTATTGAGTTGTGTGTATGACTTCCTTGCTAGTTTTGGAATTCATGGTAAATGCATCTGGTTTCTTAGTTATGTGTTGTCATTGGCATGGAGGATTCCCTGAATTGACAGTGGTTTGAGCCTTGTCATTTCCTCGATATCCATGGTGTTGTGGGTTTCCCACTTGATTATTTTATTATTGTTGCTCATGCACTTATGGTTGTGCTTTGAGTTAGTAGTTCTTGGAGCCTTGGTTTGACAAACACTCTGGAAGTCCTAGAATAGCTTGGGTTGAGTTACTGATCCTGGAGCCTGGGTTGGAAAAACGATCTGGAGCCCTTGGTGGGTTAAGTTACTAGTCAGAGAACCTTGGCTGGATAAATTCTTTATAGCCTTGTGGCAGTTGTGGGTTGAGTTACTAGTCCTAGAGACTGGTTGGAACAAACACTATAGAGCCCTCGACACCTTGGGTAGAGACCGTTCTAGTTGGTGTTGGTGATGTCTAAGCATGAGGTGGAATCACTGGATGATGGTTGAGGTGGTTTGGAATCTGGAAGACTCGGTTTGGTTTTGGTTGGTTTATTCCATATGATCATACATTCATGCTTGGAATATGGCAAGGGGGTGATTGGCTGAAAGAGAGATTTGGTTCAACCCAATCTATGGTTAGGTGGTACGTGGAAGTCCCTGACTTGGTTGGATTTTTCATATGTTCATAAGAAATATTTTTCTCTTTTATTTCATGAGTATTTACACTTGCTATTATGTGGCTTTGAAGGTTTTTCCATCATTGTTATTATGCTGGTTATATGTTGGTTATAAGCATGGTTTTATAATAGGTTCTAGCTATGGCTCTTCATATGTTTGGAATTTTTGTGAATAGTTAATGAATGCATCAGATAATAGATATTATTGGAGCTATTATGCGAGTTCATTAGACCTTCTTGGAGAATCTCAAATAAGTACCAGGCCTCTATGTTCAGATATGCATTCATTACTTGTAGATTTCATGTTCACCATATGTTTGACGAAATGATTGTCATGGTTAGGCTTGGTTAGATAAATTTATTTACTAAGTTTTTTATGAATGGATTTGTCTTGATGTTATATATAATTCTAGAAAGTCTCACTAAGTTTTGGGCAGTGTTTGGGAGACAAGCCTTGAAAAGGTGGAAATTATTTTGGGGACGCAGGCTTAGAACTAAGCAATTGGGTGAGATGGATGTTGATGCTACTTTGGATCGGTTTGTGCATATATTTATGGTTATGATATTCATGTATGAGTCGATATAATTGTGATATTGTGTCATACTAATATGGACTGACTTGTGCAAATGTGATAGCCTCCCCTGAGATATATTGAGGTATGAGTGTGATTATGTCATATGTTTGATTTATCTAACATGATATGTTTAGAGTTTCTCTCAATGTTTGATTAATTGCATTATATGTGTATGTGTCTATAATATTGCATGAAAGAATTATCTTGTTTTAAGATTATTTTAGTATCACAATATGCGTTGGGACAACTAATATGCACTTGAGTGTAAGTCGATGCTAGTTGTAGTATTATGATTAATGACTGTGAGTTGATTATGGCATGACTATCAATCTTGGTAAAGGTTGATTTCAAATTAATATACATTATGTCTTGAGCTTTGGAGCATGTGACTGACATGTGTGAATAGTTGCAAGGTAACATGCTTGGTATTAGCATGACAAGGTAATAGTTGATTTGTTTATATGAATAATAGTAGGGTGATCTGATAGTACATATAAAGACTCCACTGTAGTAATGAAAAATATAAAGGAAAGGAATATGGTGAAAACTCATTTGGCTATGTTTGGAGACCTCTTGTTCCAAATGAATGAGTGCTTTGCATGAATACATGTAGTCTTCTTAACCTTTATTTTGCCTGACATTGTGTGGACATATGTTATATTCATGAACATGTATTTGATAGGTGTAACATCTGGTTTCATGTTATGGGGGATTCATCAAGGAATTGGAGTGCCTTGAGAGATAAAATATGTATGTGTTCAGTTACAAGGAAGTGTGCTCAACACAACAAGGTAAGGTGACAAGTATATTGTTACATTTATGTGTGCACTAATAGACGTGTTTATGGAAGTATGATGCAGGGGATTGCATGGAAAAAGAGATGGCCATGGAATCCTGGAGAAGGGTGAGATTGATCTTTCCCTTGGAGGCATTGGGAACCCATGGGGTTGAGTCCTGGTTCTTTTTTACTAGTCTTGTGATTTCGATGCTTTGTGATCTATTTGCACTTGATTTGTAGTTCATTTTATGTTTGGTACATGGCCATGCACTTTGTTTGTGGTATTATAATGTTTTTGGTTTTTCATGGTTTTCTTCATGTTCTTTCCTTTTATGTTTTGGGGGACTTGGGAATTCATTGGGGAAAGAGGGAAGTTAATGGATCTTGGGAAGAATTAAATGAAACCCAAGAGGTAATGTAAGACTCGAATGAAGCTTCGTGCATGAGTAAACGACAGTTGAAGGAAATAATATGACAGTCAGTTGGATTGGTTGGGTCCATTGGGATAAATGGATGGTGGTAGGACATTCATGAGAAATGTGATGGGAAAGGTAAAGTGAATGAATCTAAGGTATTAGATGTGTTGGCTATGTTGAGAATTTTCCTTCTCAATGTTGTGCATGTCATGGAGGGTAAAGAGAGTTATCTTAACCTTGACCTTACAATATTAGGTAATTATGTTCAGAACTAGATTATGTTGATGTTTATATATGTATACATGTATGTATGTCATTGGCTGACAGGGTTGTTAGGGATCATGATTATTTTATGCTAACGATTATATATATGTAAGTATGTATGTCATTGTCTGACAAGATTGCCAAGGATCATGCTTTTGGAGGAACAATTTCTTATGCAGGTGAATGGCATGAAGAGGTACTTGGCTTTGTGAGGAATCAAGTGGGAAGAATAACCTAGAAGATCCATGAGGTTAATATTTCATGGATGAGATTTGATAATGTATTCTTTTACTATGCCTATGTTGTTTTATGGATAGGTAATGATAAAGGATACATCGGCTAAATCAAATCATTGTGATCGGCGACATGTTGGAACATGAATGGAGAGTGGAAAGACCCTAGAAGCTAGGTTCCCTGTGAGAGAGAGTGTGGTCTCTCCATGTGAAGTACTACTGTTATGTATATGTTCTACATGTTGTACCTGTGGTGTTGTGTACATGTATTATATGCAGTGAAGTGTCGATGTTGTATATCTGGTGTTGTGTATAAATGGTGCTATGTACATAACATCGGTTGTGATTTTATAAGCTATTAAAATATTTTTTGAAATACTATTATAAAATAAAAAAGATACAATTATATAATTATATAATTATATACAATTTTTTAAAAATTAATTTAAATTAAAAATATAAAATATAATTCAAAAATAATTCAAAATAATTTAAATTAAAATTATAAAACATAAATTAAAAAATAAAAGGATAACATGTTATTTAACCTTTTTAGAAATAAATTAATGAATAATAACCTCTAACTTATAAATAAAAATTATATTAAAAAAATTTCATATCGATGGAAAACCTCCGCCAATATTTTAAATACCCTAAGTATTAAAAAGCAATAATGAATGGAAATATCATAAATGTAACTCATGGAAGTGATTTTAATGAAATTCAAAATTTTATTTTTACGAACCTTCCGAGGAGAAAAAGCAACTAAACCATATAAACTATACATACTAAATGATGCTATGATTAGAATGTCATGTATTCTGATAGGAGGATTTGGTGTTCAATCTTAAATATGTATCATTGTATTGTATAAAGCAGATTTCACATAGACTAGACGATCCAGAATGCGTTTAGTGATAACCTTTGTTTCGGAACGATGATTTGGATCGTTGTATGAAGATGCAGGATCATTGACATTGTGGTTTAAATGTTATGCTCTTAACCTGCAAAATAATACCCAGATACAGAATATGCGAAGAAGAGATACCCAGAACACAGAATATGCAAAGAAAAGATACCCAGAACACAGAATAGAAATGATGTTATTATTCAAAGAGCAATGTTCACATGCCTCTTTGAGGGGGCAACCTCCAATAGAGCAGAGCTCGATTACAAAATAAGACATGATGCTCCTCGCAGGGAGTCTCTATCCTTTATATATGACTCATACATGCAATACCACGGGCCAATATCGTGCGTTTTATTAATACCATCTATCTAATACTACGGCCCATTTGCAACTAACTGTGGTCCCGTCATTAATTGCGGGTTAACCACTTACAAATATTAATATGGGCTTTATTGACTCTTGACTATGACGTGATCCCATGACATAAATAAGGGGGTTAGGGTGGGACCCTAACATGCCCTCGCCCTTAAGACTAGCCTTGTCCTCAAGGCTGAAGCTGCGGAAACTGCTGAAGAATAGTGGCTGGTTCCCAAGTTGCATCTTCCGGGGAGGTGTCTTTCCATTTGACGAGGACTTCCTTAATCATGCGGCCACGCAGGTGCTTGTCTCGTGTGTCTAGAACCTGTTCGGGTTGAAGCCAGATTGACCCTTCTTCGTCCAATTCAGGTATACTGGTTTAAACTCGGCAATTGTTCCCAATCACTTTCTTGAGGCACGATACATGGAAAACTGGATGGATTTTTGCCGTAGGTGGCAAAGCCAACTTGTAAGCCACTTCTCCAATGCGTTGAAGTACTTGGTATGGTCCGTAGAATTTGGGAGAGAGCTTTTGACAACCCTTGTCTTTGAGTGATGTTTGCTTATATGGTTGCGGCCTCAAAAATACCTAATCCCCTTCTTGAAATTGGCACTCTGAGCGATGTTGGTCGACTTGTTGCTTCATGCGGTTCTCAGCTTGATGAAGATTCTCATGAAGATGGGCGAGCATGGTTGCGCGGTGTTGTAAGAGTTGATCCATTGCTTGTACTTTGGAGCACCCCTTGAGATAAGAAGTAGGGGAAGGCGGAAGTTGACCATAGACTGCTTCATAGGGAGTCATTTTGGTGGTGGCATGATAGTTGGTGTTATACCACCATTCGGCCAGAGGTAACCACTGTGCCCAAAGGTGTTGCTTTTCTGAAGTGAAACACCTAAGGTAAGTTTCTAGACATTTGTTGACGGCTTCGGTTTGACCATCTGTTTGGGGATGATATGAAGTACTGAGTTTGAGTTGAGTGCCTTGTATTCTGAAGAGTTCCTGCCAAAAATTGCTGGTGAAGATCGGGTCGCGGTCGGATACTATAGAAGTGGGCATGCCATGTAATTTGAAGATCTGATCCATGAAAGATTGAGCAACCAAAGTTGGTGTAAATGGGTGGGGTAGGGCGCAGAAATGAGCATACTTCGACAGTCGGTCCACAACCACCATGATGACTGACTTGTTCCTTGACTTTGGAAGACCTGTTATGAAATCCATAGAAACCTCCGTCCAAATTGATGCCAGAATGGGAAATGGTTGTAATGTGCCTAGTGTGTTGACAGTTTCCCCTTTGTGGCGTTGACAGACATCACATTTTGCTACGAAAGTAAGGATGTCCTTTTTCATGCCTGTCCAAAAGAATGATCTTCTCGTGCGAGCATACGTCTTCTGAAAGCCCGAATGTCCTGCGATGGGAGATGAGTGCAATTATGCCAAAATGCGACTTTTGAGGGTGGATGTTGGTGATATTACGACTCTGTCCTTGTAGCGAAGAATATCATTCGGCCACGAGTAGCCCTTGCTGGAATTAGGATCTACCTGCAATTGAGAAATGAGTTGGGAGAGCCTTGGGTGTGAAAACCATTCCCTGCGAGCCTCTTCAATCCAGTCTGGAATGGGAGAGAAAATTGCGAGCAGAGTACTTTCCTCCTCAAATTGGCGCGATAATGCCTCTGCTACACTGTTGTCTTTCCCTTTCTTGTAAATGATCTCATAATCATATCCCAACATTTTGGCTAACCATTTATTTTGTTGTGGGGAGGATAGGCATTGCTCAAAAAAATATTTAAGACTGTGATGATCTGTGCGGATTTGGAAACATCGCCCCAATAAGTAAGGTCTCCAAGTCTCGACTGCATGTAAGATGGCCATCATTTACTTCTCGTAGGTAGATTGGCCCAGATTCCTCCCAATGAGTTGTTGGCTTGTGAAGGCCAATGGTCGCCCTTCCTGCATTAAGACCGCCCCAATACCTGTACCTAAAGCATCACATTCAATGACAAAGGATTTGGTGAAGTCAGGTAGTGCTAAGACTGGAGTGGAACACATGGCGTTTTTGAGAGCGGTAAATGCCTATTGTGCTTCCTCGTTCCAGAAGAAGGAATTTTTCTTTAGGAGTTGAGTGAGGGGCTTCGCTATGTGGCCATAGTTGCGGAAAAATTTACGATAATAACCTGTGAGACCCAAAAATCCTCTCAAGCTCTTCAAGGTCTTAGGTTGAGGCCATTCTTTCATTGCGTGGATCTTTTTGGGGTCCACCTTGACACCTTCACGCCCCACAATGTGGCCCAAATACTCAACTTCTTCCATGCCAAACGAACACTTAGACATCTTGACAAATAATTTATGCTTGCAGAGCAGTTGCAAGAGTAGATCTACATGCTGAAGATGTGCCACCCAAGTGCCACTATAGATGAGAATGTCATCGAAGAAGACAAGGACAAATTTTCTGAGATATGGTTTGAGGATGTGATTCATAAGACTCTGAAAAGTAGAAGGGGCATTACAGAGACCAAATGGTATGACCAGGAACTCATAATGGCCTTCATGAGTTCTGAAAGCCGTCTTGGGAATGTCAACTTCCTTCATGCGAATTTGGTGGTAGCCGAAGCGAAGATCCAACTTAGTGAAGAATTGAGCCCCATTGAGTTCGTCCATTAAATCGTCAACCAACGGGATGGGAAATTTATCTTTGACTATCAACTTGTTGAGGGCCCTGAATTCGGGACACATCCGCCACTCCCCATCTTTCTTGAGGACCATGACCACTGGGGATGAATAAGGACTAATGTTGGGACGAATGACACCTGCTTCCAACAATTCCTTTATGATTTTTTCTATTTCATTCTTTTGGGTGAATGGATATCCGTATGGCCGCACATTTGGGGGTTGGGCCCCTGGAACCAAAGTGATGCTATGATCATGTTCCCCTCACGAGGGTGGAAGCTCATGAGGCTTGTCAAAGACCGTCCGATGGTTATTTAAAATCTGCTGCATCTCAGGATGAATTGGCAGAGACATGGTTTCGACGACCTGGATGGCATTAAATTGAGCTACCACTCCATGATGGCCCTTTTTTAACAATTTTTCCATCCTATGCGAGCTGATGATAGAGGGGGCTCCCGCCTGGAGTCCACGGAGGGTATGTGGGGAGTTGTTCTGCTTAAAACTCATATATAACTCCTGGAAATCCATTTTGATTGGCCCAAGAGTGCGGAGCCAGTCAGCGCCTAGGACAATGTCGCAACCCCCCATGTGTACGGAAAACATGTGGGTTTTCAACTGATAATCCCCCATTTGAAGTTTGACATTTTCACAACGGCCTTCACATTTCATTGTGCGCCCATCTGCAATTTGGACTTGGAAGTTAGAAACTGCCCGTACAAAACAATGCGCTGCTTCGGCGATTTTTTGATGGATGAAATTATGGGTACTTCCACTATCAATCAAGACTACTACTGGGCGATGTTTAAGAAAACCCCTGATTTTGAGAGTTTGAGGGGAAGAAATGCCTGCCAACGCATTTAGCGAAATCATTGGTTCGTCAGATACAATCTCCTTTTGGTTGTCTTCTTCGATCGCCTCTAGTTCCTCAAGTGGTGGATCTTCCTCGGTGGAGCTGTAGTCAGTGGCATCTATTTGAAAAAACTTGGGCTCCTTGCGTTTATGACCGGGGGAATATTTTTCATCACAGTAGTAACATAGTCCTTGCTTCCTTCTTTCGGCCATTTCTGTAGGTGACACCTTTTGGATCTCAAGTGTCTGAGTCGTGTTGTGAGCTTGTGGGGAACGACCTTTAGCTGGGAAATTGGGGCGGCTGTATTGGGCTGCTATTGCACGTTCCATCTTACGAGCTACCTGGCAAGCCTCCGTCCACGTGGGAGGGTGGTGGAGTAGAACTTGAGCTTTGATGGCTTCTTTAAGACCGCTGATAAAACATTCCATGTAGAACTCATCTGTGAGACCCTTAGTGCGAAAGTCTAAGGCTTCAAAAGCGGTAATATATTCATCCACTGTACCCGTCTGTTGGAGCTTAGTGAGACGCCCCAAAAAAGAGTCTTCCTGTTCAAAGCGATCTCGAAGAGCTTTGGTAAATTGGTCCCAATTCTGAAAAGGTCCATTGCAACATTGATGCCATTCCCCCCATTGCCATCGTTCATTGTCCAAATACATGGTTCCCACCATAAGCTTAGTCCCCTCATCTAGGATATGATTCAATTTGAAATACTGCTCCATTTGTGCTAGCCATGTGGACGCGTGAGAACCGTCAAATTTATGCATATCCAACTTGGGAGGTCACTGACTGGGTGGTGGATGGGCGTTCCAGACATGAGGAGAATGGCTAGACTCACCCTCATGGTATTCATGGCCATTAGACTCCTCCACTTGGGCTGGCTCCTTGCCCTTCTCGAGTACTTTCTGTACCTGGATACTTAGTTCGCCAATCAGACGGTTGAGGTTGTTCAGATCTTCTTCAATTTTGTCTAGCCTTTCATTGACCATCGCTTGAGCTCTAGTTTCTACCATACACCAAGTTGATGGACAATTGGGACCACCAAATTTTTTTTTTTTCTAATAAATTGAATGGTACCACCTTTCTCAGCTCGTCGTCCTGATGCTAATGGGCTAGATCACTAATAAGCGCCTCGGAATATCTTAGACTTCTTTTTTTTTTTTTTGGAAAACTTGTAACGGAGTATTACTCATTCTTGATCAATACTGCAGTCGCCAAATCCTCAAAATGTCAATGCTGCCAAACGTCCTGCGAAAAGTATACCCCAGTACAGGAACCCTTCACAACAACTCTGATCTGGTGGATCTGAGAGATCTGAATGGTGGAACAACTGCTGCTGTGGATCTGATGTCTGTTGCTGCAGTACGTCTTTGCACACGCGGATCTGATGTGTGATCCCCGATAGAAAAAGGAATTATGGTCTAGAGGAGTGTCACGTGCTACAGATTGCAATATACATAAGGGTCTGATAGTAGTACTCGGCCCAATGTTTCAGGGCTCTAACTAAGGAGGATCGACCGTACCCTTAGCCGTACAACCCGACTACCCTATCGTACGGGCAAGTAATATCTCCGAGTGCTGTTCTTGGTGTATTGTAGCCACAAGACGGCCGAAGGTTTATCTATGGCGAGGTTTCAAGGGAGCCTAGGGGGCTTCCTATATACCCAGAGGGTACATGGAAGACAGTCCGTGCGCGGTTCTGTCTAATGCGCTACTACTCGAAGGGGTACCCACAGGGGTTACAAGGGAGTCCAACAGACGTGACCACCTCTTGTATTTCCTACATGCATGCCTCTCCAAATCCACAGGTTTATGCGCTTAACGACAGATCCCGTGGTTTAAAGATGTCGGAACACGTCTCTAGCCAAAAAAAAAATTGCTAAAAATTGGAGATCCCACCGAGCCCTAGAAAGTGCTCTGATACCACTTGTTATGCTCTTAAACTGCAAAATAATACCCAGATACAGAATATGCGAAGAAGAGATACCCAGAACACAGAATATGCGAAGAAAAGATACCCAGAACACAGAATAGCAATGATTTTATTATTCAAAGAGCAATGTTCACATGCCCCTTCAAGGGGGCAACCTCCAATAGAGCAGAGCTCGATTACAAAATAAGACATGATGCTCCTCGCTGGGAGTCTCTATCCTTTATATATGACTCATACATGCAATACCACGGGCCAATACCGTGGGTTTTATTAATACCATCTATCTAATACTACGACCATTTGCAACTAATTGTGGTCCCGTCATTAATTGCGGGTTAACCACTTACAAATATTAATATGGGCTTTCTTGACTCTTGACTATGACATGATCCCATGACATAAATAAGGGGGTTAGGGTGGGACCCTAACATTAAATCTCTTTGCATGTTATATTGAATTGGATGCAATCTTCCATCATCTACAAATATGACCGTGAAGTCGACAAAGAATATGAGAGAAGTTAGCCTTAATACGACCGATAATTAATATGACAATTAATTACTTATCATTCTCCAATTTATTTAAATTGTCGCTGCACATATGTAGGATTTACAAAAACCTAACCATTATCTCTATATTTAGAATAAAATTTGACAACCTGGAAAAAGAAAGGCACACCAACTGCAAACCCTGAGAAAGTAAGATAGATGAAGAGGAAAAGCTAAAAAATCCCGATGTGATCAGTATGAGACAACGCTCACCTATTTCATCTATGTGTTTGTCTATTCTTAGGTTTCTATGTCTCTGTGTGGGTTTGCATGTATCTCATTATTATTTTTGTTTGTGTGTGTTCCTTTTCGGTGAAATAAAGTCTGTGAGCCACAAAGCATGAAGCAGAGAAGGGAAAATTCCTCAAGCAGGGGTATTTTAGTACTATTCTATAGCCTAACCAAACCATCCAATGCAATCTCCATGACACTTCTCGATGAATTGATGAGGTGAGGCAGATCTCGTTTTCATTTTTTTATTAAATCTCTTTCATTTTAATATTGTGAATTTACTGGGCAAGCAGTTTTAAGGTACCTAACAGTTACTTCTCAATACTTCTTTAATATACCTGGAAGTGATGATGCTACTGTGTGGTGATAGGTATTTGGTTTAGTGATATGTGATGGTCTCGGTATGTGATTTATTGATTGATTCAATGTGATAATGATTTAGACTTAGTTTTTCAGTATTTTGAGATTTGTATGTAGGTAGTCTTCATGAGAAGTGCGTACATACAAAGTTGTGATTCATAAGAGTAACTTATACCTTATGACATATGATTGACCAAGATTTGCAGCGACATGATCTAATTTATGTGATGTGAATGGTTATGCACTGATATGATATGTTATGAATTAGTTTGATCCAGTTCCATTGGTTGATTAAGATTCAGTTACTACTTTGATGATTCAATTGGTTGCGTGATTGAGTGATTTGATATAGTGATTTATTTCACAAGTGTTATTTGATATTGAGCTTAAATGATGGAAGTGCATCTAGTCTAAAAATATGATGAAAATTGGCCTACAAGTTTGATGGTTTGAGTTAGTTTAATCCAGTATGAAACATTATGAAACGTGGTTCATAAAAGAGATAAGGGTTGGAGCCTTGAGTTAGGGAGTTAAGGCTTTCTTCTATCGATAGCTGGTAAATCTATTCAGGGGTAGGAGATCCCCTCCAATGGGTGTTAGTAAATGAGATTGGGGGTTTGGAACTCCCTTCTAGTGGGTGTTGCACAATGAGAGAATGTTGTAGCCTTCTGTAATTTGCTTCCTGCATAGTGGTATGAGTCTGCGCCAGTACAATATTGTAATATGTTTTCCCCTATAATAAAAGAAGAAGATATATACGATGACAGTTGTGGTTTTCTACTACTTTTGGTTTCCACCTAAAATCCTGGTGTCCTCATGTGTTGTTGTGTTTCTTATGTGTGATGGTTTATTCTGCTCGTATTGTTCATGGTTAATGTTTAATTAATGCCTAATGAATTAATGATGCACTTATTCAAGTTAAATATATTGTGAATAAATAAAAAGTTAGTTAAATGGGTGTATGATGTTTGTCTTCATCGTAGTTGTGTGCATACATTATTGTACTTAATGACAATAGCATACAGAAATTTGAATAAGAAATTGAAAGGTTTATGTGAGTTTTAAAATATTGATTCACCGGCCCCCAGTATTTTTTCCAACATCCATCGATTCTCTAGAATGTATATTTTGTATGCCTTTGATGATTTGTTATAACAAAAAAATATGATTTATTTCCTAAAGGATCAAGATTGTTCCTCTTATATTTAGGAACATGAATATATATAGGAGAACCGAACATTCTCATGTGTCCAACCTATGGCTTCCTTTCAGAGAATGTTTCTTCAAGATCCATACCCACTAGAACTTTACGAGGGATTCTATTTTGAATGTACATGGTTTTCAGTGATGCTTCAACCCGTAAAAAAATAGAAATTCCAAATCATGCATGATGTCCTTGACAGTCTCTTCAATGGACCTATTCTTTCATTTTTCTACACCATTCTAATATGGATTATAGGGTACAATTAGCTCCCTTGTAATCTTATTATGCCTATAGGCTTGTGTGTGGTATAGATCGAAGTGCCATATAACCCTTAGTATGTGGTATTTAACAGTTGGTAAATTCATCACTCACCAAAATCTTGTGTAATGGAATAAACCACTAGGAAACAGTCATTTCAATAACTTAGTACAAAGTTTCATAGTTGAGCATAATTTAGTGTGGAATTATGCAACAAATATTTATTTTACTATGCTGCTTTTAGTAATTATTTAATGGGAAACCAATAATAATATAAATTCCATTTAACCAAAAAGAGGTTCTATGACAATACTATGCAAATACCTAGCTTAAAGTTTGGTACTAAGAAAATAACAATAATCTCAGAATAATGATTAGCTAGATGTAACATCATTATTTAATTAATTACATTTAGTCTCATCTCATGTATATGTCCATACCTTTACAATACATATAGCGCAATATATTTATGGAGAATGTAACTTAGTTCAATTCAGTTTATGAAAGAATTTGAGTGTAAGTATGGAGGTAACTTAGTGATCTCTTTACAAGATATAATCTAATATAGATTATACATACAGAGAGAAATTTAAATTAATTGGGTTTATTTTGAATATTTTAGAGTAATGATTATTATCCTCTCCCCTCAAATTTCATTTTTGAAAGTGATTTATAAAAATGATATGATAAAAATTTTGATAATAGATTTTAACATTATTGTTGAGTTTAATCCTTTTACTATTTAGATAGAAAAATCAAGTAAACTCATATTAATGGTAATGAAATCCCATCATGCTTGAATGCTATTTTTTTCTTTTTAAAATATTTTTTGCATTTAATAATTATATATAATGGCATAAATAGGATAATTGATGTAACTTGGGTAGTTCAATTGGAAGCCATGGGATCTAAGAGTGGTTGTAATAGTAGTAGTTGTTGAAGCTTCACTAGTCATATTTTCCTAATCATTATATTCGATTTAAAAAATCCAATCTCATATGATTAGCATGAATAAGAACTTACCACTAGAGACAGGTGACTAGTATTTTGATGGTCAAAAGCACAAAGAGGAGTTATGGAGGTGAGCTTCATTGAAATAATCTATAAAAAAACATTTCCAAATATTAATATAATAAAAGTGAAGAAATGAAATCCGATTACAAATTTAGATATGTTATTTCTGACCATTTTAACTGAGGTAATTCATACCTTTATCTAGCTTTTCAAGGACTACACATAGTTGATGATTTCCTCTAACACAAGTGTAAGCTAGTATATAACATACATCGTAATAATAATTTTCAATTCAATCGCTAAAACAACATTACTCGTTAATTCAACCATATTTAAAAAAACCATTGACTCAAAAAACAAAACCATATTGATCCATCATTAATTTAGCAATCAGATGTAAGTCATCAATTCAACAAATATGAAAAGAGAGAACATTTTTTCAAGCTCTCACTAGACTTTATAAGATTTAAATGACAACATAAGAAAATATTACTTTTACAAAATTGTGTCACGATAAATAAATTTTATCTTAATGCACCTACTGCCTTTTCTATATATGCATTGTATTGATACTTCAACTTTTTTAGTGTTGTGAAAGAAACTATGTAAAAAGAGCAGCAATATTACACTTTTGAGCAACCATGAATAAGGTTTTGTACAACATTTATGCGATCGCTAGTCTATGGCCTTTTGAATTACATTTCATTGAAATTTAATGGATATAAATATATTATGCGTCAAACCAATAAATTATTAATGTTTTATGCGTACATATACCCTTTCATTCTAGTTACGACTGTCTATAAACTGGCCTCTTCTTGATCTCATGTGGATATAACCCTTCTGAGAATACAATGTTTCATTTGACCTCTACTTCTTCTTTTCTATTGTTGATGATCTCAAAAGCCTCACGATCATGTATGAGAATTGGTGGAGTTTCATGTTCACTTAGGTCACGAGATGTTCTAGTCAACAAGATTGATGCATGGAAACACTATACAAGATTAACAACCGATGTTAGAAAAGTGTGAAAATGTTGAAAAAATTCAATCGAGTGAAACATCATACAAGGTAAAGAATGAATAAATAGAGCTCATATGCACAAAGAAGTCATGGAAATGATGTTGCATGAGTGGATCCATAAAAGCATTAATTAATTGTAGACAAGTTTTCCTTACTCCATTGCAAATACGAAGATAAATTAGTGTTGAAAAGCGGGTACCTGTGGGATCCATAAAGGCATCGTGCATTGCTCGCAGATATATTGTTTTATGCAGAAGACCTAATATAGGATATCCCACTGAATAAAACCCTTTTCCAATTCCAATAAAGGCAATAGTTGTTTGTGCATTCCATGAAAGGATAAGATGTATGGATATGACAATTGCTTGACAAAATGATTTGGTTAATCATTCTACGCCATTATTCAAATCTGAGGAACCCTGAGGTATTGTGTCATACACCTCACCCGTCACACACATCATCATAGTAACATCAATAAGCCAGTGGCCATGGTGTACTGGAGGTTCACATAATGACGTATCTCTATAGATAATGGTGATTGTATCCCCAGATGCATAGTCAAGGTGGAGAATGAGGCCAATGTGGTAAAGGAAAGTGTGGTTGTTAATGGAATATTTGATACTTGAAGGAAAATTTACCTATTGGCAAGTCTTTTCACGTGCACATCATATTACGTTCGAATGCTTTTTACTTTAGGGAAATGTTGTTCAAAAAATCAGGTATGATAAAGCAAATTCACCAGCCCCAATTTGTCAGTTTTAATGATGAATATTGCATCCTTTCATTTAATTCTTAATTGAGTTCAAGTTTTACAACGAAGATTCACTTTATTCTGTGCATGATACTTTGGAGATAGGCTTCTATCTTATAGTGTACTCCACCTGCAAATGATGAAATAACAAAATATAAGTAGTGAACTCTATGTTTCAACAATAAATTCCACCTGTACTTTAGACATGAGGTTTTAATCTTACACTATGCCCCACCCATAAGTAAAGAGAGTGGAACATTATTATTGTGCAAGATTTGGTTGATATTGAATTGTTCCTTTCTTAGCTTATTTCTCTTTAATGAGATTAAAACCTAATAGCTTATCTTAATTAGCACGTTAAAATAATGAGATTATATTTTACAAAAATTAGTTAATCTAAAAAAATTTAAAACCATTATTAATTAAACCTCTAAATATTATGTTTAAAAAATATATATTTTTAATGTATTAAAATAAAAGTGTTTAAGGTTCGTTGTAATCTTCTGATTGTTGTTTTAGAATTGAATTAGTGATGTCAATTACAAGTGGAAATTATATGCAAGTGGAAATTTTATTGAGTAACACCCCTTGGAATAAGATTTCTCTAAAGTATCAAATGAAAATGTCTCTACGGAGGTAGAATGGTCAAAGAATGCACATGAAAGTTGACTGAGCAGAAAGAATAAATAAAATGAATATATTTTAGATTAAAAATTCCACTCAATTTTTTCAAGATATTATTAAACAAACTTCAATACTACGGGTGAGGCCAATATTCTATAAAGTTTAACCTCCAACCATTGGTTGGGCCACTAACCATAAATGAAGAAAAAAATCATGTATGAATAGTGAAGTCTATAATGAATTTTTCCTACTTACATCAGTATTGCTCACTTAATGCTCAAAGGAAATGATTCTGTAACACCCCCTAGCTGATTATCCATGTAAAAAAGATATAAGATGAAGGTAATGGGACACATATTCTAAGATGAATGGTGAGAAAAACATCGTAGTAGGTGTCACTTTCGGTTTATTTATGGCTAAGGAAATTGGCAAAGGAAATGGAAAAGAAAAAAATGTATTAATTGGCATTTATTTATGAAAATAATGGAAAATAGGAGAAAAGGAAGGTTAAAGGTCATAAAATTGTCTGAGGCTGAAATTGAAAGAAAATGAAGAAAAATAAGGAAAATAGAGGTCTTAATGATAAAAAAGGCTTCTGAGGATCACTTGACAATCTTTCTTCAGTTCAATTTTGGTGCTCTATTCTATTGTCTCATTCTCTTCCCACTTGATTCCTCATAAAGCATGATCCTTGGAAATTTTGTGAGACAATGACATACATACTTACATATATATAATCGTTATCATAAAATAATCATGATCCATAACAACCCTGTCAGACAATGACATACACACATACATGTATACATATATAGACATCAACATAATCTAGATCAGAACATCATTACCTAATATTGTAAGATCAAGGTTAAGATAACTCTCTTTACCCTCCATGACATCCACAACATTGAGAAGGAAAATTCTCAACATAGCCAACACATCTAATACCTTAGATTCATTCACTTTACCTCTTCTATCACCTTTCTCATGAATGTCCTACCACCATCCATTTATCCCAATGGACCCAACCAATCCAGCTGACTATCATATGATTTCCTTCAACTATCATTTACTCATGCACGAAGCTTCATTTGGGTCTTGCATTACCTGTTGGGTTTCATTTAATGCTTCCCAAGTTCCATTAACTTCCCTCTTTCCCCAATAAATTCCCAAGTCCCCCAAAACATAAAAGGAAAGAACAAGAAGAAACATGAAGAAAACCATGAAAAACCAAAAACATTATAATACCACAAACAAAGTGGCATGGCCATGTACCAGACAAAAATAAACTGCAAATCAAGTGCAAATAGATCACAAAGCATCGCAATCACAAGACTACTAAAAAATAACCAGGACTCAACCCCATGGGTTCCCAATGCCTCCAAGGGAAAGATCAACCTCACCCTTCTCCAAGATTCCATGGCCATCTCTTTTTCCATGCAATCCCCTACATCATACTTCCATAAACATGCAGCTATTAATGCACACATAAATGTAACAATATACTTGTTACCTTACCTTGTTGTGTTGAACACACTTCCTTGTAACTAAACACATACATATGTTATCTCTCAAGGGACTCCAATTCCTTGATAAATCCCCCATAAAATGAAACCAAATGTTACACCTGTAAAATACATGTTCATGAGAATAACATATGTCCATGCAATGTCAGGCAAAATAAAGGATAGGAAGACTTCATGTATTCATGCAAAGCACTCATTCATTTGGAAAAAAAGGTATCCAAACATAGCCAAATGAGTTTTCACCAATTTTCTTTTCTTTATATTTTTCCTTACTACAATGGAGTCTTTATATGTACTATGAGATCACCCTACTGTTATTCATATAAACAAATCAACTATTACCTTGTCATGCTAATACCAAGCATGTTACCTTGCAACTATTCACACATGTTAGTCACTTGTTCCAAAGATCAAGACATAATGTATATTAATTTGAAATCAACCTTTACCAAGATTGATAGTCATGCCATAATCAACTCATAGTCATTAATCATAATACTACAACTAGCACCGACTTACACTCATGTGCATATTAGTTGTCCCAATGCATATTGTGATAGTAAAATAATCTTAAAACAAGATAATTCCTTCATGAAATATTATAGACACATACACATATAATGCAATTAATCAAACATTGAGACAAACTGTAAACATATTATGTTAGAAAAACCAAACATATGACATAATCACACTCATACCTCAATGTATCTCAGGGGAGGCTATCACATCTGCACAAGTCAGTCCAACACCCACTGGAAGGCAGTTGCAAACCCCTAATATTTTCAGAGAGAAGTGATTAAGTATCATTATGGATTGCAAATTATAACTTTTTGTTCTTGGAGGAGCTATTATATTACAACAAAGGTTGAATAACAAAAATTTTAATTACTATTAGGTTGGAATCATGTATTTACAAAATGTAATCCTTCATAAGCTATCGCTTTATAGTTTACTTATGCTTCAAATATTTCCTCACTTTATATTTTTCTTAGGCTTAGTATTTTAGATTAGGGAAGCAATATGAGAAGTTCAACTTATTTGAAGATAGGTAATTCTTGTGCAAACAACAAATGCCTTGATTTATTGAAAGTGAATTTTAATATAAAACCTTATTATTTTCAAATCCTCTTGATATATTCTAACAAGTTATATAAATTTCATTATTATTACATAGATATAGACAAATTCTTTTAGTTCACTTGTTAGTTAATTATTTTAGGAGACTCTATTGATGTTATTTCAAATACGTTTTTTTCTTCACCAAATAATCTTACAAATGAGATGGTTCTGCCACAATATTTCTGCTAGATTGAATTGACTCAATACATAATGAATATGAACCATAATATAAATACAACATTGAATGTAAAAGTATTATAAAAAATGAAATTGTATTGGCTATATATATATATATATATATATATTCAATTTTTTTGCTACAAGAAAAAGATTTCACCCTCAAAATTGTCCCTAGATGCAACTTTCAAATAATTCTAAATGCATCGATTTTTTATTATATTATATCATCTGTTTAATTATTTTTCCTACATTAATTTAAGATATGAATAAACCAAAATAAGTCATTTTTTATTTGAAATTAATTGTAATTTCTAACATCATTATTATTACTCTATTCCTTTTGTTTGTTATGTCATGTGAATCTTTATATGACTCACACCCTTAATCTTTGGTTTAAGTAGCCACGACTGAGGGATATCTAAGTTCTCAATATCTCTCGAGGGCACCTGAACTATGCTACAAAACCCTTTAACATGGATGGATTTTTTCCCATGAGATTTCGAACTGGTAATATTTTCAACATGGAGTGCCTTAACAAAACACTATGTCACTACCTATTATATGCCCTATAAACTTATTATTACTTTATTTTTAATGCTATGAAATAATATATTAACCTATTCTATAATATACAATATTAAAACAATAATAAAGTGTAAATCTTCACAAGAATCTTATTATATTACTTTTACGTTTATAGTATCCATAAATTGTTTGTCCATCATTTTTTTCTTTAAACAAAATTAACCATAAACATAAATATAATTTTCAAAATTCATAATTATTCTTAGTATAATGATATACTTCATAGTTTCATACTAACTTGATTAATACCCTACAATCACACGTTGGTGAACAATGAAATGTAATAATAAACATGTACGGTGAATCATGGCTACCTCCAACATGTTCAGGGTTAAAATTCCAATATGAGGAAGAAAGGGGAAGGGAAAGAAGAACCAAAGCGATTAAATACGGTGCGACTATTCTATTGGTACAAAAGAAATTGAATGGGATGGATCCGGAATAAAATCTACACAAACATGAGACTCCTAGAAACCTCAAAGACAAAATATTGGGATCATTGATTATTCTATTGATTTGAATTGATGGGCATATCTATACATTGGGGAAGTGATTTATGCTTAAACAAGTTATCCACTCAGGAAGTGGTACAATTAAGGAAAATAAAGATATATATATATATATATATATATATATATATATATATATATATATATATATATATATATATATATATATATATATAGATATATATAGATATAGATATAGATATAGATATATATATATATATATATATATATATATATATATATATATATATATATATATATATATATATATATATATATATATATATATATATATATACATATATATATATAAGTTTTGTGGGGTTTACTCCTCATTAGGTAATAGGTTCAAATATTATGGGGAGGGGTTGAGGATGGGAGATACCTCTAGAAAAATAAAACTATCCCAAGGGGTGCATTGAGATTCCAACATGCCTTAATAAAAAGATAGTATGAAACTTGTTATGTGCAACGCACGGAACTTGTTACGTGCAACACACAAAATCATAGAATTCAAAGTTTGTGGAACTTGTTATGTGTAGCACAAGAAATCATAGACTTGAAAGTGGGTGGTGAAATAGCACGCAACTATCACAATTTTAGGCATTTACTCTTGTTTATAGTTTTGTTGCAACATAGTGTTAGGTGCCTCTTTGGAGAAGACCATGATTGTTAAGGATCCTATCTTCAAGTTAGGCTCATCAATCGCTACAAAGAAAGAAGACAATTTCTTGGGTGGTTGATAGAGAGCATTCATTGGAGAACACATCTTGGGGATGATAGAGAGTCCATTATCATGGGAGCATCCTTCTTCTAGCTTACAAAAGTGCCTTCTTCAATTTGATAATAGATTTTGAGATCTGGGTGTTGCTAAGAACTTGTAGTACCTCTAAAAGTATTTAATATGGCTTCTAACACCTAGGGAGTACCTCTCTCTCCCTCCCTCTCCCTCTTCCCTCTCACTGTTCCTCTCCCTCTCCCTCTCCCTCTTCCTCTCCCTTTCTCTCTCTCTCTCCCATGCTCCCTCTCTCTCCCTCCCCCTCTTCTCTATCCCTCTCCCCCGTCCTCCCATCTCTCTATGTCTTTATCTCTCTACCCCTAACTCCCTCTCCCTCCTTGTTCCCTCCTTCCATCTCTCTCTCTCTCTCTCTCTCTCTCTCTCTCTCTCTCTCCTCTCCCTCTAAACCCCTCTCTCTCTCTCTCTCACTCTTGCTCCCTCTCCCTCACCCTCTTTCCCTCCCTCTCCCTCTTCCCTCTCACTGTTCCTATACCTCTCCTATTCCTCTCTCTCTCTCCCACTCTGCCTCGCCAACACGTCCCCCCTTCTCCCTCTTGCTCCCTCCTCCCATCTCCCTCTCTCTCTCCCTCTCTCTCTCTCTCTCGGATCTCCCTCCATATATTCTCTGCCTCCCCGACGTCTGTCTATCTGTGCATGTGACCCCCCCTCTCTCCTCCTCCCTCCCTTTTCCCATCACCTCTCTCTCTAAATAATAACAAAATACAATTCACATAGGTAAAATAAAACATCCCTCTCTCTCTCATAACAAAAGATAATAAAAAATAAAACATCTCTCTCTCGCTCTCTCCCTCACTAATAAAAAAATATATAATAATTTTTTCACATAGGTAAAATAAAACATGTCTCCCTCTCACTAATAAAAAGATAGAATAATTTTTTCACATAGGTAAAATAAAACATGTCTCTCTCACTAATAACAAAATACAATAATTTTTTCACATAGGTAAAATAAAACATTTCTCTCTCATAACAAAATATAATATTTTTTTCACATGGGTAAAATAAAACATCTCTCTCTTTTTTAGTAATATCTCTTTCTCATAACAAAATATAATAATTTTTTCACTTAGGTAAAATAAAGAATCTCTCTTAACAAAATATAATAATTTTTTTCACATAGATAAAATAAAATAACAAAATATAATAATTGTTTCACATAGGTAAAATAAAACATTTAATCCCATATTTGAGAGTATAATAGTCTCTCTCAAATATAATAATTTTTTCACATAGCTAAAATAAAATAATGAATCCTTTTTGGAAGATCCATTGTTTTATTTTACCTATTTGGAAAAATTATTATACTTGAGAGAAAAGATACAATGTTTTATTTTATCTATGTGAAAAAAGTATTACATTTAAGAAATAAATCCTATTGTACTTTGGATCATAAGATCTAAAAAAATTATTATATTTTGTTAAAATAAATGTTTTATTTTACAGAGACTCTATTATACGCTCTATCATAGGATCCAACGTTTTATTTAACAGAAAAACCAGAAACATAAATCTGTGTTTTATATTAACTATGTGAAAAAATTATTATATTTGAGAAAGTATAATAGGCCCTTGCATGCGTTATTCCAATGAAATATAACCGCAACAGTGTGATGACGTTCTTGCAATGAAATATAACCGCAACAGTGTGATGACGTTCTTCCAATGAAATATAACCGCAACAGTGTAATGCAACAGTGCGATGACGGTGTAACAACCAACCGAATACAATCCACCTACCTAGCTGAGCTGACACGCTCCTAACGAGAGATAAACGGGTTTTTTTTAAGAGACGACGGATTAGGTTTAGGAAGAAAGAACAGAGCTTCACTCTTTTCTTTTGATGTTTTATATAGTTATTTTTGACGTTGCATTCTGGATTCTAATGGAGAGAAGTTAATTGTTATAAGGTCTGGATTCCAATGGAGAGAAGTTAATTGTTGGCATTTATTCGGTCTAAGAATCATCTACACCGAATCATCTATATTTCCATCTACATAACAACACCAAAAAGTTAAGTAAATCGATATTTAAAGCAGCAACACCACAAAGTAACAATACCAAAAAGTTTCAAGTAAATCGATATTTAAAGCAGCAACACCACAATCAAGCAGGTATTAAGTAACTAAGGTACCTTAAAGCTGCTTACTCCATAGTGGTGCTCACTCCGTGGTTTCTCCATTCTATATTAGCAGTAAAGACGTTGAAATAAATCCATAAATAATTGGTAAATTCGGAATACTAATTCGTAATTCGTAATCAAATGAGAAAAGATCTGCCTCACCTCATCCATCCATAGAGAAGTGACATGGGGATTGCATTCGCCACTTTCATTGCCTATAGAATTTCTTGGAATTTTCACTTTTTTTTTTTGAAGATTAAGATGAGAAAAACAAAAAATGCAGAAATAATCAATAAACTTCCATTACTAAAACTAAAGAGATTAGAGATTTAATAAATCAAATGAAAACAAGCTTTGCCTCACCTCATCCATCGAGAAGAAGTATGGAGATTGCATTGACCAATTTAATTGTACAGGAATACTTGAGGATTTTTCATTCTCTCCTTCATGCTTTGTGGCTCTCAAACAAGAACAACCCAAATAGATTGTCACACCTTTGATCACATACACATAAAAAAAAAAAAATTAATGTATACCTCATATAAGGTACTTGCTAAATACTACATGATTCATCCCTTATGCATGTGGGCATGTTTAACTCTTGTCGAATATTCTCATACTTTATGCAATGTATTTACAGTTGATTAGCCTATGTTTAATTACTGTTGTAATCCTTGTTTACACATGCTACATGGCATTATATTATGTTGTCATATGGGTTTTAGTGTAAGCATTGACTTCACGATGGAGCCCAGCTATTAGACTACCAGTCTGCTGTGAATATTAATGTGGCGCGGGCTTTGGTGGTCCTGTCGCAGCCCTTGTGTAATGACCCTAGATTTATGTAAATTTGAAAGTTACTGTGGTAAAAGACTAATACAGTTGTTGTTATGTTTTAAACAAAACTGTGGCAAACTAATTCTGATTGAATAATTTAAATTTAAATATTTTCTTGGAATTGCTGGCAGCCTCTAAGAGGTGAATCTTAAAGAAAATGATCAGTTGGGATAACTGATGGAACTACCCTCCAAAAGGGGGAAAAGCCCTGACTGAGGGATTCTGTGCTGTTGGGACAGACAGAGGAAAAAAAAACAAATCTTGCTCCAAGAGTAAAGGAGAAGAGGGAGGTTAAGTCTGGTGAGGACCAGATAACCTGGCACAAGAAGTGCATTGTTCCTGTTGAGGGCTGGAGGCCTGTAGGAGTGCTCGGGGGGAGAACACCGTCTGAAGGATGGATTCTCATGGCTGGGAGGAGAGCAGAAATTTAAGCTCAGGTGACTTTTTGTTTGAGCAAAACCATTCCTGACCGAGGTGATCAGGTACGGTTCCAAACTAGCAGTCCCTGTTATGAAAATATTGTGTAGGAAATTTACAGTGATTTACTTAGGTGAGACTGTTTAATTCCTAGATACTGTTGCAAAAATAGTATAATGTGCATCTGGAAAAGCTAAAAGAGGAAACTGTTGTTAATGGGTCAACTGTGATAATACCCAGACAGTAATCATAGTGCAGAAATGTAGAATCGAAGAGCTGTACGGGTATACAGAACCCTACACCAGGACTGGCTACCGAAATAGCAGTCTCGATTCCATAGCCATTAGTAAAAGAGTTATTATTCACATTGTTAAACTTGGAACAATTAAGTAATAATATCTTTATATCCAGCAGACTGTGAGTGTCGTGGAACAGTGAATGAACGAGGGTTTATACCCTTGAGAGAAAGAATAGGCAATGCCTGTAATAAAAGAAATCTCGGGACAGAGAATGTACCCTGGTAGATAGCATAGGTTTCCTAAATCGTGTGTGTTCAATAGAGAAACTCTGCGCAGAAGAGCGATGGATGATGGGTCAATGCCCTTATGTTATATTAAGGGATTAACACCAAGCCTCAATGCTTTGGTACAAAACCCAAAGGGAAATCTGTAATAACAACCAGTTCTGCGAATAGAACGAATACATTTCCACATGCTGTGAAATACAGTGACGGAAAACATTAACTGAAACGAGGAACAAGATTCTGTGTATTAGAGCTAAAACCGATAACTATGAAAGCATATATTCATTGTAGTGCATGTAAACAAAAGAGGAACATTCATCTGTAAACCTGAGACGAGAACATGCATCTGGTAATAACATATAACCTTGTTCAATCCGAGCAAAAGAACTGTGCATGCGAGTAAAGAAATGTGACTCCATTGAAAAGTAAGTATATGTATGCAAACCATAACCCTTTCGGACTCATGCATGCGAGCAAAAAAAAGAAGGTAACCTTGTGAAACCGCAAGTCTGTGTATAAAAACCATAACCATAGACACATATATAATAGCCTGCGGGACTGTATAATGGAACAGAGGTCATGCATGCAAAGTAATCCTTTCCACAGGATAAGGAATTATTATTCAAACATTATTTATGCGCCAAACTATGATAAACCAGCTGGTGGAACCTTAATATTTTAATACAGAAATCTATAGCAAGATTATCATCATAATATGGTAGTATCAAGACAGTACTGTGCGGAAGGAAAAGACCAAAACCCGTATAGTATATAATCTCTAAGACTCTGTCCTGAGGAATGAACATTCAAACGAAAATACCCAATACATTAGCGAAATGTCTGTGGGTCGAGGAAAGTCTTTACAGAATTAAAAGACAAATTTATATCCTGAGCATATCCATACATATGCGAATAGAAAACAGTTCCATTATATACATTCATAATCATATCTGCGCGTGGAGGCCAGATATAAACCCTTGTAAACACAGTAATAGTTTAAGCCTGCCAATAGAGGCTCGGCAGTTCTCAAAAAGAGGCAAACTCGATGGTTACAACAAAACCCAGAACCTCTGTAAGAAATAATTTGTAATCGGTTAACACAGTCAACCTTAGCTAAGCAGCGAGCTGACTGTAAGGTTCTTCACCGAGATCACTCGGAAGTAAACGAGACAACCATAAGGGAAACAGAGACCTGCATAGACCATAGAGGGTATGCACAACTGTAAACCCTGAACCATATTCAAACGAACCAACCCTCAAATGCCGAGAAGCTTACCTAGTGTGGTTCGAGACCGCTGTCGAGCAAACCACTGTGAAAGTCGACCAAAGCATAGCCAGGGCAGCTGCACAAGAACTTGACAGGGAAAAAACGAGAACGCAATAAGTGATAAGTCGTGATATTCCAGCCATGAAACGAAACACAGAACTGAACAAAAACATTCTTCATTACCTGTGAGGTCGATGCGAATAGGATCCAGCTCCGGTCATGACAGGGTTGCAGTATAGAGCTGTTGGTAGCGAGCTCGTGGAGCAGCAAAGAGCCCGTCCGCAAAGACCGTGGACATCAAATGAAACAATGCAGTGTATGGTCGATTAAATATCAACGAAAAACCCTGAGTGAGCTCCAGCCCTCCGACCTCCGGAAGAGATCTGGACCGTCGGAGCATGGCGGGAGTAGCTGGCGGAGAAATCAAGGTTGGCGTTACCGAGAGGTCACATGGCTGGGGAAACCAGGCCATGCCACCTGCCCCCAGAAGGACGGACGAACATAAAAGCGACTGTGATCTGTCAATGGTCAAGTACTGTGGCGGGATCCAAGGAGCCCACGCCATTAATACAAGCAGCTAAATATCTGTGGTGGTTGAAGTAAATCAAACAATACATAACTTAGGACATGGTACCAGACATGATGCCGCGTGGGAGACTCAGCCGAGACCATAGCATAGGTGTCAACCAAACAAAATATACATGGTATAGATTGTGTAATGTAGTATCGTATGCCAACTGTACCGTGTAACCTATGTTCCATGAAAAGCAAGCCATAGACATATATATTTATAATTGTAAAGTGTAATGCGCACATAAAGCTGGTAACCATATGGTAAGCTCAAAGTAAAAGGTTAACATGCATGTAATGTATATTTACAATTTTTTTTTATGTATGTGTTAAAGTATGTGTGACAAATTGGTATCAGAGCCAAGTTTCAACACTGTGGCCTCAAAGTAAAGCATGTACAGTATGCAGAAGGGTACACCAATTAAACTGATGCAAACTAACAAACGTACTTAACTGTGTTCTGTTTATCTGGAATGAAATACAGAATTGCAATAGTTGGTAGTTAATCAAAGTGGGGACAAAATGCAAGGACCCGGCAGTAACCCTCAAGAGAATGCAGGACTGTGGGTGCAATTGGATGCAGAATCACGGAGTACTAATCTTGCAATCCTGGAAACTGTCCAGGAATTGAAAAATGAAATGGCACGGTTGCGAGAGGACAACGCACGTCTAACAGTTGAACAGGAAAAGATTCTGAAGAGCCTGTCAGACAGGCAAAACCCACCCCTGTCCAACCCCAGTGCAGAACAGCAAAGGATAACAGAAGATCAAGATTATCAAATGGAACCTGAAAATTCTGAAGATAAGGAGGATCACTCTGATAATGCACCTCAACAGAAAACATCAAAACGTCAGAAAGTGGAATTGCAGGGAGAATTTCGAAAGATTAAACCTCCACATTTTGATGGTGAGCAGGAGGAAGCTGCTGAAGCCTGGTTGATCAATATGAACAAGTATTTTCAGTTGTATGAGTACGACCACAACCTGAAAGCAAGATTGGCAATCTTCCAGTTACAGGGCAAGGCAACCTTGTGGTGGGAGGAAATCAAGATTGTCAAGGGGGTCAGCGAACGAACTATTACATGGGAAAAGTTCCAGAAGTATTTCAAGGAGAGGTACCTGACAGAGCGCTTCTATGATGAGAAGGCCAGAGAATTCCACGACTTAAGACTGGGACAACAAACCATGGACGAGTTCATTAACCGGTTTACCTCACTGCTACGTTATGTACCTTACATTAAGGAGGAGAAGGCCAAGGTTCAGAGGTTTGTGAGCAGCCTACCTTCATATATAAGGGAAAGGATTGAATTCGATAATCCTAGAACCATGGATGAAGCCATCCGTAAGGCGAGAATCTGTTACCAGCAGAGTAAACAGAAGGGGGACACTTCAAGTAAGAGATGGAATAAGAAAAGAAGTGGTCGGTTGGTTGGAAGCAGCAAAGGAGGTCGCAACAGTGGGAATAAGGGTGCTGGTAAAGGACTAAGTAGTAGACCTGTTGCAAGGAATGTGCCCCGGTCCAGACCAATGAGCGAATCTAAGGCGAATGATCAGTCTGTTAGACCAGATGGTGAGGGGATGACCAGACCACCAGTGCAATGCTGGGGTTGTGGAGGACCCCACTATGTTAAAAATTGTCCACAGAGGAAAGGAACAGACCAGATATCTCAGATACATGAGGCATCAACGGTTGGGGACGTGGCACGTAGCATACCCAGAATCAATGCAGCGCTGGAGGACCGTCAAGCGGAGTACCAGCCATCTATGATCGAGTTTGAAGGTAAAATCGCAAACCTATCCATAGCTGTTCTTATAGACCCAGGGGCTACCTTAAGTTATATTAGTCCAAAAATTGTAGAACAGTGTAAACTGCAAGCTGAAAAATTCAAGAATCCGTGGCTGGTCCAACTAGCTACAGGAGCCAAGAGACGAGTCTTGGCCAAGGTAAATAATTGTGCCTTAGCCTTAGCAGGGCAGCCAGTAGTGGCAGATTTGAATGTGTTACCGTTGGGCTCCTACGATATTTTGATTGGGATGGACTGGCTGGAGAAACACTGGTCCTTGGTGAACTGCAAGACCAAGACCATATATTATAAAGATGACCAGAGAGATCAGCAAGAATTACAAGGAATCAGACACCCTGTGCAGATCCGACCCATTACAGCTACCCAGCTAGCTAAGTGCATCAAGAAGAAATGTCAAATCTACGCTATCCAGGTGGGGTATGCAAATCAAAAGGACAAAACTGCCATGCTGGGTAACATTCCGATAGTGCAAGAGTTTGCAGATGTTTTTCCCGAGAAAGTGTCGGGATTACCACCAAAACGGGATGTGGATTTCACTATTGAGCTAATTCCGGGGGCAACACCTGTATCACGGGCACCCTACCGTATGAGTGTGCCAGAACTAACAGAATTAAAGATGCAGCTACAAGAACTGTTAGATAAAAACTATATCAGACCCAACGTGTCGCCTTGGGGAGCCCCAGTGCTGTTTGTCAAAAAGAAAGATGGAACCTTTCGGATGTGCATTGATTGTCGCCAGTTAAATAAGCTTACAATCAAAAACAAATATCCTTTGCCTAGAATCGACGAGCTCTTTGATCAGGTGAAGGGAGCAACGGTATTTTCAAAAATTGATCTGCGATCTGGTTACCATCAGATCAGAATAAAAGAGGAAGATATCGCTAAGACCGCCTTCAGAACGCGGTATGGGCATTATGAGTTCGTGGTGTTACCTTTTGGGCTGACAAATGCACCTGCCACTTTCATGTGTTTGATGAACAGTGTGTTTCATCGGTTTTTAGATAAATTTGTGCTGATATTCATAGATGACATCCTGATTTACAGCAAATCAAGGAAGGAACATGAGGAGCACCTTAGATTGGTGTTGCAAACTTTGCGGGAACATCAATTATATGCAAAGTTCAGTAAATGCGATTTTTACAAGGAGGAGATACAATATTTGGGCCACGTGATCACTAAAGAAGGCATTGCAGTGGACCCTGAGAAGATTAGAACTATAATGGAGTGGCCTATACCAAAGGACGTGGCAGATATTAGGTCCTTTATGGGGTTAGCAGGGTATTATAGAAGATTTGTCGAAGGCTTTTCGAGAGTAGCATACCCAATCACCTCTTTGCAGAAGAAAGGAAAAGTATTTAAGTGGACCTCAGAGTGCCAGAAGAGCTTTGAATAGCTCAAGCACTTACTCACTACTGCACCTATATTAAGTATAGCTGATCCTAACAAGGATTACGTGGTCTGCACGGACGCAAGTAAAGAAGGTGTGGGAGGAGTGCTGATGCAGGAAGGAAGAGTCATTGCTTATGAGTCCAGAAAACTGAAAGAGCATGAGCAGAAGTACTCTGCTTATGACATGGAGTTGGCTGCTGTCATTCATGCCCTGAAAATGTGGCGACATTACCTTTTGGGCAGAAAATTTTTGTTATTAACAGACCACCACAGTTTAACGAACTACTTCAGTCAACCCACCTTGAATACGAGACAAGCTCGCTGGGCTGACTTCCTAAGTGGGTTCGACTTTGAAATTAAGCATCTAAAGGGTAAGGAGAACCGAGTAGCGGATGCATTAAGTCGGAAGGTGCAATGCGTGTGCAAAATTTCAGTTAGTAAGTGGCAAAGTACCTTAGTGGAAAAGATAAAAATAGCGGCTGAACAAGATGCTGTTTATCAGCACATCAAACAGCAATTACAGCAGCAATCTGATAAGGAATTACAGCAAGGGTACAAACTAGATGATGCTGATATGTTGTGCTTTAATAATAAGCTGTATGTGCCCAATGAAGACAGCATTAAGAAGCTGATCTTGGATGAATTTCATACCAGCCATTATACGGGACATCCGAGCTACCAGAAAATGGTTACTGCACTCCGCAAAGAGTACTACTGGCCAAAAATGAAGAAAGAGATAGCTGAGTATTTAGCACGCTGTCTAGAATGTCAGCAAATTAAGGCGGAACACATGCACCCAGCAGGGCTGTTACAACCTCTACCCATTCCGGAATGGAAGTGGGAGACTATCTCCATGGATTTTATAATGGGACTGCCCAAAACCAAGAAGAATAATGATTCCATTATGGTGGTAGTGGATAAGCTGAGTAAGGCAGCACACTTCATACCTGTGCAATCGACATCTAAGGCTGTACAAATTGCCCATATTTTCATGCAGCATGTGTTCAAATTGCATGGACTGCCGAAAGTGATTATCTCCGATCGGGATGTCAAGTTTACATCAACCTTTTGGAGGACATTGTTTGCTGAACTGGGAACACAGCTGAACTTTAGTACAGCTTATCATCCCCAAACAGATGGCCAAACAGAACGAGTAAATCAAGTTGTGGAGGACATGCTGAGAGCATGCGTTATGATGAAGCCAACTCAATGGGAGGACATCTCCACTTAGTCGAATTCGCATACAACAATGGATACCATTCCTCAACTCAGATGAGTCCTTTTGAGGTTATGTATGGGCGGAAGTGCCGCACACCCGCAAGCTGGGGTGGACCGGAGGATAGGTTGCGAATAGGTCCTGATATGTTACAGGAAATGGAGAATACAGTAAAAAGGGTGCGTACTAACTTGAAAGCCGCTCAGGACAGGCAGAAAAGTTTCGCTGATCGAAAGAGAAGATTTAAGGAATTCCAGGTTGGGGATCATGTATTTGTGAGGATCCAACCAAGAAGGAGTACCTTGCAGTGGAGCGGATGTGCCAAACTAGCACCTCGTTACTTTGGACCTTTCCAGATCTTGGCCAAAGTAGGACCGGTCGCTTATCAACTTGCCCTACCAAGCCATATTAGGATTCACAATGTGTTTCACGTATCCGTATTAAAGCAATACGTTTACGATCCTAAACATGTGATTCAATGGCAGAATGTGCGGGTAAGAAGTAATCTGGTTATTATGGATGAGCATTGTTTATAAACTGAAAAATAACTAAATCTGTTGCTTCTTGCAGGTCGAGCCGGAAGGCGAGGTTCTAGTCGAACCACTGACCATTCTCGACCGGAGAGAAGTGCAGCTGCGAAAACGAGTTATTTCCCAAGCTAAAGTGCAGTGGCAGCACTATGGACCAGAGGAGGCCACTTGGGAAGATGAGGAACTCCTTAGAGAGGCTTATCCAAACCTCTTTACAGGAGATAGACATCGGGACGATGTCCAATCTCAGGAGGGGGAGATGTAATGACCCTAGATTTATGTAAATTTGAAAGTTACTCTGGTAAAAGACTAATACAGTTGTTGTTATGTTTTAAACAAAACTGTGGCAAACTAATTCTGATTGAATAATTTAAATTTAAATATTTTCTTGGAATTGCTGGCAGCCTCTAAGAGGTGAATCTTAAAGAAAATGATCAGTTGGGATAACTGATGGAACTACCCTCCAAAAGGGGGAAAAGCCCTGACTGAGGGATTTTGTGCTGTTGGGACAGACAGAGGAAAAAAAAACAAATCTTGCTCCAAGAGTAAAGGAGAAGAGGGAGGTTAAGTCTGGTGAGGACCAGATAACCTGGCACAAGAAGTGCACTGTTCCTGTTGAGGGCTGGAGGCCTGCAGGAGTGCTCGGGGGGAGAACACCGTCTGAAGGATGGATTCTCATGGCTGGGAGGAGAGCAGAAATTTAAGCTCAGGTGACTTTTTGTTTGAGCAAAACCATTCCTGACCGAGGTGATCAGGTACGGTTCCAAACTAGTAGTCCCTGTTATGAAAATATTGTGTAGGAAATTTACAGTGATTTACTTAGGTGAGACTGTTTAATTCCTAGATACTGTTGCAAAAATAGTATAATGTGCATCTGGAAAAGCTAAAAGAGGAAACTGTTGTTAATGGGTCAACTGTGATAATACCCAGACTGTAATCATAGTGCAGAAATGTAGAATCGAAGAGTTGTACGGGTATACAGAACCCTACACCAGGACTGGCTACCAAAATAGCAGTCTCGATTCCATAGCCATTAGTAAAAGAGTTATTATTCACATTGTTAAACTTGGAACAGTTAAGTAATAATATCTTTATATCCAGCAGACTGTGAGTGTCGTGGAACAGTGAATGAACGAGGGTTTATACCCTTGAGAGAAAGAATAGGCAATGCCTGTAATAAAAGAAATCTCAGGACAGAGAATGTACCCTGGTAGATAGCCTAGGTTTCCTAAATCGTGTGTGTTCAATAGAGAAACTCTGCGCAGAAGAGCGATGGATGATGGGTCAATGCCCTTATGTTATATTAAGGGATTACCACCAAGCCTCAATGCTTTGGTACAAAACCCAAAGGGAAATCTGTAATATCAACCAGTTCTGCGAATAGAACGAATACATTTCCACATGCTGTGAAATACAGTGACGGAAAACATTAACTGAAACGAGGAACAAGATTCTGTGTATTAGAGCTAAAACCGATAACTATGAAAGCATATATTCATTGTAGTGCATGTAAACAAAAGAGGAACATTCATCTGTAAACCTGAGACGAGAACATGCATCTGGTAATAACATATAACCTTGTTCAATCCGAGCAAAAGAACTGTGCATGCGAGTAAAGAAATGTGACTCCATTGAACAGTAAGTATATGTATGCAAACCATAACCCTTTCGGACTCATGCATGCGAGCAAAAAAAAGAAGGTAACCTTGTGAAACCGCAAGTCTGTGTATAAAAACCATAACCATAGACACATATATAATAGCCTGCGGGACTGTATAATGGAACAGAGGTCATGCATGCAAAGTAATCCTTTCCACAGGATAAGGAATTATTATTCAAACATTATTTATGCGCCAAACTATGATAAACCAGCTGGTGGAACCTTAATATTTTAATACAGAAATCTATAGCAAGATTATCATCATAATATGGTAATATCAAGACAGTACTGTGCGGAAGGAAAAGACCAAAACCCGTATAGTATATAATCTCTAAGACTCTGTCCTGAGGAATGAACATTCAAACGAAAATACCCAATACATTAGCGAAATGTCTGTGGGTCGAGGAAAGTCTTTACAGAATTAAAAGACAAATTTATATCCTGAGCATATCCATACATATGCGAATAGAAAACAGTTCCATTATATACATTCATAATCATATCTGCGCGTGGAGGCCAGATATAAACCCTTGTAAAAACAGTAATAGTTTAAGCCTGCCAATAGAGGCTCGGCAGGTCTCAAAAAGAGGCAAACTCGATGGTTACAACAAAACCCAGAACCTCTGTAAGAAATAATTTGTAATCGGTTAACACAGTCAACCTTAGCTAAGCAGCGAGCTGACTGTAAGGTTCTTCACCGAGATCACTCGGAAGTAAACGAGACAACCATAAGGGAAACAGAGACCTGCATAGACCATAGAGGGTATGCACAACTGTAAACCCTGAACCATATTCAAACGAACCAACCCTCAAATGCCGAGAAGCTTACCTGGTGTGGTTCGAGACCGCTGTCGAGCAAACCACTGTGAAAGTCGACCAAAGCATAGCCAGGGCAGCTGCACAAGAACTTGACAGGGAAAAAACGAGAACGCAATAAGTGATAAGTCGTGATATTCCAGCCATGAAACGAAACACAGAACTGAACAAAAACATTCTTCATTACCTGTGAGGTCGATGCGAATAGGATCCAACTCCGGTCATGACAGGGTTGCAGTATAGAGTTGTTGGTAGCGAGCTCGTGGAGCAGCAAAGAGCCCGTCCGCAAAGACCGCGGACATCAAATGAAACAATGCAGTGTATGGTCGATTAAATATCAACGAAAAACCCTGAGTGAGCTCCAGCCCTCCGATCTCCGGAAGAGATCTGGACCGTCGGAGCATGGCGGGAGTAGCTGGTGGAGAAATCAAGGTTGGCGTTACCGAGAGGTCACATGGCTGGGGAAACCAGGCCATGCCACCTGCCCCCAGAAGGACGGACGAACATAAAAGCGACTGTGATCTGTCAATGGTCAAGTACTGTGGCGGGATCCAAGGAGCCCACGCCATTAATACAAGCAGCTAAATATCTGTGGTGGTTGAAGTAAATCAAACAATACATAACTTAGGACATGGTACCAGACATGATGCCGCGTGGGAGACTCAGCCGAGACCATAGCATAGGTGTCAACCAAACAAAATATACATGGTATAGATTGTGTAATGTAGTATCGTATGCCAACTGTACCGTGTAACCTATGTTCCATGCAAAGCAAGCCATAGACATATATCTTTATAATTGTAAAGTGTAATGCGCACATAAAGCTGGTAACCATATGGTAAGCTCAAAGTAAAAGGTTAACATGCATGTAATGTATATTTACAAAAAAATTTTATGTATGTGTTAAAGTAGGTGTGACACCTTGCAGGCGCCAACACACCCTTGCCTTAATGATTTCAGTCCTTATCGAGGCAGGTGGCATGGTTTGGCTCCTTTGGCCATGTGACACCTCGGTTACGGTGTTCTCGACCTTCTCGCTTCATGTTCCCGCCTTGCTTGGACGGTTGGGATCTCACTCTTGGATCGAAGGGCTGATATGCATTCGAGGGTTTAAGCCTTTACATAATCACCTCCGAGCAGTCTCAAGATTTATTTGCTCGTTTGGCCTTTTCGGCTTCGTCTCAGTGTTCAATCTCTGGTTCAATACCACCAGCATTATCTTCTCACCCTGCAATTGCTCCAGAAGCTGTGAAGTGCCCACCATCAAGCCATCACAGGTATTGACCTTCGGCTCCTAAATTTACAGCATGCATTTACAGTTCTGGTTAATTGAACGATCCTTACTGACTTATTTCCGCTTCATTGTTAGGGCGTGCAGCTGGGTTATTCAAACCCCTCTGTCGGTGCCAAGGTGGCTATACACGACGGTTCAACCCTCTCGGCGGTCACAGGTAAGCTATCAGTTCTTGTTTACTCTGCCCTGCATACGAGAGCTCGAAGTTCGTAGGTCTTGAGCTGTGGTTTTTATGGTTTGGTGCAGACCGCCATTCAGAAGCGGGTTTCCTTGCTTCAATTGCTGAGGTATTCTCCACCGAGAACCCTCACGGTTTACATTTATGTTTGTAGTCTGGTCATGTCAATGACTCGCCTGTTAAGTTATTATCCACGGCGGAACTCCTGAGTTCTTTTACATGTGTTTGCGGATTCATTTTGTTTATATTGCTGCCCTTGCGGCATAGCCGGATTTTGGTTTGCTTTATCTGCTATCAGACATATGGCTTCGGATCTGGCCGTAATGCACAGATCTGGGCTAACGGATTCAGGTTCTGTTTGAGGTTTTTCCTTATCAATGTATGTACAGTTATATCCTTTCCAAGGTTTCACCATCCGGTGTTATTTTTGTAATTATATACATGGAACTGTGACTCTGTCTGAGCCCTCAGGCAACTTACGCTTTGCATCTTATATGAATCTATTTCGTGTACTCAACAGTATTAGAACAATGCATGGGGTTTATCTTGTTATTGCTGGTTTCGCTCGTCTCAATGACGACAACCTCATAGATTTACTCAGGTTATGATCATTGTTCCGAGTCACTCGCTCTGGTGTTCACCATGCGACTTACGTCTTTGCTAAAACTTGTACAGGATGGTTTCAGTTAATTATAAGAACAATATCATACTTTCTCCTTTCTTTATGGGAATGTCGAATATAAGTATGCCTGAAGTTTTTCTTCTTTAAAATAACATGCACAGGGTTTTTTTTTGTATATATATATATATATATATCTCGTTTCCTTTACCGCTCTTAACGAACTGGTTTCTCTGTTTTATACTTGTGAGCACTGTGTTTTAATAATGTTGGTATAATGGAATACGGTATGGTTCTCGCTCTCGGTTTTGCACAGTTTACAGATTAAAATCTCCTTGTCTGGAATAGCTTATTTATTTCTTCACATATCAACAGTCAATTATTATAGATAGCTGTATTTTATTTCCTTCCGTCGACAAATTAGAATCCGACTAGAGTCGGTACTCTCTACCCAGACTCAGAGGGTTCTAATTTCGTTCATGTCGACACATTAAAATAACTGCTGTTTATATTCAAGGTGTTCTGCACTGTTTATTCCATTATTCGTTGTTCTGTTATTAACACAGAGCCTCTGTCTCTCTGACGAGGTTGTGTCCTGTTTATTGTTCAATAGCCGGTTTCTGGGTAACTTCCCTTCTTATTCTATAACCAGTCTTTAATTTAACTACACCTATTGTAGCTTTATTTACCACATGACTAGTTTTAGATTATGTCTTTCGATTGGTAATTTGACCTTTCACTTAAAACTACACCTGTGCAGTTCTTAGACAATATAACAGTATCTAGGAGAATGAAACATAATCCTTATTTACCTACTGTAAATTCACTGTATATTTATATTCAATCAGAGACTCTGCAACTTGAAACCGTACCTAGTTCACCAGAGTCAGGAATAGGTTCTCAAGCAAGTCACATGTGCTTTGTTTCTGCTCTTCCACCCAGCCATGAGATCCATCCCTCAGACGGAATTCTCCCCCCGAGCCATCTTGCAGGCCTCAAGCCCTCAACAAGGTTTGTGCACCTCGTGCCTGGTTATCTGGTCCTTACCAGACTTAACCAGTTTTCTTTTGTATCTTTTCTCCTTTTTCCTTTCCTTGGAAAAGGTCTCTTCTGTCTGTCCCCACAGCACCAAACTTCCTCCCTACAGCCAGGACTTTTCCTGTTTTGGGAGGGTAGTTTCAATTAGTTATTATAACTGATCTTTTTCTTTTAAATCCACCTCCTAGAAGCTGCCAGCATTTCAAGAAAATATTTAAATTACTTAAATAAAATAGATTGTCACAGTTTGTTTTTAAAACATAAAACAACAACTATCATATTGTCTTTTACCACAGTAAAATCTCACATTTACATTGTCTGGGGTCATTACATAGATTGACAAGAACAAAACATAGAGACATATATAGATGCAAACCCAAATAGATGCACAAGAACAAAACACAGAGACATGGAAAAAGAGAGCGTTGTTTTATAGTGAGCATATCAGACTACCACCGCCTAGAAGAGCGAAATCAAATTCGAACAGAACGTATATCCAGCTTTTTCGGATTTTTCTATTTGTGTTCCCTGATTTTGAGGATTTTTCTGTGTACCGTGCTTTTCCTCTTTTGATAACGGTCAAGTTTTACTATATCTCCAATGCCATTTTAAATAAATTGGAAAATGATTTTCCTGGGTGATAATCAACTGATTTTCTCCTGATTCTTCTTCAACTTAACGGTCATCTTTCTAGATGACGGAAGATTACATCCAAACACATAGTATCGCATAGACAGTGGGAAATCCCCATCTTCATACAACAATGATCCAATGCATATGGAGAAAAGAGGACATTCATTCTATGAAGAAAAGAATATTATAAAAAAAAATATTATATTTTAATCATCAATATTCACATATTTAAAAAAAAAAAGATTATTTATGATTATAAATTTATCATAAAGAAAATATCTAAAATAGAAAATGATTAATAAAATTTGTATTTATAAAATAATTAATGATTTTTTTATAATTTAAATATCATTAGTCAAAATATGTTATTTTTTTTTTATGATTTAGTTATAATTATTTAAAATATAAAAAGATAACATAAAACCAAAGGTATTTATGAATCTTACTAGTTGTATTTATAAGATATTCAAATTTTAAATTTAAAGCTAAAAATTATTGGTATAATTTTATTTTAGGGGTATAATTTTTTAAAATTAAATTGATATCAAATTACACAATATTAAAATATCTTTACTAATATAACATTAAAATCTTTTTTCTATGGTTCCCGAGATTGTAAACTATTAAATAAAATTTTAAGTGAAATAGAAAAACCATAAGTTAATTGAATCCATCAATTGTACATGAAAATATCAATGGTGCTTAGTCCGATGGCTCAAGCGCTTTGGCAAAGGCTTAGTTATAATGCGTGGGAGGTCGAGTGATCGACCTCCCTCCCTCCTTCTCTAGCGCACACTACTCAACAAAAAATTTCCCACGGGGTTTTGGATTGATGGTAAACGGGTGCACTATTAAGGCACTCCTTGCGATATGTCACTAGTTCAAATCCAGTGTGGGTGCTTACCTACCAAAAAAAAAGAAAATGTCAATAGTGCCTAACTAGAAATACTAGACATGGTTTGTTATAGAACCGTTACTCAATGCTAGCGAGTTCTTCCATCCCCAATAGGATGCAATTTAAGGAAAATTTAGTCAAGTAGATATATTTTCATTTTCATTTTAATATTTTAATTGTTATTATACTCGAATATATTTTCAATTTTATTTAAAAAGTTTAGTAAAAGTAATCAATTAAAGAATTATTTAGTATTTATATCATTATTATAGTCATAATTGGATAAAAATAAGGAAGCAAATTGTCAAAATATTATTCTATATGTCTTCTCTCAACCTTCTGGAGTAAACATCAAATTCATTACTTCTTGTGTTTCTTCCTTAACTCAAGAGGTACAAGAGATCTTAAGAGTCTCACTTAGTAATGATCAACATCCTCATATAGTTAGTTAGGTTTATAGGCTATAGGAGTCATCAAGTCTAGAAATTGTCTAAACACCTTAACCTAGAAAGTTACATATTCCAACACCATGTTGTTTTCTCCAATAAAAATGAGGATAAGGTTAATAAAGATATGCCATCTAACAAAATCATACATTTAATCTAGTTAATTGGGTTACAATGTGTCTAACCCATATTTCCCATGGGAGCATAGACTTTATGAACTTCACGCTTCCTTTTAGGATAAAATCAAGCAAATGGGCATAACACATTCTAATCTCTAGAGGTAAAAAAGGTAGTAAGTTGCCAAAAAAAATATAATGGTCTACATCCAAAAAGTCTATTGTTTGTTACTCATAACCCCCAAATAGGAACCTCATTTTAGAAGCTTCTTCATCATTCATGGAACAAAATATTCCCTTGTAACATTTTTAATTTAATGGGGGAAAAGACAAGGATTAAGGATATGGGAGAACAAATGAGGAGGCACTCACTAATAGTGCATCTTATTTAAGATCAAGTTTAGTACTCCATAATATTGTCTTCCATTTCAAGAGAAAATAGAGGAGGACATTTTGTCTCTTAAACCTCTTTGATTTAAGAGAAATTATCATCGCATGTATAATTGTTCCTACCCTGGAAAAAAATACCATTATGCTAATAAGAAGCACATCGCAGAAGTATCATTATATCGCCTTCATTTCCCATGAATATCTCCCTATTTCTCCACAAAATGGAAAAGGATGTAGTGAAAGAATTCTAGACCATGTCAAGGTCTAGCTTCTTAGCGGTTTTCTAAGACATCTTTTCTCTACAAGGATACATCCCATAGATGTATAGATGAAGAACACACATGTTTCCTATTTGAAGCAACAATCAACACATACATGATGTTAGGTGTAAATATTTCCGATGTAGTTGGATTTGAAACAGATAAAATTGATGACCTGAAGCTTTTAATATAGAAATATATTGTAAAATTCCAATATAATATGGGAAAGATAAAAACAAATAATGAGTTTAATTCAGCGATCATGAAATAAACAAATTATATAATTTGGTAAATTAAAAATGAACCTTTCTTCTATCAATTTACCTTGGTATTAGAAAAAGATGGCAAAGAGGTTGGTGGTAAGAAATATGAAGCACAAGACCATGAGAAACAACATATCAACTAACTCCATGGTTGTTGTAGTCTCACTAATGAACATCAAATACATTTTTGTTTAAATATATGCATGTATATTTTTCTACCACATGGGGAAAATAAATAATGAAAAAATTGAAACAAAATGTTAAATATTTAGTATGCCTAGTCACAAATATGATTATGTCACAAATGCACTAAACTTCCTTATGAGTAGTCCACCACTATTCCCTATTTTCATAAATAAAAATAAGGTTATACTAGTATATTTTAAATAACATCCAAAATAAAATTTTCATAAGATTATACCTAGACATTGCAGGCATTTTTACATGGATGTATAACTCAATAAAGAGGTACAAATGAAGTAGCATTAACTATGACAAATGAAATGGCGATCGCATCCATTTATGGAAGGACATAATCCCAATTTTCAACTTAGAAGAAACCAGCGCCGACATGGAAACTCTCATAGCTAGTTGAAGGCCAGTGGCACTGAGAAAATTGTTGATATATCCCTCTAGAATAGAGATGGGGTCTCAACTGGCTGGCTACACCTGGACATCCTGTCAAATCTCAAACCCCATTGGTCAATTTTGTTCAATATTCTGAAAGGATATGCTCAAGTCGCCACTGCCAAGTTGGATCGATGAATTTGGACAGGATGCAAGAGCAATATGTACTTAGTCAAAGATGGCTATACTATGTTGTTAAAAGATTCCACACATTTTTCGCCAAGCCGGCTCTGGAAGAAGATATGGAATTCGTCCATGGAAAAGTATTGACTGCAGAAAACTTAAAGAAAATGAACATTTATGGGCCTTCACGCCATGCCTTATGTGAACAAGCAGAAGAGCACATTCCAAATCTTTTCAGAAAATTCTCTCATGATGCTTTAGAAGTCTAGAAACATGCTTTGTATGCACTAGTATGCTTGGTATGCACTAGGATGCATAAATTAAGATTGAACACCAAATCCTCCGATCGGAATATAAGACATTCTAATCGTTCCGAAACAATCATGGCATTATTTAGTATGTTTACTTGCTTTTTCTCCTCGAAAGTGTCTCGAATTCTCCTCGAAAGGTTCACGAAAATAAATTTTTGAATTTGGTTAACAACTCTTCCATTGAGTTACATTTACAAAATTTCCATTCTTTATTGATTTCTATATTTGCTATGACTATTCAAAATATACGCAGAAGCTTTCCATAATCATAAAATTTCCAAAACGGATAAAGTATTTATGAGTTGCATAGGGTTTTAAATTTTAATCTTTATCTAAATGGTATCTGTAAGTTTTAGCATAATCTCTATTTGATTAAAAAACTTTACAAACGCATTTTAAAAATTTTAATTTTAATTTTATTTTAAATTAAAGATTATTATTCATAAAAAGTCAATTTTTTTAAAAATAACTATATATATATATATATATATATATATATATATATATATATATATATTATTTTTATAATAAAATTAAAAAATATATTTCAATAACTCATAACTACACACAAACACAAAGACACGCAAAAGGGGAGCATTGTCTCATAGTGAGCACATGAGACTAGGAGGAGCGAAATAGAATTCGAATAGAACGTATATCCGGTTTTTCCGGCTTTTTAACGTTCTCTGGCCTTCTTTTCCAATTTTTTCCCCTTTTGATAATGTTCAAGTTTTATATAAATATACGGATAATTATTCAAAATATTTTATCAATTTTTTTATAATTATTTAAAATATTAAAAAAAAAAAAAAAAAAAAAAAAAAAAATTAGTTTGTTATTTATATTTATAAAAATAAGGATCAGGATGAGGTGTAAAGGTGATAGTCATCTAGGATTTTTCTGCACCTAGTATTTTTTTAAATTTGTTGAAAATTATTGTTATAATTTTTATTTTATTTGAAATTTAAATTTTAACCATTTTTTTATTAGGATTTCTTATATTTTTTAAATAATATAAAGGTGGAGTATTTTTTAGGGGTATAATTTTTTTAAATTAAATTGATATTAAATTACACAGTATTCAATTTTTTTTTTATCATAGTAATATTAAAATCTTTTTGCCATGGACAATTAAATTGTAAATCACATCAAATAAAATTTCTAAGTGAAATAGAGAAATCATAAATTAATTGAATCTATGAATTAAACATGAAAATAACAATAGTGCCTGGAATTGATATATTGACTAGAGGTATAGATTGAGTTTGTTATAGAAAGGTTACTCAGTGTTAGCTCGTTCTTCCACCCCCATCATGGTCCAATTTAAGGAAACATTAACCAAATTAATATATTTTTGTTTTCATTTTAATATTTTAATTGTTATTCTATTAAAGTATATTTTTATTGTTTAGATATCTTCGGCAAAATCACATAACCAATCTTTTGTCGACGCGTTTCGAACCAACCAGTGTGGTTCATCGTTAGGACAAGTTGAAGAACCAATGTGGATTATGCTTGATTAAATAGAGTGTGCAGAGACTCCAACAGCTATAATGCTAACGGCTAATTTTGACCCAATGATCCTGGTCAACCACCAAATTCGTAAATAGCTAAATTAGGTAAATAAAGTAATTCATATGTTAATTTAAATTAGATATATTAATATCTCAAATATTAAGAGAATCCAAAGTATTATTATTTAAATTATAATGGTCATTATATCTCATAATATAATAAATAATCTATATTTAATATTACTTAAATTAATAGATCATTATTATTTTATAATTTAGTTCTTTAAAATATATCATAATTCTTATTAAATATAAAAGTTCATTAAAATAATAAGTTATATAAAATAATATATGTTTATTAAAAAATCTTAATAATTTATAATTTCAAACAAAGTATTAAAACATTATTATTCCTAGAACTAAGATATATTAGGTAAAGTCCAATAGCATAACTGATATTGTTGGTACATCATAATTTATCCTAATGGTCAAATAATCAATAATGGTTCAATACTTTTTAATAAGAAAATTAAAGGTAAATAAGCCCTTAGGTAAATATATTATTACCTATAGGGTTGATAAAGCCCATGATTTTTTACCAAACCTAATGGTCAAATATCTATTAATAAACATTATTTATTCAGTATTTATTCATTTCAAAAAATATTAAAGTTCATTGCGTCATCAATATATTATTATTTTAATTATAATGTTCATTATATCTCATAATATATAATACATAATCTCTATTCGATATTATTCCAATATTATGATAATAAATCACTATTATTTTATAATTTAGTTACACCAGGTAATTGTGTAATAATCATTTAATGATCCATTGGTAAGTTAGATCCCTCACTATTTAGTTCTTTAAAATATATCATATTTCTTATTAATTATAAAAGTTCATTAAATTAATAAGTTATATAATATAATATATGTTTATAACAAATCTATATCTACTTAATAATTTATAATTTCAAACAAAACATTATTATTCCTAGAATTAAGATATACTAGGTAAAGTCCAATAGTATAACGATATTGATGGTCCAATATTTATTCATGTCATTAGGTAAATCTATTATTCTTTTAAGGTCTAAAAAGGGGGTTTTTTTAGACAATAGTTAAAGGGAAGACTCAATTCTAAGGCTATACTAGAAATAATTATAAATGTATAAATAATGAAATTATGGAAGAAATCAAATCTAAGTAAACGGGTTAAGGATAATACATTAATTCACCCGAAACTAATTCCTAACTTATTAAAGACTTAAACATTCCATAATAATTGGACAAATATGCCAAAAGAAAAATTAAAGGAGGGGGAAGGCAGAAACCCTAAGACAAAGCAAAAAGGCTAGGAAGATAAAGCTGGGACCCAGCAACTGCTAATCTTCCAGCCATCATTCCTATTAAGATTGTTCGGCCTTTTCTCGATCTCCAGGGCCTCTCTAAATTTGCGATGGTGAAAATGCGCAACTTTGGCAATGACTTGAGCCTCCTCTATACATACATGATGCATAGTTTTCCCCGCATGCTCAGCCAGGGCCGAGGACTTGGTCCTACCATGTCTTAAGTCAGCCGAATGCTCGCTAATCTGCTGATTGATAGAGCGACCAGTCTCACCAATATAAGGGGTCCCACAGGAACAGGGAATGACATAGACCCCCTTCATGTCCTTAGGGTCAATCGGGTCTTTCACAGACCTGAGGGAGCCACGGATAGTATTGAGAGGTCTAAAAGTTGCGGTAACACCATACTTCTTCCGAATCCTCGCAATCTTGTCTGTGGTTCCTTGGATGTAAGGAAGGTTCACACCCATGATATGATCATTAGGAACCTTACGGATTGAAGGCTCCTTCTTGGCCCTGAGGAAGGCTTTTTGACCGAGGTGCCTATTGTAACCATTCTTCTCAAAGACCTCTAGGAGGTGAGCCTTCTCCGTCTCCAGGCTCTCCTTATCCAAAATTCTAACAGCACGGGTGGCAAGCGTGCTAAGAACCCCTAACTTCTGAGCAGGGAAATGATGCGACGAAGCATGCAAGTATTGCTCAGTATGCGTCTTCTTTCTATACACCTGATGAGAAAAGGAGCCATCCACCTTCTTAGAGATGAGAACATCCAAGAACGGAAGACAACCATTATCCTCTTTTTCCATTGTGAATTTAATGGCGGTGGATTGGTTATTGAGGTGATGGAAGAAACGATCCAGCTCGTCAGGACCATGAGACCAGAAAACACCCGTGTCATCAATGAATCTTTTCCAAAGCTTTGGTAAGAGGCGAGAGGAGGCCAAAGCCTTAGACTCAAACTCCTCCATGAAGAGATTAGCCACGACAGGGGACAAGGGGGAGCCCATGGCAACTCCGCAAGTCTACTCATAGAATTCTCCTTCGAAGCTGAAAAAGGTAGAGGTAAGGCAAAGCTCAACTAACTTAGCCGTATCAGGGTCAGTTAGCTTATTAATAACCTTCATTGCCTCATTGATATGAATGCAAGTATAAAGAGAGACCACGTCGAAACTTACCAAAATGTCCTCGGGCTCAAGATTAATTTTCTTAAGATCCTCAATAAACGAAGCTGAGTCTTTTACAAAGGACTCAGTTTTCCCAACCAAGGGTCTCAACTTTGCAGCGAGGAATTTGGCCAGGAGGTAAGTCGGACCACCGATGGTATTGACAATGGGTCTCAGGGGGACCCCATCCTTATGGATCTTAGGAAGACCATAAATCCTAGGAGTGATGGGGTTACCAGGATCATTGGGTCAAAATTAGCCGTTAGCATTATAGCTGTTGGAGTCTCTGCACACTCTATTTAATCAAGCATAATCCAGATTGGTTCTTCAACTTGTCCTGACGATGAACCACACTGGTTGGTTCGAAACGCGTCGACAAAAGATTGGTTATGTGATTTTGCCGAAGATATATAAACAATGTTATGGATCACAGAAGTCTAAATTCCTTAATATATTTTTATTTTTATTCAATTTTTAATTCATTTTTAAAAAATTTAATAAAAATAATCAATTAAATAATTATTTAGTATTTATATCATTATTATAATTATAATTTAATAGAAAAAAGAAACAAATTGTTAAAATATTATTCTATATTTCTTATATTTCTTCTGTCAACTGTGTGGATTTATGCTTCTTTTTAAGGTAAAATGACCCAAATGGGTACAACAAATTGCTATCTTTCAAGGTCAAATATGGTAGTTAGTTTTCTAAAGAGCATTATTTATTACCCATACTCCCCCAACAATAAACAAATTCAAAAAAATTCTTCATCACTCTTGGGAAAAAATAGTCCCTTAACCCTTATTTAACATAAGGCGAAAAAGAAAAAAGCTCAAGGATATGGGAGAACAAAAGATAGAAATCTCATGTTTATTAATAAATAATATATTTTCCAAGAGCTAGTGGAGGAGGAATGTTTATCTTTGAAACCTCTTTCCTTTCATTGAAGAACACATATCATCGGATGTATAGTTGTCCCTACCCTAGAAACAAACTTGGCATTATGATGGCATGAAACACAAGGTGAAAGTATCATCATACCACCTTTATTGTTCATGAATATTATGAAGACACTTATGCGAGCATTCCAACTCAAACTTCTTGTTTCTCCACAAACTAGAAGAGGATTCTGTGGAAGCATTCTAGGCTTCACAAAGATGTAACTTATTAGAGGTTTTCTAAGATATGTTTTTCTACCAAGATATATCTGAAAGATAAAGGGTTTAATAATACATCTTTTTTCCCATTTGTAACAACATATAAATGAATTTAAGCACATATTTTTCCCACATAGTTAGATTCAAAAAATACAAAATAGTTCACATAAAAATATTGATATAGAGGAATATAAATGAATAATTTCTAATAAAAATCACTTTATGAAAATCCGTTTTCTCCTAAACCTTTGTAAGGTTCAAATATTGAAGGGACAATGTAAAAAAAAGAATAATAGATAAGAATTAGAAGCAAGTGGGTTTATGAATCACAACCTCATGTCACAAGAATTTTCTCTCCACCACCTTAAAGTTTTCCATATCAAAATTAATGGGTTCTATTTTTCTTAGCTCTGTATTATAGTATAAAATTATTCACAAGCTTTAAATTTGATTAACTATTTTGTTTAATAATAAATCATTTTATCTCTAATATTCAAGCTTCCAAAAATGTAATTTTTTATTTTTTAATACATCTCACTTTATAATGATGGTTCATATATTTTCATAGAGAAATGATTAAGTATCATTATGGATTGCAAATTATAACTTTTTGTTCTTGGAGGAGCTATTATATTACAACAAATGTTGAATAACCAAAATTTTAATGACTATTAGGTTGGAATCATGTATTTACAAAATATAATCTGTCATAAGCTATCCCTTTATAGTTTACTTATGCTTCAAATATTTCCTCACTTTATATTTTTCTTAGGCTTAGTATTTTAGATTAGGGAAGCGATATGAGAAGTTAAACTTATTTGAATATGGGTAATTCTTGTGCAAACAACAAATGCCTTGATTTATTGAAAGTGAATTTTAATATAAAACCTTATTATTTTTTAATCCTCTTGATATATTCTAACAAATTGTATAAATTTCATTATTATTACATAAATATACAAAAATTATTTTAGTTCACTTGTTAGTTAATTATTTTAGGAGTCTCTATTGATGTTATTTGAAATAAGTTTTTTTTTGTCTGTATCTCATTCACCATATACTCTTAAAAATGAGATGGTTCTGTAAGAAGATTTCTGCTAGATTGAATTCACCCAATACATAATGAATATGAACCATAATATAAATACAACATTGAATTTAAATAAAACTTTTAAGAATAGTAAAAGTATTATAAAAAATGAAATTGTATTGGCTATATATATAGATATATACATATACATATACATATTCAATTTTTTTGCTATGAGAAAAAGATTTCACCCTCAAAATTGTCCCTAGATGCAACTTTCAAATAATTCTAAATGCATCAGCTTTTTAATTATATTATATCATCTATTTAATTATTTTTCCTACACTAATTTAAGATATGAATAAACCAAAATAAGTCATTTTTTATTTGAAATTAATTGTAATTTCTAACATCATTATTATTACTCTATTCCTTTTGTTTGTTATGTAATGTGAATCTTTATATGACTCACACCCTTAATCTTTGGTTTGAATAGCCATGACCGAGGGATATCTAAGTTCTCAATATCTCTTGAGGGCACCTCACCTATGCTACAAAACCCTTTAACATGGATGGATTTTTTCCCATGAGATTTCAAACTAGTAATGAAAATCCATTTTCTCCTAAAACTTTGTAATGTTCAAATATTTAAGGGACAATGTAAAAAAGAGAATAATAGATAAGAATTAGAAGCAAGTGGGTTTATGAATCACAACCTCATATCACAAGAATTTTCTGTCCACCACCTTAAAGTTTTCCATATCAAAATTAATGAGGTTCTATTTTTCTTAGCTTTGTATTATAGTATAAAATTACTCACAAGCTTTAAATTTGATTAATTATTTTGTTTAATAATAAATCATTTTAGCTCTAATATTCAAGCTTCCAAAAATGTAATTTTTTATTTTTTAATACTAATATATCTCACTTTATTAATGATGGTTCATATATTTTCAGAGAGAAATGATTAAGTATCATTATGGATTGCAAATTAAAACTTTTTTTTCTTGGAGGAGCTATTATATTACAACAAAGGTTGAATAACCAAAATTTTAATGACTATTAGTTTGGAATCATGTATTTACAAAATGTAATCTTTCATATGCTATCCCTTTATAGTTTACTTATGCTTCAAATATTTCCTCACTTTATATTTTTCTTAGGCTTAGTATTTTAGATTAGGGAAGGGATATGAGAAGTTCAACTTATTTGAAGATAGGTAATTCTTGTGCAAACAGCAAATGCCTTGATTTATTGAAAGTGAATTTTAATATAAAACCTTATTATTTTGGAATCCTCTTGATATATTCCAACAAATTGTATAAATTTCATTAATATTACATAAATAAACACAAATTCTTTTAGTTCACTTGGTAGTTAATTATTTTAGGAGTCTCTATTGATGTACCCTGCTTTTTCGGCTTTTTCTCTTTTGATAATGGTCAAGCTTTACTATTTTCAAAAATCCTACATATCTCCAACGCCATTTTAAATAAATTGGAGAATGATTTTCCTGGGTGATAATTAACTGATTTTCTCTTAGGATTCTTCTTCAACTTAACGGATCTTTGTAGATGACGGAAGATTGCATCCAAATGCATAGTATGCATAGACAACCGAAATGTTTTATGATCTTCCAGACACTGGGAAATCCGCATCTTCATACAACAATGATCCAATGCATCTGGAGAAAAGAGGACATTCTATGAAGAAAAGAATATTATAAAAAAAATTATTATATTTTAATCATCAATATTCACATATTTAAAAAAAAAAGATTATTTATGATTATAAATTTTACGTAAAGAAAATATCTAAAATAGAAAATGATTAATAAAATTTGTATTTATAAAATAGTTAATGATTTTTTTATAATTTAAATATCATTAGTCAAAATATGTTATTTTTTTATAATTTAGTTATAATTATTTAAAATATAAAAAGATAACATAAAACCAAAGGTATTTATGAATCTTACTAGTTATATTTATAAGATATTCAAATTTTAAATTTAAAGCTAAAAATTATTTGTATAATTTTTATTTTATTTGAAATTTAAATTTTAACTATTTTTTATTATAACTTTCTATACGTTTTAAATAATTTAAAAGTGAAAATTTTTTTAGGGGTATAATTTTTTAAAATTAAATTGATATCAAATTACATAATATTAAAATATTTTTTCTAATATAATATTAAAATATTTTTTCTATGGTTCGCTAGATTGTAAACTATTAAATAAAAAATTAATTGAAATAGAAAAATCATAGGTTAATTGAATCCATTAGTTATACATGAAAATATCAATGGTGCTTAGTCCGATGGCTCAAGCGCTTTGGAAAAGGCCTAGTTATAATGGGTGGGAGGTCGAGTGATCGACCTCCTTCCTCCTTCTTTGGCGCACACTACTCAACAAAAATTTTGCCCACGTGGTTTTGGATTGACGGTAAATGGGTGCACTATTAAGGCACTCCTTGCGATATGTCACTAGTTCAAATTCCCTATGGGTGCTTACCTACCAAGAAAAAAGAAAATATCAATAGTTCCTAGCTAGAAATACTAGACTTGGTTTGTTATAGAACCGTTACTCAATGCTATCGAGTTCTTCCATCCCCAATAGGATGCAATTTAAGGAAAATTTAGTCAAGCAGATATATTTTCATTTTCATTTTAATATTTTAATTGTTATTATACTCAAATATATTTTCAATTTTATTTAAAAAGTTTAGTAAAAGTAATCAATTAAAGAATTATTTAGTATTTATATCATTATTATAGTCATAATTGGATAGAAATAAGGAAGAAAATTGTCAAAATATTATTCTATATGTCTTCTCTCAACCTTCTGGAGTAAACATAAAATTCATTACTTCTTGTGTTTCTTCCTTAACTCAAGAGGTACGAGAGATCTTAAGAGTCTCACTTAGTAATGATCAACATTCTCATATAGTTAGTTTGGTTTATAGGCTATAGGAGTCATCAAGTCTAGAAATTGTCCAAACACCTTAACCTAGAAAGTTACATAGCATCAACGAAATCCACATTTAATAAGATAATCAAATATTCCAACACCATGTTGTTTTCTCCAATAAAAATGAGGATAAGGTTAATTAAAATATGCCATCTAACAAAATCATACATTTAATCTAGTTAATTGGGTTACAATGTGTCTAACCCATATTTCCCATGGGAGCATAGACTTTATGAACTTCACGCTTCCTTTTAGGATAAAGTCAAGCAAATGGGCATAACACATTCTAATCTCTAGAGGTAAAGAAAAGGTAGCAAGTCGCCAAAAAAAATATAATGATCTACATCCAAAAATTCTATTGTTTGTTACTCATACCCCCCAAATAGGAACCTCATTTTAGAAGCTTCTTCATCATTCATGGAACAAAATAATCCCTTGTAACATTCTTAATTTAATGGGGGAAAAGACAAGGATTAAGGATATGGAAGAACAAATGAGGAGGCACTCACTAATAGTGCATCTTATTGTATGATCAAGTTTAGTACTCCATAATATTGTCTTCCATTTCAAGAGAAATAGAGGAGGACATTTTGTCTCTTAAACCTCTCTGATTTAAGAGCAATTACCATCGCATGTATAATTGTTCATACCCTAGGAAAAAAATACCATTATGCTAATATGAAGCACACCGTGGAAGTATCATTATATCGCCTTCATTTCCCATGAATATCTCCCTATTTCTCCACAAAATGGAAAAGGATGTAGTGAAAGAATTCTAGACCATGTCAAGATCTAGCTTCTTAGCGGTTTTCTAAATGCATCGGTTTTTTAATTATATTATATCATTTATTTAATTATTTTTCCTACACTAATTTAAGATATGAATAAACCAAAATAAGTAATTTTTTATTTGAAATTAATTGTAATTTCTAAGATCATTATTATTACTGTATTCCTTTTGTTTGTTATGTAATGTGAATCTTTGTATGACTCACAACCTTAATCTTTGGTTTGAATAGCCATGACCGAGGGATATCTAAGTTCTCAGTATCTCTTGAGGGCACCTGACCTATGCTACAAAACCCTTTAACATGGATGGATTTTTTCCCATGAGATTTCAAACTAGTAATGAAAATCCATTTTCTCCTAAACCTTTGTAATTTTCAAATATTTAAGGGACAATGTAAAAAAGAGAATAATAGATAAGAATTAGAAGCAAGTGGGTTTATGGATCACAACCTCATGTCACAAGAATTTTCTGTCCACCACCATAAAGTTTGCCATATCAAAATTAATGAGGTTATATTTTTCTTAGCTCTGTATTATAGTATAAAATTACTCACAAGCTTTAAATTTGATTAATTATTTTGTTTAATAATAAATCATTTTAGCTCTAATATTCAAGCTTCCAAAAATGTAATTTTTTATTTTTTAATACTAATATATCTCACTTTATTAATGATGGTTCATATATTTTCAGAGAGAAATGATTAAGTATCATTATGGATTGCAAATTATAACTTTTTGTTCTTGGAGGAGCTATTATATTACAACAAAGGTTGAGTAACCAAAATTTTAATGACTATTAGGTTGGAATCATGTATTTACATAATGTAATCTTTCATATGCTATCCATTTATTGTTTACTTATGCTTCAAATATTTCCTCACTTTATATTTTTCTTAGGCTTAGTATTTTAGATTAGGGAAGTGATATGAGAAGTTCAACTTATTTGAAGATAGGTAATTCTTGTGCAAACAACAAATTCCATGATTTATTGAAAGTGAATTTTAATATAAAACCTTATTATTTTCGAATCCTTTTGATATATTCTAACAAATTCTATAAATTTCATTATTATTACATAAATAAACACAAATTCTTTTAGTTCACTTGTTAGTTAATTATTTTAGGAGTCTCTATTGATGTTATTTCAAATACATTTTTTTTGTTTTTTTGTCCACATCTCATTCACCATATACTCTTACAAATTAGATGGTTCTGCAACAAGATTTCTGCTAGATTGAATTCACTCAATACATAATTAATATGAACCATAATATAAATACAAAATTGAATTTAAATATACTTTTAAGAATAGTAAAAGCATTATAAAAAATGAAATTGTATTGGATATGTATATGTATATGTATATGTATATGTATATGTATATGTATATGTATATGTATATGTATATGTATATGTATATGTATATGTATATGTATATATATATATATATATATATATATATATATATATATATATATATATATATTCAATCTTTTTGCTACGAGAAAAACATTTCACCCTCAAAATTGTCCCTAGATGCAACTTTCAAATAATTCTAAATGCATCGATATTTTTATTATATTATATCATATATTTAATTATTTTTACTACACTATTTAAGCATCGATATTTTTATTATATTATATCATATATTTAATTATTTTTACTACACTAATTTAAGATATGAATAAACCAAAATAAGTCATTTTTTATTTGAAATTAATTGTAATTTCTAACATCATTATTATTACTTTATTCCTTTTGTTTGTTGTGTAATGTGAATCTTTATATGAATCACACCCTTAATCTTTGGTTTGAGTAGCCATGACCGAGAGATATCTAAGCTCTCAATATCTCTTGAGGGCACCTGACCTATGCTACAAAACCCTTTAACATGGATGGATTTTTGCCCATGAAATTTCAAAATGGTAATATTTTCACCATGCAGTGCCTTAAGAAAACACTATGTCACTACCTTTTATATGCCCTATAAACTTATATTAACCTATTCTATAATATAAAATATTAAAACACTAATAAAATGTAAATCTTCACATGAATCTTATTATACTACTTTTACGTTTATAGTATCCATAAATTGTTTGTCCATGATTTTTTTCTTTAAACAAAATTAACCATAAACATAAATATAATTCTCAAAATTTTGAATTATTCTTAGTATAATGATATATTTCGTAGTTTCATATTAACTTGATTAATACTCTACAATCACACATTGGTGAACAATGAAATGTAATAATAAACATGTACGGTGAATCATGGCTACATCCGACATGTTCAGGGTTAAAATTCCAATATGAGGAAGAAAGGAGAAGGGAAAGAAGAACGAAAGTGATTAAATATGGTGTGACTATTGTATTGATACAAAAGAAATTGAATGCGATGGATGTGGAAGAAAATCTATACAAACATGAGACCCGCAGAAACCTCAAAGACGAAATATTGGGATCATTTATTATTCTATTGATGTGAAGGAATATTGGGATCGTTTTGAATTAATTTGAATTGGTTAGGTGGGCATATCTATACATTGGGGAAGTGATGTATGCTTAAACAATTTATCCATTGAGGAAGTGGTATAAAGAATACATACATACATATATATATATAGATATATATATATATATATATATATATATATATATATATATATATATATATATATATATATATATATATATATATATATAAGTTTGTGTGGGGTTTACTTCTCATTAGGTAATAGGTTCAAATCTTATGGGGAGGGGTTGAGGATGGGAGTTCAAATCTTATGGGGAGGGGTTGAGGATGGGAGATACCTTTAGAAAAATAATACTATCCCAAGGGGTGCATTGAGATTCCAACATGCCTTAATAAAAAGATAGTATGGAACTTGTTATGTGCAACGCATGGAACTTGTTACGTGCAACACACAAAATCATAGAATCCAAAGTTTGTGGAAGTTGTTATGTGTAGCACAAGAAATCATAGACTTAAAAGTGGGTGGTGAAATAGCACGCAAGTATCAAAATTTTAGGCATTTACTCTTGTTTATAGTTTTGTTGCGACATAGTGTTAGGTGCCTCTTTGGAGAAGACCATGATTGTTAAGGATCATATCTTCAAGTTGGGCTCATCAATCGCTACAAAAAAACGAAGGCAATTTCTTGGGTGGTTGATAGGGAGCATTCATTGGAGAACACGTCTTGGGGATGATAAAGAGTCCATTATTATGGGAGCATCCTTCTTCTAGCTTACAAAAGTGCCTTCTTCAATTTGATAATAGATTTTGAGATCTGGGTCTTGTTAAGAACTTGTAGTACCTCTAAAAGTATTTAATATGGCTTCTAACACCTAGAGAGTACCCCTCTCTCCCTCCCTCCCCGTCTTCCCTCTCAGTGTTCCTCTCCCTCTCCTCTCCCTCTCCCTTTCCCTTTCTCTCTCTCCCATGCTCCCTCTCTCTCCCTCGCCCCTCCTCTCTATACCTCTCCCTCGTCCTCATGTCTCTCTCTCCCTCTTCTCTCCCTCTCCCTTTCCCTTTCCCTCTCTCCCACGCTCCCTCTCTCTCCCTCGCCCCTCCTCTCTATACCTCTCCCTCGTCCTCATGCCTCTCCCTCGTCCTCATGTCTCTCTCTCGAAGATCCATTGTTTTATTTTACCTATTTGGAAAAATTATTATACTTGAGAAAAAGGATACAATGTTTTATTTTATCTATCGTGTTTTATTTTAACTATGTGAAAAATTATTATATTTGAGAAAGTGTAATAGGCCCTTGCATGCGTTCGTCGAATGAAATATAACCGCAAGAGTGTGATGAAGGTGTAACAAGCAACCGAATACAATCCACCTACCTAGCTGAGCTTACACGCTCCAACCAATAGAATATTAGCAAAACGAGAGATTAGGGTAACTGCATCTTGAAACGGTTTTTTTTAAGAGACGACGGATTAAGTTATTTTTGACGTTGCATATCGTTATATGTTCTGGATTCTAATTGAAGTTAATTGTTATATGGTCTGTATTCCAATTGAGAGAAGTTAATTGTTGGCCTCTATTTGGTGTAAGAATCATCTACACAGAATCATCTATATTTCCGTCTACGTATTACTTCGTATTTACCAGATTTGTGTTTGTAGAGGTGGTCAGATTTCGACATGGATTCATTCGCAACATTTTTTTTTAGGAGCGGGTGGTAGCAGAGTTGTGGTGCTCTGTATGTCCATGACTCTCACCAGCTAAGCTCACCCCACTTCCATGCCCGATTTGATAGAGAAGAGGTCGAACCTTGAAATGAATGTAGGAAGACTGTTGGCAGCTAGGAAAGAGAAAATGTCTTAAGAGTATGACCACTACCCAGAAATCAAACATCTAAACTAAAATCGATTCAAAGAAGGAACAACCTAAAATCTTAAAATAAAACCTTTTGCTTAAATTATATTTGATCAAAACTATTAAACCGTTTCTGCTTCAGTAATTCACCTTCATTTTCCTGATTCCTTAACTCTACGAGAAGGATTGAGCTGGATAACGGGAAAACTAGGTGTAAGAGGCAAAATATGTTCTGTGAAGCTCGATATTTAAAGCAACAACACCGCAATGAAGCAGGCATTGCGAAGTAACAACACCAAAAAGTTCCAAGTAAATCGATATTTAAAGCAGCAACACCACAATCAAGCAGGTATTGAGAAGTAACTATAAGGTACCTTAAAGCTGCTTGGTCCATAGTGGTGCTCAATCCGTGGTTTTTCCATTCTATATGAGCAGTAAAGACGCTGAAATAATTCAGAAAAACCAAAAATTCAGAAATAATTGGTAAATTCGTAACACTAAAATGAAAGAGATTAGAGATTTAATAAATCAAATGAAAACAAGATCTGCCTCACCTCATCCATCCATAGAGAAGTGACATGGAGATTGCATTCGCCGCTTTCATTAGCTATAGAATTTATTGGAATTTTCCCTTTTCTTTTTGAAGCTGAAGATGAGAAAAACAAAAAATGCAGAAATAATAAAAAAATTGCCATTACTAAAACTAAAGAGATTAGAGATTTAATAAATCAAATGAAAACAAGGTCTGTCTCACCTCATCCATCGACAAGAAATATGGAGATTGCGTTGACCAATTTGGTTGTACAGGATTTTTTCATTCTCTGCTTTATGCTTTGTGGCTCTCAAACATAATTTCACACAAAATAATAATGACCTAAAACCCAGACAGATGCACAAGAACAAACAAACACAGAGACGTGGAAACATAAGAATAGACAAAGACATAAGAACAAACAAACACAAAGACAGGCAAAACGGGAGCGAAATCAAATTCAAGCAGAACGTATATCCGGTTGTTCCGGATTTTTCTATTTGTGTTCCCTGCTTTTGCGGATTTTTCTGTGGACCCTGCTTTTCCGGTTTTTACTCTTTTGATAACGGTCAAGTTTTACTATTTTTTTGAAGTCCTACATATGTCCAACTCCATCTTAAATAAATTGGAGAATGATTTTCCTGGGTCATCTTTAATTTAACGGTCATCTTTTATGACATAAGATTGCATCAAATGCATAATATCGCATAGACAACCAAAATGTTTCATGATCTTCCAGACATTGGGAAATCTGCATCTTCATACAACAACGATCCAGATGCCTGGAGAAAAGAGGACATTCTATGAAGAAAAGAATATTATAAAAAAAAATATTATATTTTAATTATTAATATTCACAATATTTAAAAAAAATAAATTATTTATGATTATAAATGTATTGTAAAGAAAATATCTAAAAAGAAAACGATTAATAAAATTTGTATTTATAAAATAATTAATAATTTTTTTATAATTTAAATATCATTAGTCAGTTATCTTTTTTATAATTTAGTTATAATTATTTAAAATATATAAAAAAATAACATAAAACCAAAGGTATTTATGAATTTTACTAGTTGTACTTATAAGATATTCAAATTTTAAATTTAAGGCTAAAAATTATTGGTATAATCTTTACTTTATTTGAAATTTAAATTTTAACTATTTTTTATTATAACTTTCTACCAGTTTTAAATAATTTAAAAGTGAAATATTATTTTAGGGGTATAATTTTTTAAAATTAAATTGATATCAAATTACACAATATCAAAATAATTTTTCTAATAGAACATTAAAATCTTTTTTTCTATGGTTCTAGATTGTAAACTATTAAATAAAATTTTAAGTGAAATAGAAAAAGCATAAGCTAATTGAATCCATCAATTGTACATAAAAATATCAATAGTGTTTAGTCCGATGGCTCAAGCCCTTTGGCAAAGGCTTAGTTATGATGGGTGGGAGGTCTAGTGATCAACCTCCCTACTCCTTCTCTGGTGCACACTACTCAATAAAAAAATTTCCCACGGGGTTTTGGATTGACTTTGAATGGGTGCACTGTTAAGGCACTCCTTGCGATAGGTCACTAGTTCAAATCCCATGTGGGTGCTTACCTACCAAAAAAAAAGAAAATATCAATAGTGCCTGACTAGAAATACTAGACTTGGTTTGTTATAGAACCGTTACTCAATGCTAACAAGTTCATCCATCCCCAATAGGATGCAATTTAAGGAAAATTTAGTCAAGTAGATATATTTTCATTTTCATTTTAATATTTTAATTGTTATTATACTCGAATATATTCTCAATTTTATTTAAAAATTTTAGTAGAAATAATCAATTAAAGAATTATTTAGTATTTATATCATTATTATAGTCATAATTGGATAGAAATAAGGAAGCAAATTGTTAAAAGATTATTCTATATGTCTTCTCTCAACCTTATGGAGTAAACATCAAATTCATTACTTCTTGTGTTTCTTCCTTAACTCAAGAGGTGCAAGAGATCTTAAGGGTCTCACTTAGTAATGATCAACATCCTCATATAGTTAGTTTGGTTTATAGGCTATAGGAGTCATCAAGTCTAGAAATTGTCCAAACACCTTAACCTAGAAAGTTACATAGCATCAACGAAATCCACATTTAATAAGATAATCAAATATTCCAACACCATGTTGTTTTCTCCAATAAAAAAGAGGATAAGGTTAATAAAATATGCCATCTAACAAAATCATAAATTTAATCTAGTTAATTGGGTTACAATGTGTCTAACCCATATTTCCCATGGGAGCATAGACTTTGTGAACTTCACGCTTCCTTTTAGGATAAAATCAAGCAAATGGGAATAACAAATTCTAATCTCTAGAGGTAAAGAAAAGGTAGTAAGTTGCCAAAAAAAATATAATGATCTACATCCAAAAAGTCTATTGTTTGTTACTCATACTCCCCTAATAGGAACCTCATTTTAGAAGCTTCTTCATCATTCATGGAACAAAATAATCCCTTGTAACATTCTTAATTTAATGGGGGAAGAGACAAGGATTAAGGATATGGGAGAAAAAATGAGGAGGCACTCATTAATAGTGCATCTTATTGTATGATCAAGTTTAGTACTCCATAATATTGTCTTCCATTTCAAGAGAAAATAGAGGAGGACATTTTGTCTCTTAAACCTCTTTGATTTAAGAGCAATTATCATCGCATGTATAATTGTTCCTACCCTGGGAAAAAAAATACCATTATGCTAATCAGAAGCACATGGTGGAAGTATCATTATATCACCTTCATTTCCCATGAATATCTCCCTATTTCTCCACAAAATGGAAAAGGATCTTGTGAAGGAATTCTAGACCATGTCAAGATCTAGCTTCTTAGCAGTTTTCTAAGACATGTTTTCTCTACAAGGATACATCCCATAGATGTAAAGATGAAGAACACACATTTTCCCTATTTGAAGCAACAATGAACACATACATGATGTTAGGTGTAAATATTCCCCCATGTAGTTGGATTTGAAACATATAAAGTTGATGACTTGAAGCTTTTAATATAGAAATATATTGTAAAATCCCAATATAATATGGGAAAGATAAAAACAAATCATGAGTTTAATTCAACGATCATGAAATAAACAAATTATATAATTTAGTAAATTAAAAAGGAATCTTTCTTCTATCAATTTACCTTTGTATTAGAAAAAGATGGCAAACAGGTTGGTGGTAAGAAATATGAAGCACAAGACCATGAGAAACAACATATCAACTAACTCCATGGTTGTTGTAGTCTCACTAGTGAACATCAAATACATTTTTGTTTAAATATATGCATGTATATTTTTCTACCACATGGGGAAAATAAATAATCAAAAAATTTAAACAAAATGTTAAATATTTAGTATGCCTAGTCACAAATATCATTATGTCATAAATGCACTAAAATTCCTTATGAGTAGTCCACCACTATGCCCTGTTTTCATAAATAAAAATAAGGTTATACTAGTATATTTGAAACAACATCGAAAATAAAATTTTCATAAGATTATACCTAGACATTGCAGGCATTTTGACATGGATGTATAACTCAATAAAGAGGTATAAATGAAGTGGCAATAACTATGACAAATGAAATGGTGATCACATCCAATTATGGAAGGACATAATCCGAATTGTCAACTTAGAAGGAACGAACGCTGACATGGAAACTCTCTTAACTAGTTGAAGGCCAGTGGCACTGAGAAAATTGTTGATATAGCCCTCTGGAACGGAGATGGGGTCTCAACTGGCTGGCTGCACCTGGACATCCTGCCAAATCTCGAACCCCATCGGCCAATTTTTTTCAATATTTTGAAAGGATATGCTCAAGTCGCCACTGCCAAGTTGGATCGAAAAATTTGGACAGGATGCAAGAGCAATATATACTTAGCCAAAGATGGGTATACTATGCTATTAAAAGATTCCACACATTTTTCGCCAAGCCGACTTTGGAAGAACATATGGAACTCGTCCACGGAAAAGTATTGACTGCAGAAAACTTAAAGAAAATGAGCATTCATGGGGCTTCACATCGTCCCTTATTAGAACAAGTAGAAGAGCACATTCCACATCTTTTTAGAAAATTTGCTTATGCTTTAGAAGTATGGAAACATGCTTTTTATGCACTAGTATGCTTGGTATGCACTAGGATGCATAAATTAAGATTGAACACCAAATCCTCTTATCAGAATATAAGACATTCTAATCGTTTCGAAACAATCATAGCATTATTTAGTATGTTTACTTGCTTTTTCTCCTCGAAAGGTTCACGAATTCTCCTCGAAAGGTTCACGAAAATAATTTTTTGAATTTGGTTAACAACTCTTCCAATGAGTTACATTAACAAAATTTCCATTCTTTATTGATTTCTATACTTGCTATTGCTATTCAAGATATACGCGGAGGTTTTCCATAATCATAAAATTTCCAAAACGGATAAAGTGTTTATGAGTTGCATAGGGTTTTAAATTTTAATCTTTATCTAAATGGTATCTATAAGTTTTAAGCATAACTCATTTCATTCTTTTCTTTAAAGACCTTACCTAAGATCAGGACCTCGAGGGATCAGAATAAGGGGCATAGACCTAACCTTAGTGATGCTAAAGCGCATTTCAGGACCTACCAGCCAGGAAAGTGAAGGTAATCTCTATTTGATTAAGAAACTTTACAAACAGATTTTAATTTTTTTTTTTTTTTTTTTTTTTTAAATTGCAGATTATTATTCATAAGTTATAAGTCAATTTTTAAAATATATATATATATATATATATTATTTTTATAATAAAATTAAAAAATATATTTTAAGAACTCATAACAACAAACAAACAAAAAGACAGGCAAAAGGGGAGCGTTGTCTACGAACAGAACGTATATCTGGTTTTTTCGGCGTTTTAACTTTTTGTGGCTTTCCTTTTCAGCTTTTTCCTCTTTTGATAACGTTCAAGTTTTATATAAATATACGGATAGTTATTCAAAATATTTTATCAATCTTTTTATAATTTAATTATAATTATTTAAAATATTAAAAGAATAAAATAAAATAAAAAATAATTAGTTTATTATTTATATTTATAAAAATAAGGAAAGGTGATAGTCATCTAATAGGGATTTGTCTGCACCTAGTATTTTTTTAAATTTGTTAAAAATTATTGTTATAATTTTTATTTTATTTGAAATTTAAACTTTAACCTTTTTTTTTATTATGATTTTTTATATTTTTTAAACAATTTAAAGGTGAAGTATTTTTTAGGGGTATAATTTTTTTAAATTAAATTGATATTAATTTACACAGTATAAATTTTTTTTTTCCATAGTAACATTAAAATCTTTTTGCCATGGATAGTTAAATTGTAAATCACAACAAATAAAATTTCTAAGTGAAATAGAGAAATCATAAATTAATTGAATCTATCAATTAAACATGAAAATAGCAATAGTGCCTAGAATTGATATGTTGACTAGAGGTATAGATTTAGTTTGTTATAGAAAGGTTACTCATTGCTAGCCCATTCTTCCACCCCGAGCATGGTCCAATTTATGGAAAAATTAACCAAATTAATATATTTTCGCTTCCATTTTAATCTTTTAATTGTTATTTTACTAAATTATATTTTTATTTTTATTCAATTTTTAATTCATTTTTAAAAAATTTAATAAAAATAATCAGTTAAATAATTATTTAGTATTTATATCATTACTATAATTATAATTTAATAGAAAAAAGAAACAAATTGTTAAAACATTGTTCTATATTTCTTATATTTCTTCCGTCAACTGTGTGGAATAAACATCAACATCCCTCCCCCACTACTCACTGCCTCTCTTCCTTTCCCTCCCTCTTCCTTCTCCCCTCCTGCGCCCCTCTCTCTATCCTTATCTCCCTCTCCTCTCTCACCCTCCCTCCAACCCTCCCTCGGTCTCTCTGCTCTCGCCCCTTGCCTCCCTCTCTTCGTCTCTCTCCCCCTCCCTCTATGCATGAGCCCCACCACTCCCTCCCTCTGTTCCTCTCTGTCCCTCCCCCTTCACCACTTCCCCACCTCTCTCTCCCTCTCCCCTGACCCACCCTGCCTCCCTCCTCTCTCCTTCTCCCTCCTCATTAATCACTCCCTCTCTTCCTCTCCCTCCCTCATCCTCCCCCCTCCTCTCCTACTCTCTATATCCTTCTCTCACTCTCCTCTCACCCCTGCCTCACTCCCTCCATCTATCTCCTCCTCCCTCTCTTCATCTCCCCAACACTAACTCCCTCTCTTCCTCTTTGTCCCTCCACCATCCCCACCAACACCACCCCTCTCTCTCCCTATCCCCCACCTACCGCCTACCCCCTCTGCCTCCCTCTTCTCTCCTTCTCCCTCCCTCCCTCCCTCCATCTCTCCCTCTCTTCCCCTCCCTTCATCCCTCCCTCCATCTCTCTCCTCCTCTCTCTCTCCCATCCTCCATCTCTCTCCTCCTCTCTCTCTCTCCCTCCCTACATCTCTCTCCTCTCTCGTGCTCTCTCCCTCCCTTCTTGTTGCCCTCCACCCCCTTTCGTCTCTTCCTCTCTATCCCTCCTCCTTCGTCGCTACCACCCCACTCACTCTCCCTCTCGCTCCACCCCCTTGGCCTCCCTCCTCTCTCTCTCCTCTCTCCTCTTTCCTCCCTCTCTGCATACCCCCCACCACGCGCTCCCTCACTTCCTCTCTGTCCCTCCTCCTTCACCGCCTCTCCCCACTCCTCTCTGCATAACCCCCACCACTTGCTCCCTCTGTTCCTCTCTGTCCTTCCTCCTTCACCGCTTCCCTCCCTCTCTCTCCCTCTCCCCTCACCCACCTGACCCCCCTCCTCTCTCCTTCTCCCTCCCCATTACTCACTCCCTCTCTACCTCTCCCTCCCTTGTCCTCACCCCTCCTCTCCTTTGACCCCCTACCTCTTACACTCCTTTGCCCCCCTACCTCCCTCCCTCCATCTCTCTCCTCCTCCCTCTCTTCACCCCCCCAACACTAACTCCCTCTCTTCTTCTCTGTCCCTCCTCCTTCCCCACCTCTACGACCCCTCTCTCTCCCCATCCCCCCACCTACCGCCTATCCGCTCTGCCTCCGTCTTCTCTCCTTCTCCCTCCCTCCCTCCATCGCTCCCTCTCTTCCCCTCCCTTCATCCCTCCCTCCATCTCTCTCCTCCTCTCCCTCTCTCCCATCCTCCATCTCCCTCCTCCTCCCTCTCTCCCTCCCTACATCTCTCTCCCTCCTAGTCGCTCTCCAACCCCCTCCGTCTCTTCCTCTCTATCCCTCCTCCTTCACTGTTGCCCATCTCTCCCTCTCTCCCTCCCTACATCTCTCTCCCCTCTCGCGCTCTCTCCCTCCCTTCTTGTCGCTCTCCACCCCCCTCTATCTCTTCCTCTCTATCCCTCCTCCTTTGCCACCGCTCATCTCTCTCCCTCTCCCTCCACCCGCCTAGCCTCCCTCCTCTCTCTCCTCTCTCCCCTTGCCTCCCTCCCTCCATCTCTCTCTCCCTCCCTCTCTGCATACCCCTCACCATGTGCTACCTCTCTTCCTCTCTGTCCCTCTCCCCCCACCACCCGATCTCCCTCCTCTATCCTTCTCCCTCCCCCATTACTCACTCCCTATCTTCCTCTCCCTCCCTCTTCCTCCCACCTCCTTTCCCCCTATTTGTATCCTTCTCTCGCTCTCCTCTCTTCCCCTGCCTACATCCCTCCATCTCTCTCCACCTCCCTCTCTTCATCCCCCCAACACTCACTCCCTCTCTTCCTCTTTTTCCCTCCTCATTCCCCACCTCCACCACCCCTCTCTTCCTCTTTGTCCCTCCTCGTTCCCCACCTCCACCACCCCTCTCTATCCCTATGGCCCCACCTTCCCCCTACCCCCTCGGCCTCCCTCCTCTCTCGGCCTCCCTCCCTCCCTCCATCTCCACCTCCCTCCATCCCTCCCTCCATCCCCGCCTCCCTCCATCCCTCCCTCCATCTCTCTCCTCCTCTCTCTCTCCCTCCCCCCATCTCTCTCCTCTCTCTCTCCCCCTCCCTACGTCTCTCTCCTCTCTCGCCCTCTTTTTGTACCTTCATGTCCACTCCTCCCCTCCTCCCCCGCTCCTCTGCCTCCCCCACTACTAGCTCCCTCTTCCTCCCTCCCCCTCCCCCTTCCTCTCCCACGCTCTATATCCTTCTTTCCCTCTCCTCTATCCCCCTTCCTCCCTCCTTTGTCTCTCACATCTCTCCCCTTTCCCCCCTCTCTCTGTCTCTCTCCTCCCTCCAGAAACATAAGAATAGGCAAACACAGAGATGAAATAGGTGACCGTTGTCTCATACTAATCACATCAGACTACCACCACGTCAAGAGGAGCGAAATAAAATTCGAAGATAACGTATGTCCGGATTTTCCGGCTTTTCCTCTTCGCGTATCCTGCTTTTTCAGGGTTTTCAGTTGGTGTGCCCTGATTTTTCCAAGTTGTCAAACTTTATTCTAAATATAGAGATAACGGTTAGGTTTTTTGAATTGACAATTTAAATAAATTGTAGAATGATAATTAATTAATCGTCATATTAATTATCGGTCATATTAAGGCTAAATTCTCTCATATTCTTCGTAAACTTCACGGTCATATTTGTAGATGATGGAAGATTGCATCCAATTCAATATAACATGCAAAGAGATTTAAACCAGAATTTCATATTAATAGAAAACCTCCGCCAATATTTAAAAAAAAAATTCACTTTATTTGGAAAACCTCCGTCAATATTTTAAATACCCTAAGTATTAAAAAGCAATAACGAATGGAAATCTCATAAATGTAACTCATGGAAGCACTTTTAACGAAATTCAAAATTTTATTTTTACGAACCTTCCGAGGAGTGAAAGCAACTAAGCCATATAAACTATACATACTAAATGATGCTATGATTAGAATGTCGTGCATTCAATCTTAAAGATGTATCATTGTATTGTATCAAGCGGATTTCCTAGAGACTGGAAGATCAGGAATGCGTTCAGTGATAATCTTTGTTTCGGAATGATGTTTTGGATCGTTGACATTGTGGTTTAAATCTCTTTGCATGTTATATTGAATTGGATGCAATCTTCCATCATCTAAAAATATGACCGTGAAGTCGACAAAGAATACGAGAGAAGTTAGCCTTAATACGACCGATAATTAATATGACAATTAATTAATTATCATTCTCCAATTTATTTAAATTGTCCCTGCACATATGTAGGATTTCAAAAACCCTAACCGTTATCTCTATATTTAGAATAAAATTTGACAACCTGGAAAAAGAAAGGCACACCAACTGCAAACCCTGAAAAAGTAAGATACATGAAGAGGAAAAGCCGAAAAAACCTGATATACGTTATCTTTGAATTTTATTTCGCTCCTCTTGACGTGGTGGTAGTCTGATGTGATCAGTATGAGACAACGCTCACCTATTTCATCTCTGTGTTTGTATATTCTTATGTTTCTATGTCTCTGTGTGGGTTTGCATGTATGTCATTATTATTTTTGTTTGTGTGTTCCTTTTGGGTGAAATTAAGTCTGTGAGCCACCAAGCATGAAGCAGAGAAGGGAAAATTCCTCAAGCAGAGGTATTTCACAGTACTATTCTATAGCCTAACCAAACCATCCAATGCAATCTCCATGACACTTCTCGATGGATGGATGAGGTGAGGAAGATCTCGTTTTCAGTTTTTTTATTAAATCTCTTTCATTTTAGTATTGTGAATTTACTGGGCAAGCAGTTTTAAGGTACCTAGCAGTTACTTCTCAATACCTTCTTTAATATACCAGGCAGTGATGATGCTACTGTGTGGTGATAGGTATTTGGTTTAGTGATATGTGATGGTCTTTGTATGTGATTTATTGATTGATTCAATGTAATAATGATTTAGACTTAGTTTTTCATTATTTTGAGATTTGTATGTAGGTAGTCTTCACGAGAAGTGCGTACATACAAAGGTGTGATTCATACGAGTAACTTATACCTTATGACATATGATTGATCAGGATTTGCAGTGACATGATCTAATTTATGTGATGTGAATGGCTATGCACTGATATGATATGTTATGAATTAGTTTGATCTAGTTCCATTGGTTGATTAAGATTCAGTTACTACTTTGATGACTCAATTGGTTCCATGATTGAGTGATTTGATATAGTGATTTATTTCATAAGTGTTTTTTGATATTGAGCTTAAATGATGGAAGTGCATCTAGTCTAAAAATATGATGAAAAGTGGCCTACAAGTTTAATGTTTTGAGTTAGTTAATCCAATATGAAACATTATGAAACGTGGTTCACAAAAGAGCTAAGGGTTGGAGCCTTGAGTTAGGGAGTCAAGGATTTCTTCTATTGGTAGCTGGTAAATCTATTCAGGGGTAGGAGATCCCTTCCAATGGGTGTTAGTAAATGAGATTAGGGGTTTGCAACTCCCTTCTAGTGGGTGTTGGAGAATGAGAGAATGTTGTAGCCTTCTGTAATTTTCTTCCTACATAGTGGTATGAGTCTGCGCCAGTACAATATTGTAATATGTTTTCCCCTATAATAAAAGAAGAAGATATATACGATGAAAGTTGTGGTTTTCTCCTACTTTTGGTTTCCACCTAAAATCCTAGTGTCCTCATGTGTTGTTGTGTTTCTTATGTGTGATGGTTTATTCTACTCGTATTGTTCATGGTTAATGTTTAATTAATGCCTAATGAATTAATGATGCACTTGTTCAAGTTAAATAAATTGTGAAATAAATAACAAGTTAGTTAAATGGGTGTATGATGTTTGTCTTCATCGTAGTTGTGTGCATACATTATTGTACTTAATGACAGTAGCATACAAAAATTTGAATAAGAAATTGAAAGGTTTATGTGAGTTTTAAAATATTGATTCACCGGCCCCCAATATTTTTTCCAGCATCCATCGATTCTCTAGAATGTATATTTTGTATGCCTTTGATGATTCGTTATAACAAAAAAAAAAATGATTTCTTTCCTAAAGGATCAAGATTGTTCCTCTTATATTTAGGAACATGAATATATATAGGAGAACCAAACATTCTCATGTGTCCAACCTGTGGCTTCCTTTCAGAGAATGTTTCTTCAAGATCCATACCTACTAGAAATTTACGAGGGCTTCTATTTTGAATGTACATGGTTTTCAGTGATGCTTCAACCCGTAAAAAAATAGAAATTCCAAATCATGCATGATGTCCTTGATAGACTCTTCAATGGACCTATTCTTTCATTTTTCTACACCATTCTAATATGGATTATAGGGTACAATTAGCTCCCTTGTAATCTTATTATGCCTATAGGCTTGTGTGTGGTATAGATCGAAGTGCCATATAACCCTTAGTATGCGGTATTTAACAGTTGGTAAATTCATCACTCACCAACACCTTGTGTAAGGGACTAAACCACTAGGAAACACTCATTTCATTAACTTAGTACAAAGTTTCATAGTTGAGCATAATTTAGTGTGGAATTATGCAACAAATATTTATTTTACTATGTTGCTTTTAGTAATTATTTAATGGGAAACCAATAATAATATAAATTCCGTTTAACCAAAAAGAGGTTCTATGACAATACTATGCAAATACCTAGCTTAAAGTTTGGTACTAAGAAAATAACAATAATCTCACAATAATGATTAGCTAGATGTAACATCATTATTTAATTAATCACATTTAGTCTCATCTCATGTATAGGTCCACACCTTTACAATACATATAGCACAATATATTTATGTAGAATGTAACTTAGTTCAATTCAGTTTATGAAAGAATTTGACTGTAAGTATCGAGGTAACATAGTGATCTCTTTACAATATATAATCTAATATAGATTATACATACAGAGAGAAATTTAAATTAATTGGGTTTATTTTGAATATTTTGGAGTAATTATTATTATTCTCTCCGCTCAAATTTCATTTTTGAAAGTGATTTATAAAAATGATATGATAAAATTTTTCATAATAGATTTTAATATTATTGTTGAGTTTAATCCTTTTACTATTTAGATAGAAAAATCAAGTAAACTCATATTAATGGTAATAAAATCCCATCATGCTTGAATGCTATTTTTTTCTTTTTTAAAATATTTTTTGCATTTAATAATTATATATAATGGCATAAATAAGATAATTGATGTAACTCGGGTAGTTCAATTGGAAGCCATGGGATCTAAGAGTTGTTGTAATAGTAGTAGTTGTTGAAACATCACTAGTCATATTTAACTAATCATTATATTCGATTTAAAAAATCCAATCTCATATGATTAGCATGAATAAGCACTTACCACTAGAGACAGGTGACTAGTATTTTGATGGTCAAAAGCACAAAGAGGAGTTATGGAGGTGAGATTCATTGAAATAATCTATAAAAAAAAACATTTCCAAATATTAATATAATAAAAGTGAAGAAATGAAATGTGATTACAAATTTAGATATGTTATTTCTCACCATTTTAACTGAAGTAATTCATAACTTTATCTAGCTTTTCAAGGACTACAAAATAGTTGATGATTTCCTCTAACACAAATGTAAGTTAGTATATAATATACAACGTAGTAATAATTTTCAATTCAATGGCTCAAACAACATTAATCGTTAATTCAACCATCTTTAAAAAAAACATCGACTCAAAAAACAAAACCATATTGATCCGTCATTAATTTAGCAATCAGATGTAAGTCATCAATCCAACAAATATGAAAAGAGAGAAGATTTTTTCAAGCTCTCACTAGACTTTATAAGATTTAAATGACAACATAAGAAAATATTCCTTTTACAAAATTGTGTCACGATAAATAAATTTTATCTTAATGCACCTACTGCATTTTCTATATATGCATTTTATGGATACTTCAGCTTTTTTAGTGTTGTGAAAGAAACTATGTAAACAGAGCAGCAATATTACACTTTTGAGCAACCAGGAATAAGGTTTTGTACAACATTCATGCGATCACTGGTCTATGGCCTTTTGAATTACATTTAATTGAAATTTAATGGATATAAATATATTATCCATCAAACCAATAAATAATTAATGTTTTATACGTATATATACCCTTTCCTTCTAGTTACGACTGTCTATAAACTGTCCTCTTCTTGAACTCATGTGGATACAACCCTTCTGAGAATACAATGTTGCATTTGACCTCTACTTCTTCTTTGCTATTGTTGATGATCTCAAAAGCCTCAGGATCGCATATGAGAATTGGTGGAGTTTCATGTTCACTTAGGTCACGAGATGTTCTAGTCAACAAGATCGATGCATGGAAACAATATACAAGATTAACAACTGATGTTAGAAAAGTGTGAAAACGCTGAAAAAATTCAATCAATTGAAACATAATACAAGGTAAAGAATGAATAAATAGAGCTCATATGCACAAAGAAGTCATGAAAATGATGTTGCATGAGTGGATCCATAAAAGCATTAATTAATTGTAGACAAGTTTTCCTCACTCTGTTGCAAATACAAAGATAAATTAGTGTTGAAAATTGGGTACCTGTGGGATCCATCAAGGAATCATGCATTGCTCGGAGATATATTGTTGTATGCAGAAGACCAAATATAGGATATCCCACTGAATAAACCCCTTTTCCAATTCCAATAAAGGCAATAGTTGTTTGTGCATTCCATGAAAGGATAAGATGTATGGATATGACAATTTCTTGACAAAATGGTTTGGTTAATCATTGTATGCCATTATTCAAATCTGAGGAACCCTGAGGTATTGTGTCATACACCTCACCCATCACACACATCATCATAGCAACATCAATAAGCTAGTGGCCATGGTGTACTGGAGTTGCACATAATGACGTATCTCTACAGATAATGGTGATTGTATCCCCAGATGCATAGTCAAGGTGGAGAATGAGGCCAATGTGGTAAAGGAAAGTGTGGTTGTTAATGGAATATTTGATACTTGAAGGAAAATGTTACCTATTGGCAAGTCTTTTCATGTGCACATCATATTACGTTCGAATGTTTTTTACTTTAGGGAAATGTTGTTCTAAAAATCAGGTGTGACAAAGCAAATTCACCAGCCCCAATTTGTCAGTTTTAATGATGAATATTGCATCCTTTCATTTAATTCTTAATTGAGTTCAAGTTTTACAACGAAGATTCACTTTATTCTATGCATGATACTTTGGAGATAGGCTTCTGTCTTATAGCGTACTCCACCTGCAGATGATGAAATAACAAAATATAAGTAGTGAACTCTATGTTTCGACATTAAATTCCACCTGTACTTTAGACATGAGGTTTTATTCTTACACTATGCCCCACCCATAAGTAAAGAGAGTGGAACATTATTATTGTGCAAGATTTGGTTGATATTGAATTGTTCCTTTCTTAGCTTATTTCTCTTTAATGAGATTAAAACCTAATAGCTTATTTTAATTAACGCGTTAAAATAATGAGATTATATTTTACAAAAATTAATTAATCTAAAAAAATTTAAAACCATTACTAATTAAACCTCTAAATATTATGTTTAAAAATATATATATTTTTAATGTATTAAGATAAAAGTGTTTAAGGTTCGTTGTAATCTTCTGATTGTTGTTTTAGAATTGAATTAGTGATGTCAATTACAAGTGGAAATTATATGCAAGTGGAAATTTTATTGAGTAACAACCCTTGGAATAAGATTTCTCTAAAGTATCAAATGGAAATGTCTCTACGGAGACAGTATGGTCAAAGAATGCACATGAAAGTTGACTGAGAAGAAAGAATAAATAAAATGAATATATTTTAGATAAAAAATTCCACTCAATATTTTCAAGATATTATTAAACAAACTTCAATATTACGGGTGAGGCCAATATTCTATAAAGTTTAACCTCTAACCATTGGTTGGGCCACTAACCGTAAACGAAGAAAAAAATCATGTATGAATAGTGAAGTCTATAATGAATTTTTCCTACTTACATCAGTATTTCTCACTTAATGCTCAAACGAAATGATTCTATAACACCCCCTAGCTGATTATCCATGTAAAAAAAATATAAGATGAAGGTAATGGGACACATATTCTAAGACGAATGGTGAGAAGTAGGTGTCACTTCCGGTTTATTTATTGCTAAGGAAATTGGCAAAGGAAATGGAAAAGAAAAAAATGTATTAATTGACATTTATTTATGAAAATAATGGAAAATAGGAGAAAAGGAAGGTTAAAGGTCATAAAATTGTCCGAGGATGAAATTGAAAGAAAATGAAGAAAAATAAGGAAAATAGAGGCCTTAATGATAAAAAGGCTTATGAGGATCACTTGACAATCTTTTGTCAGTTCAATTTTTGGGCTCTATTCTATTGTCTCATTCTCTTCCCACTTGATTCCTCATAAAGCATGATCCTTGGAAATTTTGTCAGACAATGACATACATACTTACATATATATAATAGTTATCATAAAATAATCATGATCACTAACAACCATGTCAGACAATGACATAAACACATACATGTATACATATATAGACATCAACATAATCTAGATCAGAACATCATTACCTAATATTGTAAGATCAAGGTTAATATAACTCCCTTTACCCTCCATGACATGCACAACATTGAGAAGGACAATTCTCAACATAGCCAACACATCTAATACCTTAGATTCATTCACTTTACCTTTCCTTTCACCTTTCTCATGAATGTCCTACCACCATCCATTTATCCCAATGGACCCAACCAATCCAGCTGACTATCATATTATTTCCTTCAACTATGATTTAATCATGCACGAAGCTTCATTTGGGTCTTACATTACCTATTGGGTTTCATTTAATGCTTCCCAAGTTCCACTAACTTCCCTCTTTCCCCAATGAGTTCCCAAGTCCCCCAAAACATAAAAGGAAAGAACAAGAAGAAACATGAAGAAAACCATGAAAAACCAAAAAAATTATAATACCACAAACAAAGTGGCATGGTCATTTACCAGACATAAAATAAACTGCAAATCAAGTGCAAATAGATCACAAAGCATCGAAATCGCAAGACTAGTAAAAAATAACCAGGACTCAACCCCATGGGTTCCTAATGCCTCCAAGGGAGAGATCAACCTCACCCTTCTCCAAGATTCCATGGCCATATCTTTTTCCATGCAATCCCCTACATCATACTTCCATAAACATGTAGCTATTAGTGCACACATAAATGTAACAATATACTTGTTACCTTACCTTGTTGTGTTGAGCACACTTCCTTGTAACTGAACACATACGTATGTTATCTCTCAAGGGACTCCAATTCGTTGATGAATCCCCCATAACATGAAACCAAATGTTACACTTGTCAAATACATGTTCATGAGAATAACATATGTCCACGCAATGTTAGGCAAAATAAAGGATAGGAAGACTTCATGTATTCATGCAAAGCACTCATTCATTTGGAAAAAAAGGTCTCCAAACATATCCAAATGAGTTTTCACCAAATTCCTTTCCTTTATATTTTTCCTTACTACAACGGAGTCTTTATATGTACTATCAGATCACCCTACTATTATTCATATAAACAAATCAACTGTTACCTTGTCATGCTAATACCAAGCATGTTACCTTGCAACTATTCACACATGTTAGTGACATGTTCCAAAGATCAAGACATAATGTATATTAATTTGAAATCAACCTTTACCAAGATTGATAGTCATGCCATAATCAACTCATAGTCATTAATCATAATACTACAACTAGCACCGACTTACACTCATGTGCATATTAGTTGTCCCAACGCATATTGTGATAGTAAAAGAATCTTAAAACAAGACAATTCCTTCATGCAATATTATAGACAAATACACCTATAATGCAATTAATCAAACTTTGAGACAAACTGTAAACATATCATGTTAGATAAACCAAACATATGACATAATCACACTCATACCTCAATGTATCTCAGGGGAGGCTATCACATCTGTACAAGTCAGTCCAACACCCACTGGAAGGGAGTTGCAAATCCCTAATATTTTCAGAGAGAAATGATTAAGTATCATTATGGATTGCAAATTATAACTTTTTGTTCTTGGAGGAGCTATTATATTACAACAAAGGTTAAATAACCAAAATTTTAATGACTATTAGGTTGGAATCGTGTATTTACAAAATGTAATCTTTCATAAGCCATCCCTTTATAGTTTACTTATGCTTCAAATATTTCCTCACTTTATATTTTTCTTAGGCTTAGTATTTTAGATTAGGGAAGCGATATTAGAAGTTCAACTTATTTGAAGATAGCCAATTCTTATGCAAACAAAAAATGCCTTGATTTATTGAAAGTGAATTTTAATATAAAACCTTATGATTTCCAAATCCTCTTGATATATTCTAACAAGTTGTATAAATTTCATTATTATTATATAGATATAGACAAATTCTTTTAGTTCACTTGCTAGTTAATTATTTTAGGAGTCTCTATTGATGTTATTTCAAATACGTTTTTTTTTTTATTGTCCACATCTCATTCACCATATACTCTTACAAATGAGATGGTTCTGCAACAAGATTTCTGCTAGATTGAATTCACTCAATACATAATGAATATGAACCATAATATAAATACAACATTGAATTTAAATATAAAGTTTAAGAATAGTAAAAGTATTATAAAAAAATAAATTGTATTGGCTATATATATATATATATATATATTCAATTTTTTTGCTACAAGAAAAAGATTTCACCCTCAAAATTGTCCCTAGATGCAACATTCAAATAATTCTAAATGCATCGATTTTTTATTATATTATATCATCTATTTAATTATTTTTCCTACACTAATTTAAGATATGGATAAACCAAAATAAGTCATTTTTTATTTGAAATTAATTGTAATTTCTAACATCATTATTATTACACTATTCCTTTTGTTTTTTATGTCATGTGAATCTTTATATGGCTCACACCCTTAATATTTGGTTTGAGTAGCCATGACCGAGGGATATCTAAGTTCTCAATATCTCTCGAGGGCACCTGACCTATGCTACAAAACCCTTTAACATGGATGGATTTTTTCCCATGAGATTTTGAACTGGTAATATTTTTAACATGAAGTGCCTTAACAAAACACTATGTCACTACCTATTATATGCCCTATAAACTTATTATTACTTTATTTTTAATGTTATGAAATAATATATTAATCTATTCTATAATATACAATATTAAAACAATAATAAAGTGTAAATCTTCACCAGAATCTTATTATATTACTTTTACGTTTATAGTATCCATAAATTGTTTGTCCATGATTTTTTTCTTTAAAAAAAATTAACCATAAACATAAATATAATTTTCAAAATTTACAATTATTCTTAGTATAATGATATACTTCATAGTTTCATACTAACTTGATTAATACTCTACAATCACACGTTGGTGAACAATGAAATGTCATAATAAACATGTACGGTGAATCATGACTACCTCCGACATGTTCAGGGTTAAAATTCAAATATGAGGAAGAAAGGGGAAGGGAAAGAAGAACCAAAGTGATTAAATACTGCACGACTATTCTATTGGTACAAAAGAAATTGAATGCGATGGATCCGGAAGAAAATCTACACAAACATGAGACTAGTAGAAACCTCAAAGATAAAATATTGGGATCATTGATTATTCTATTGATGTGATGGAATATTGGGATCATTTTGAATTAATTTGAATTGGTTAGGTGGGCATATCTATACATTGGGGAAGTGATTTATGCTTAAACAATTTATCCATTGAGGAAGTGGTACAATTAAGGAAAAACAAAGAATATATATATATATATATATATATATATATATATATATATATATATATATATATATATATATATATATATATATATATATATATATATATATATCTATATATATATATATATATATATATAAGTGTTTGTGGGGTTTACTTCTCATTAGGTAATAGGTTCAAATCTTATGGGGAGGGGTTGAGGATGGGAGATACCTTTAGAAAAATAAAACTATCCCAAGGGGTGCATTGAGATTCCAACATGCCTTAATAAAAAGGTAGTATGGAACTTGTTATGTGTAACGCATGGAACTTGTTACGTGCAAACACACAAAATCATAGAATTCAAAGTTTGTGGAACTTGTTATGTGTAGCACAAGATATCATAGACTTGAAAGTGGGTGGTGAAATAGCACGCAACTATCACAATTTTAGGCATTTACTCTTGTTTATAGTTTTGTTGCAACATAGTGTTAGGTGCCTCTTTGGAGAAGACCATGATTGTTAAGGATCCTATCTCCAAGTTGGGCTCATCAATCGGTACAAAAAAAGAAGACAATTTCTTGGGTGGTTGATAGGGAGCATTCATTGGAGAACACATCTTGGGGATGATAGAGAGTCCATTATCACGGGAGCATCCTTCTTCTAGCTTACAAAAGTGCCTTCTTCAATTTGATAATAGATTTTGAGATCTGGGTCTTGTTAAGAACTTGTAGTACCTCTAAAAGTATTTAATATGGCTTCTAACACCTAGGGAGTACCCCTCTCTCCCTCCCTCTCCCTCTTTCTCTCTCGCTCCCATGCTCCCTCTCTCTCCCTCCCCCCTCTTCTCTATCCCTCTCCCTCGTCCTCCCTCCCTCCGTCTCCCTCTCTTTTCCCCTCTCACCTCCCTCCCTTGTTCCCTCCTTCCATCTCTCTCTCTCTCTCTCTCTCTCTCTCTCTAAACCCCTCTCTCTCTCTCACACACACACTCTTGCTCCCTCTCCCTCACCCTCTTTCCCTCCCTCTCCCTCTTCCCTCTCACTGTTCCTATACCTCTCCTACTCATCTCTCTCTCTCCCACTCTGCCTCGCCAACACGTCCCCTCTCCCGCCTCTTGCTACCTCCTCCCATCTCTCTCTCTCTCGGATCTCCCTCCATATATTCCCCACCTCCCCGACGTCTGTCTATCTGTGCGTGTGGCCCCCCCTCTCTCCTCCTCCCTCCATTTTCCCATCACCCCTCTCTCTAAATAATAATAAAATATAATTCACATAGGTAAAATAAAACATCCCTCTCTCTCTCATAACAAAAGATAATAAAAAATAAAACATCTCTCTCTCACTCTCCCCCTCACTAATAAAAAAATATATAATAATTTTTTCACATAGGTAAAATAAAACATGTCTCCCTCTCACTAATAAAAAGATACAACAATTTTTTCACATAGGTAAAATAAAACATGTCTCTCTCTCACTAATAACAAAATACAATAATTTTTTCACATAGGTAAAATAATACATTTCTCTCATAACAAAATATAATAATTTTTTCACATGGGTAAAATAAAACATCTCTCTCTTTTTTAGTAATATCTCTTTCTCATAAAGAAATGTAATAATTTTTTCACATAGGTAAAATAAAGAATCTCTCTTAACAAAATATAATAATTTTTTTCACATAGATAAAATAATATATCTCTCTAGACAAAATGTAATAATAGTTTCACATAAGTAAAATAAAACATTTAATCCCATATTTGAGAGTATAATAGTCTCTCTCAAATATAATAATTTTTCACATAGATAAAACAAAATAATGGATCTTTTCTGAAAGATCCATTGTTTTATTTTACCTATTTGGAAAAATTATTATACTTGAGAGAAAAGATACAATGTTTTATTTTATCTATGTAAAAAAATATTACATTTAAGAAATAAATCCTATTTTACTTTCGATCCTAAAATCTAAAAATATTATTATATTTTGTTAAAAGAAATGTTTTATTTTACCTATGCTTGAGAGACTCTATTATACTCTCTACCTATGATTGAGAGACTCTATTATACTCTCTATCATAGGATCCAACGTTTTATTTAACAGAAAAACCAGAGACATAACTCTGTGTTTTATATTAAGTATGTGAAAAAATTATTATATTTGAGAAAGTATAATAGGCCCTTGCATGCGTTCGTCCAATGAAATATAACCGCAACATTGTGATGACGGTGTAACAACCAACCGAATACAATCCACCTACCTAGCTGAGCTGACACGCTCCCAACCAATAGAATATTAGCAAAACGAGAGATTACGGTAACTGCATCTTTTAAGATACGACGGATTAGGTTTAGGAAGAAAGAACAGAGCTTCACTCTTTTCTTTTGATGTTTTACATAGTTATTTTTGACGTTGCATATACTTATATACTTATTTTTATTCCAATTAAGAGAAGTTAATTGGAATCATCTACACCGAATCATCTACACCGCAAGTTCCAAGTAAATCGATATTTAAAGCAGCAACACCACAATCAAGCAGGTATTGAGAAGTAACTATAAGGTACCTTAAAATCTGCTTGCTCCATAGTGGTGCTCACTCCGTGGTTTTTCCATTCTATATGACCAGTAAAGACGCTGAAATAAATCCAGAAATAATTGGTAAATTCGTAATACTAAAATGAAAGAGATTAGATGTCACATCTACTTTACATACACATAATTTTTTTTTTTTACAGAATATATACATGTCAACCCTTTTAGCTTAAGGTTCACCATATTATGATCCTGTCTTATATGCGCACTTACACTTTATAACTATAAATTACAGGTATTTCATAAGCCTATGTATCATTGGCATGCGTTAATTGGAATATATAAAACAATAAACATTTGGCACGCATTAATTAAAGTTTTGTGAATCCATATCCACGTATATCGTTGGTTTGAGTTCTATGCTATGGTTCTATGTTGTATTCACCACGAGGCATCACACCTATTAGCATTATGGTTTGATTTAAGCACGGTTCATACTCCACATCTACCAAAGATATTCAACGGCACTGTATTAATGGGCGTGGGCTTTTATGGTCCTGCCGCAGTACTCATGGCAAGGGCTAACCAGCCATATATTGAGTCTTAAATGCTGGGCCAGCTATGTATGTGGTGCACGTCAGTGGGATAGCATACATAACCATGGATTCAGATCTCCGGCGGCCAGCATGTGTTTCCGGTGGAGTGTGCGGGACCCACCAACCGCGGGCCCGCCCCGTCTCGAAACTTAAATTTGCTGCCTCCGGCGCTTCGAGTTGAATCGACTGCAAGTACAAGCTCCAAACGCATTAATGATTATTCATTTGAATTTTGAAAACTCGCCCCGCCTAAACACTGAAATTTGGATTTCAAATTTGGGGATGGCTAAATCAGTTTCATTCCTGCAAAGCATAATGAGCCGCGTTCCCTTATCAAGATGTGCTCAAGCGGAGTTGTAGTGGGCAGTAATCGATTCCTTATAGTTCCACCTTTTTGTTGTTTTTGAAGGGAAACGAGATCTTGAGATTTGGAGAACCATGGCCATAGACACCATACAGATGGTGATAGTGGCAATGAAGATAAGATCGGAGGAGGCGACTGCAAAGACGAGGCATCGTCAGCTATGAAGGAAACACCTTCCAGAGGCGTTAGGAAAATTCCATGGGGGAGATTCGCCGCCGAAATCAGAAACCCTTGGAAGAAAACCAGACCATGGCTCGACACTTTTCACACCTCGGAGGAGGTTGTCAGAGCCTACGATAACGCTGCTAGACACTTCAATTCGTTTGGGTAATGGTTGTTTTGCCAAAATATTTTGGATCTCTCCAGGGTATATATATTTAATTGTTTTCCGAGGGATTTATAGTGATTTTGAATCAGTTGAAGATTCTATGAACTTCGATTGTAGTGGGTTTGAAGGTTTTTGCTAAACACTTAGTTACAAACTTCTATTTTGCTCGGTGAAGAATTTTCCAGCTGTACACTAAAATCACCCTCGGCTCCGCAGTAAAGGTTTAGCCTAACAGTCGAGTAGAAAATGCGAGAACAAACTAAACCATCAATCTGGTTAAAAATGTTATAAAATTAAAATCAACAGTTTAACAAAGACCGAAAAGTATGAATGAAACTCAGAAACAATTATCGAGGCTTCTAAATATTTTGGAGAGAGATTAAGTTAACGAAAGAGAAAAATTCTGAACAATAATTTTAAATATTTATCTCTGTTCTTGCTTTTTTTGCGATGACTTCCAGTCCTATTCATATAATTAAAAGAATTAAATTTCTTCAAAATTTATCATTTATTTTTCCTTATTCTTGTTTTTCCTTGATGAATTATATTACTATTTATACCATTAAGAATTACATTTCTTTAATTTTGAGAAAAAATCGCATAAAATTCATATTTTATTTAAAAAAGAAATATTAACCATAAATAAATCATTTTTCCATTTATTAATTTACCTAGTAACACTTCAAAACCTCTCATTTTACCTAAGAAGGTTAATTAGTGAAAATTCCAAAACCTCTCATTTTACCTAAAAGGTGAATTAGTAAAAATTTAGAAACCTCTCATTTTATACATAAAAAAAAGTTACTTATAAAGTATTAATTATAATCTTTGGAAAATTCAAAACTATTATTTATTTATTAATGGTTTCTTAAAATCTCATTGTCTTCAATTTACATTAAAAGGTTAGGTGTGAGCTTAAAAAAATCTTGTTCTAATAGAGGGGAAGTTGAATTTTTACTTCTAGTTTCTTAAAATTATTATTCATAAACAAAAATTAACCAATTTTATTTTATATTATAAGTATTTTAAAATTATTATTTATAAACAATAAATAACATATTTTTTTATATTATAAATTTTTTAAAAATTCATAAATTTTATTTTATATTATAAGTATTTTAAAATTATTATTTATAAATAAAAAATAACAGATTTTTTATATTATAAGTTTCTTAAAACTCTTGTTCATAAACAAAAATTCTTTTTATTTTATATTGTAAGTATTTACAAATTATTATTTATAGACAAAAGCTCACATACTTTATTTTATATTATAAGTTTCTTAAAATTATTGTTCATAAATAAAAACCTACTAATTTTATTTTATATTAAAACTAGTTCCTAAAATCATTGTTTCAATAACAAAAAAAAATCATAAATCTTATTTTATATTAATCAATTTGTTATATATGACATATTCTTTTTTTGTTAAGTTTGGTAGATCCTCTTTTTTCATTAATTATAGAGAAAATTTACACCACATAGATTGGCTAGGTGGCCTCAACTTGCCCAGTGGGAAATCAAGTCTGTTGGCCATCTATCTGCATTGTATTCCGTCCAATATCAAAATATTTTAAGTCTTTCTACCCAAGCTATATAAGTCTCAGATTCTTGTCCAAACTCTAGAGATCGACAAACATATATATTTGCATAAGGAAATGTACAAGTTATCTGCATATATAAACAAAACCATGAGAAGTAGGCTTGCTAGTCATGTTGTTCAGCAGAAGTTGATTCCACTCGCATCGAATCCCTGGCATTCGTCCCTGACAGCTCAGTCTGGACCAAGATACAAGGCAAGTGCCTCTCAATTCGGCCAAGTTGAACATCCTGTTTGTGCAATTTAAACTACAACTTCTGGAATTCCTGTTTGTAATTCGGAATGCCTTGGACAGTAATAGCCATGCCCACTGAAATCTATTCCGTAGCCTTGCCCAACAGGCTTTTCATCAACTAGTACAAGTAGAGGGTTTGCTTGAATTAAGTGATTCTGCCCCTCAAATTTCTAGGATCTGGGACAAGGGTTCTCTAGCCCTCCAGTTCTGTGTCTGTCTCACTCTCCTGCTTCACTTCTTCTTCCCAATCCTCTAACATTTTGTGAATTTCCTCGTTAGTGCCTTCTTGGTAGGCAACTGTCGCTTCACTTATTAACCTTTCAACAAATTTCCTACTTCTGCGTCCCTCTAATGGGCCCGGTTCCGTGTCCTTTCTGGTCGCTTAGGGCCTCCTTCCACGACCACAGGTTTTTGCAGGGCATGCCATGGTCTCTCTGACCCAACCCTGTACATTGCAACAAATAGAAGTCCAGTTAAAATTCAACATAATATGACAGGGAGCTTTCACACATGTGGTAGGATTACAGCGCACCAACCCGCCTTCATCACATCCTCCCTTATCAGTTGCAGTGCCAGGCCCTTCAGGGTCGCAGGTCAATTTCCCGAAGGGGGCCGACCCATAACCAACACCAGCAGTTACACTTTGCCTTAGACACCTCCTCTCAGTATCAATCTGCCTTGCTTCTTCTCCCCGGTCCCGGGTTGATAAGCGCAACCACTTACCAGTTATCAGCCGACCCTCATTAGTAGACCCTTTACCCTCTACCCAGGACATGAAAGGAGGACCGAACCCAATCGTCCACGCATTCCTGAGCGCCATGACGCCGCCATTTCCAATCTACCTTCCATAGCTAGTGCCACTCCCTTTCCAGACTTCCCGCCTGTAGTTCTCAACCTCCTCCCTCATTCTGAGGTTTCTACATACCTCCCTGCGGCTATGCATGGACCTACAACAGAGGCTACCTCTCAGAATGCAGGTGGACTAGCCGACTCTACCCCTAAGGCCCATCTCCCTAGATTTACCAACAGGACTCTTATGAGCTGCAAAACTAAGCCCTTTGTCCAGTGCCAACAGAATTCCCATGCAGGAAAGGAGAACTTCAAAACAAAGAGAAATGGAGAGGATGCCTATCGGGTGTGAGAGACAGGTGCAGAACCGAGCAAATGCCACTAGCCTACACCCCCAACGCTTCTCAATTTTGCAATCCTCCCCCATAATTCCTTCCCTCTCCCTTAAACGAAAACGAGAGCAGGTCAACATTACGAGAGTGGAGAGATAGCTAAGTACATACCTGTTAACCTTCGTACACAGTCGATAGACTTGTTTCCGTTGGTGGCGCCACAGAACTAGCTCTTCGCACTAGTCTCCTCGTTTACAATCGCTTTGATCAACACCAACCTTCCCTCCTTCACGGATACAAAAACCAACGTTGTCTTTACTCTCGCTGCCACCTTTCTGTAAACACTGCATGCCATGATGCAAGGGGCCGCCACACCCATTGCCTCGAGCGTGTGGGGTGCAATGGTACTGTACACTACGGTACATGCCATTAATCCCTAGTTTGAGTGCTTAACTACTGGCTCGCACCCTGATCGAGGTCTTGGCCTATTGATTGGCCATGTTGAAGGCTTTGCCTATGATCCTGCACCAGGATTTCATCCAGGGATCGATACCTGTCGTCCCAGGGCTGAACTGGCCATAGTTTTTCCACAGGGTTGTTTTGGTGGTTACAACCCCAATTGGCTAGGAAGTTTTCCCCTTTATTTCCTTCTCTTCTGACATAATTGACCATGATGTAGTCAACCTTGTGAATCAACTCTCCTATTTCTTGGATCAAACTGGCAGTCCTCCAACTGTGGTTGAGCTTATCCCATTTCAATCCATGGTTCAAATTTGTCAGTGTGTTAATGACCAGTCTATAGTCTTCCAGGGCTTGCACCCGGTAACCAGGACTTCCTGGGAGGTCACCCATCCCAGATCTCCTCTGGCTCAAGCGCGCTTAACTGTGGAGTTTTCCCCACAATCAAGCCCACTTAGCTTGCTGCCCCATTTGCAAAACCTTAGCAAGTATTGTGCCTCATGAACCATTCAAGTAGAGATCCCTTCACTCTTTTTGAATTTAAGTATTAGGGGTTTTACGCAGTGCATTATAAAAGATATCGTTTTTGGGATTCAACTGCATTAAGTAAGTAATTAACGTATGACCATCTCCATGAGAGGTAGTCGAAACTGACTAATTTCTCATGATTTTTGAATTGTTCACTTAGCACTCATTGCATCGGGTGATGCTCATAGGGGTGAAGAAGTGGGATTGAAACTAGTGAAATGAATCACATAGCATCAATCGTCACTTCCGGGGCTTGCACCCGGTAACCAGGACTTCCTGGGAGGTCACCCATCCCAGATCTCCTCTGGCTCAAGCGCGCTTAACTGTGGAGTTTTCCCCACAATCAAGCCCCGGAAGTGACGATTGATGCTATGTGATTAGGATTTAAGGAAGTTCTATGATTATTTCTATAACTAACACTAGGGTAGATTTGGTCATCAATCATACCAAAAGGAGCTATGATTGGATCTCTCAAAAAATCAATTTCAACACCATAAGGGAGGTGACCAAAGTCGCATGTGCTGGTCAAAGAAGAAGCCAAAATTTTGGAGAGTTTTGTTTTAGTCTCATCACAGAGCTCGAGAAATTGGTTGCATCCATACATATAAAGAGAGAAATTGAAACCAATGATCGATTCAAGGAGCCTATCAAGCCAAAGGAAAGATTGTAATTTCACTCTTCGAGTAAGAAAGATTTGCACATGATTAAATGTTATGTATATGTTTCTAGGTTGTTCTCAATAGATAAATAATATTGTGGTATTTTGAATTTATTCCAAAGGAATGTGATTATTTGAAAAACAATTGTATATGGATGGAGGATACAAATTTGGTCATGATAATGGTAGTCTTCTTTTGTAAAATTGGCCATTAAAGTGAACTTGTCACTCAAGGTGTTTAATTTTTTAGAGGAAATTTGTTGTTCAACTTAATTTGAAGTTCATTGGAACTACATCGTAACATGGTCAAAGCCTTATTTGTTTGAAGGATCATGAGGAGTGACAATGTTAATTCCCATTAAGATTCCTCAAATAAGTCATGGTGTGGAGGATTTTACTTAGCCCATGAATAAGCTAAAATGATTGTGGAGATCTAAACTAGAAGGAAAGAGCACTCTACAAGATATTAACTTCAAAAATCAAAAGGGGAGGTAAAAGATTTCAAAATGCTAAGTATGAAATCGAACTATGACGTAAAATCTTGATGATGCTTTGCAAGAAATAGGAAAGTTAGAAAGAAAAAATACACTTGAATAGATATGAGGGTGGTAGGTGTACTGATATGCTAGCTTAGTAAGTGCAATATGAGAAGTTGATTCTTTGATTGAGGGGGAGTAGGCGGCATAAATAATAAGTTTCATGTCAATACAAAAATGAAACATAAAAAGTTCAAAGATAAAGCACAAGTGTAGACAAAGATAAGTCGGTGATTTTACACATGGAATTCTTGTGGCAACAATGAAGATGGTATTAGAGGAGAAAAAATGATGATAGAAAATTGAAGACAATATTTTTTAGTGTTGTGGATGTGAGCCATGCATTGTATTTGTAAGAAATTATATGGTGTCATGTTTGACTTATGTATTGGTCTTAGAGAATATTTGAGTATATACCTAGTATCTCCATGGTTGGAATATGATAATTGTACATGTACCTTAGTCAAATGATAGTGTAAGCTTGATGAGTCGAAGTGTACTTTGATAAAGTTCATGGTAATATGGAATCTATTTTGTAGATGAAGTTTCGTCGAAAATAAAATATCACAGATGTAATGTATGATTTGTCATCATCCAAAACCATTTGATGTGATGTTTGTGGTAAGCAAGAAACCACTCGAGGTTTGATGGGTGAGGATCATCCATAAAAACCCATAGCTGTAATGCTAGAGCATGGTTATGGGGCAGAATCACTTAATTCAAGCAAACCCTCTACTTGTACTAGTTGATGAAAAGCCTGTTGGGCAAGGCTACGAAATAGATTTCAGTGGGCATGGCTATTACTGTCCAAGGCATTCCGAATTACAAACAGGAATTCCAGAAGTTGTAGTTTAAATTGCACAAACAGGATGTTCAACTTGGCTGAATTAAGAGGCACTTGCCTTGTATCTTGGTCCAGACTGAGCTGTCAGGGACGAATGCCAGGGATTCGATGCGAGTGGAATCAACTTCTGCTGAACAACATGACTAGCAAGCCTACTTCTCATGGTTTTGTTTATATATGCAGATAACTTGTACATTTCCTTATGCAAATATATATGTTTGTCGATCTCTAGAGTTTGGACAAGAATCTGAGACTTATATAGCTTGGGTAGAAAGACTTAAAATATTTTGATATTGGACGGAATACAATGCAGATAGATGGCCAACAGACTTGATTTCCCACTGGGCAAGTTGAGGCCACCTAGCCAATCTATGTGGTGTAAATTTTCTCTATAATTAATGAAAAGAGAGGATCTACCAAACTTAACAAAAAAAGAATATGTCATATATAACAAATTGATTAATATAAAATAAGATTTATGATTTTTTTTTTTTGTTATTGAAACAATGATTTTAGGAACTAGTTTTAATATAAAATAAAATTAGTAGGTTTTTATTTATGAACAATAATTTTAAGAAACTTATAATATAAAATAAAGTATGTGAGCTTTTGTCTATAAATAATAATTTGTAAATACTTACAATATAAAATAAAAAGAATTTTTGTTTATGAACAAGAGTTTTAAGAAACTTATAATATAAAAAATCTGTTATTTTTTATTTATAAATAATAATTTTAAAATACTTATAATATAAAATAAAATTTATGAATTTTTAAAAAATTTATAATATAAAAAAATATGTTATTTATTGTTTATAAATAATAATTTTAAAATACTTATAATATAAAATAAAATTGGTTAATTTTTGTTTATGAATAATAATTTTAAGAAACTAGAAGTAAAAATTCAACTTCCCCTCTATTAGAACAAGATTTTTTTAAGCTCACACCTAACCTTTTAATGTAAATTGAAGACAATGAGATTTTAGGAAACCATTAATAAATAAATAATAGTTTTGAATTTTCCAAAGATTATAATTAATACTTTATAAGTAACTTTTTTTTATGTATAAAATGAGAGGTTTCGAAATTTTTACTAATTCACCTTTTAGGTAAAATGAGAGGTTTTGGAATTTTCACTAATTAACCTTCTTAGGTAAAATGAGAGGTTTTGAAGTGTTACTAGGTAAATTAATAAATGGAAAAATGATTTATTTATGGTTAATATTTCTTTTTTAAATAAAATATGAATTTTATGCGATTTTTTCTCAAAATTAAAGAAATGTAATTCTTAATGGTATAAATAGTAATATAATTCATCAAGGAAAAACAAGAATAAGGAAGAATAAATGATAAATTTTGAAGAAATTTAATTCTTTTAATTATATGAATAGGACTGGAAGTCATCGCAAAAAAAGCAAGAACAGAGATAAATATTTAAAATTATTGTTCAGAATTTTTCTCTTTCGTTAACTTAATCTCTCTCCAAAATATTTAGAAGCCTCGATAATTGTTTCTGAGTTTCATTCATACTTTTCGGTCTTTGTTAAACTGTTGATTTTAATTTTATAACATTTTTAACCAGATTGATGGTTTAGTTTGTTCTCGCATTTTCTACTCGACTGTTAGGCTAAACCTTTACTGCGGAGCCGAGGGTGATTTTAGTGTACAGCTGGAAAATTCTTCACCGAGCAAAATAGAAGTTTGTAACTAAGTGTTTAGCAAAAACCTTCAAACCCACTACAATCGAAGTTCATAGAATCTTCAACTGATTCAAAATCACTATAAATCCCTCGGAAAACAATTAAATATATATACCCTGGAGAGATCCAAAATATTTTGGCAAAACAACCATTACCCAAACGAATTGAAGTGTCTAGCAGCGTTATCGTAGGCTCTGACAACCTCCTCCGAGGTGTGAAAAGTGTCGAGCCATGGTCTGGTTTTCTTCCAAGGGTTTCTGATCTCGGCGGCGAATCTCCCCCATGGAATTTTCCTAACGCCTCTGGAAGGTGTTTCCTTCATAGCTGACGATGCCTCGTCTTTGCAGTCGCCTCCTCCGATCTTATCTTCATTGCCACTATCACCATCTGTATGGTGTCTATGGCCATGGTTCTCCAAATCTCAAGATCTCGTTTCCCTTCAAAAACAACAAAAATGTGGAACTATAAGGAATCGATTACTGCCCACTACAACTCCGCTTGAGCACATCTTGATAAGGGAACGCGGCTCATTATGCTTTGCAGGAATGAAACTGATTTAGCCATCCCCAAATTTGAAATCCAAATTTCAGTGTTTAGGCGGGGCGAGTTTTCAAAATTCAAATGAATAATCATTAATGCGTTTGGAGCTTGTACTTGCAGTCGATTCAACTCGAAGCGCCGGAGGCAGCAAATTTAAGTTTCGAGACGGGGCGGGCCCGCGGTTGGTGGGTCCCGCACACTCCACCGGAAACACATGCTGGCCACCGGAAACACATGCTGGCCGCCGGAGATCTGAATCCATGGTTATGTATGCTATCCCACTGACGTGCACCACATACATAGCTGGCCCAGCATTTAAGACTCAATATATGGCTGGTTAGCCCTTGCCCAGTACTCATCCGGTGACAGATCATACTTGCCTTTACGATGGTCCGTCCTTCCGGGACAGGTGGCATGGCCTGGTTTCTCCAGCCATGTGACTCCTTGGTAATGCCAATTTTGATCTCCCTGCCAGCGACTCCCGCCATACTTCAACGGCCCGGATCTATTCCGGAGATCGGAGGGCTGGAGATCTTTCAAGGTTTATCGGTGATATTTAAGCATCCATTCACCGTGTTAAAGTCATTTGATGTCTGCAGCCTTTGCGGGCTGGTTCAATGTTTCTCCTCGAGCTCACTTCCAACAAACTCATTACTGCAACCTGCTATGCTCATGAGCTTTATTCCGCTCACAAACAAACCTCGCAGGTATTAACGATGTTTCTCTTAGTCTTGTATTTGTTTAACGGCTTGGTTATCACTGGGTTATTACTTACAGTCTTTACGTTTCCCCTGTCAATTTTTTATACAGCCGCTCTTGCTATGCTTCAGCCGGATCCCACGGTGACTTGCTCTGCAAACAATCCTCCAGCGACACCAGGTATGAATCTCGGCAGTTGAAGCCTATTTTCTTGGTATGGTTCAAGGTTACAGTTATGAATTACCCTGCATGGTCTGTTGCAGATCTCTGTTTTCACTATGGTCTTCTCATTTCGCTACCGGGTATTCTCCGTGGAGAACCCTTGCAGTTATGCAATGATAGGTTATGACTGTGCTGTCCGGTTTAAACGTTTTTGATTGCAGAGCGGTTCTGGGTTTATTATACCCAACATGTTTTCTTCTCGTTTGTAAGACAGAACCGCCTAGCGGCAGACTTGGATTAATTAATGTGGTTGCATGATTTCATATCTGGCCTTCACGCGCAGAGACAGTCATGAATATATTGGGCTTGTTCCCTTATACAAATGTATTGATATGTTTATGTTAATATTTCACCGTTCGGTGTTGTCATGAACTCTTCAGCCCTCGGGCTTTTCGTTAATGTATTGAGTTGTTTTTCGTTTGAATGTCCATTTCTCATGAACAGAGACTTAGGGTTTAAATTTTTGTCCAGGTTCTATCTATCCCTGAACGGCATTCGCCTCGGCATTGTCAAGCTATAATAATAATCCTTGTCATAATCTCTGTATTTCTAAATACTCTTATTCACCGGTCGGTTTAATGTATCTTTGGCGAATGATTATTGCTAAACAGATAACCCCTTTTTTTCTTGTGGAAAGGGCTACTCTTCATACATGATTTCTGTTCTTTTGCGCAGTTTCTTTGATTATTATGGTTATCTGCCGTTACAGATTGCATGTACAGGCTCTCTGTCTTAACAGCGTTATATTTCATTTTTGCTCGCATGCACAGGTTTTTCTTTTAAATTAACAAGGCTATGATTCATTTCCAGCTACATGCTCCCGTCTCGAGTTTGATATAAATGTATTCCATTCTGCTTGCATGCATTAATTCTGGATATGTGCTTCCACAGTCATCTTCTGTTGCTATAAGACATCGAACCTTTGGTTATTCATATCTGTTATTATTCTTGTCACTATATTACACAGAACCTGGAATATATTCTGTCTGTACTCAGATATAACTCTGTAACACAGATTTGTTTTGGGTTTATGACGCAAGCACTGAGACTCAGTAGCAAGTCTTAATGAAATGTATGGTTCTTTATTCCTCCATTCACCAACGCTCTCTGAGCAGAGTTATTTGTTGGACATATACGGTTTATTAATAACCTAGGTTATCTACCGGCTCATCTTCACTCTGTCGCGAGATTACTTCCGACTACAGTCGGTGTCTTCTTTTATCACAGAGGTATAAACCCTCATTCGAATGCCATTCCACGGCATTCACACCAGACTACAGGTTAAAGGATTTACTATTGTTTAATTGTTCCAGTGTCTGTTAGTTTGGTTAATAACCCCTTAGCTAATAGGGTTAGGTCGGGACTGTTACCCAGTAACCAGTCCTGGGTAAGACTACTTTGTACCCATATACAATCCTTGTTTCGATATTTCCTTACCGTTTACTCTATTTGGGTACTAACTCGGACCGGGTCCGTTAACTGACAGTCTTTTTTTTTAAAGTTTCCCAATTGTACGTTATGCTATTCATTGCTACAATATTCAGGAAATAAACAGTCTTTTCCTATTTAACTTACTGTAACTTTCATGCACATTACTTTTCTTATCAGGGACTACCAGTTTGGAACCGTACCTGATTATCACTGTCAGGAATGGTTTTGTTCAAACAAATAAGTCACCTGAACTTTAATTTCGCTCTCCACCCAGCCATGAGATCCATCCCTCAGACGGAATTCTCCCCCCGAGCCATCCTGCAGGCCTCCAGCCCTCAACAGGGTTTGTGCACTCCTTGTGCCAGGTTATCTGGTCCTAACCAGACTTAACCCTCTTCCTCTTTCTTCCTTTTCCTTTTCTTGGAGAAAGATTAACCTTTTTCCTCTGTCTGTCCTCACCGCACAGAATCCCCTCAGTCAGGACTTTTCCTGTTTTGGAGGGTAGTTCCATCAGTTATCACAATTGATCATTTTCTTTAAGATTCACCTCTTAGAGGCTGCTAGCAATTCCAAAGAAAATATTTAAATTACTTAATCAAAATAGTTTGCCACAGTTTTGTTTAAAACATAAAAACAACTGTATTAGTCTTTTACCACAGTAAACTTTCAAATTTACATAAATCTGGAGTCATTACATCTCCCCCTCCTGAGATTGGACATCGTCCCGATGTCTGTCTCCTTTAAACAAGTTTGGGTAAGCTTCTCTAAGGAGTTCCTCATCCTCCCAAGTGGCCTCTTCTGGTCCATAGTGCTGCCACTGCACTTTAGCTTGGGAAATAACCCGTTTCTGCAGCTACACTTCTCTCCGGTCTAGAATGATCAGTGGTTCGACCAGAACCTCGCCTTCCGGATCGACCTGCAATCAGCAATAAATTTAATTATTTTTCCGCTTAGAAACAGTGCTTATCTATAGTGACCAGATTAATCCTTACCCGAACATTCTGCCATTGAATCACATGTTTAGGATCGTAAACGTATTGTTTTAATACTCATACGTGAAACACATTGTGAATCCTAATATGGCTTGGTAGAGCAAGTTGGTAAGCTACCGGCCCCACTTTTGCCAAGATCTGAAAAGGTCCAAAGTAGCGAGGTGCTAATTTGGCACATCCGCTCCACTGCAAGGTACTCCTTGGTTGGATTCTTACAAATACATGATCCCCAACCTAGAATTCCTTGAATCTTCTCTTTCGATCAGCGAAACTTTTCTATCTATCTTGAGCGGCTTTTAAGTTGGCACGCACCCTCTTTACCGTATCCTCCATCTCTTTGAGCATATCAGGACCTATTCGCAACTTGTCCTCTGGTCCACCCCAGCTTGCGGGTGTGCGGCACTTCCGCCCGTACATAACCTCAAAAGGACTCATCCGGGTTGAGGAGTGATACCCATTGTTATAGGCGAATTCGACCAGGTGGAGATAGTCCTCCCATTGGGTTGGCTTCATCATAACGCAGGCTCTCAGCATGTCCTCCACAACCTGATTTACTCATTCAGTTTGGCCATCTGTCTGGGGATGATAAGCTGCGCTAAGGTTAAGCTGGGTTCCCAGTTCTGCAAACAATGTCCTCCAAAAGGTTGATGTAAACTTGACATCCCGATCGGAGATAATCACCTTCGGAAGTCCATGCAATTTGAAAACATTTTGCATGAAAATATGAGCAATTTGCACAACCTTATATGTCGATTGCACAGGTATGAAGTGTGCTGCTTTACTCAGCTTATCCACTACTACCATAATGGAATCATTATTTTTCTTTGTTTTAGGCAGTCCAGTTATAAAATCCATGGAGATAGTCTCCCATTTCCATTCCTAAATGGGTAGGGGTTGTAACAGCCCCGCTGGATGCAAATGTTCTGCCTTAATCTGCTGACACTCTAGACATCGTGCTAGATACTCAGCTATCTCCTTCTTCATTTTTGGCCAGAAGTATTCTTTTCGAAGGGCGGTGACCATTTTCTGGTAGCCCGGACGCCCGGTATAATGGCTGGTATGAAATTCATCCAGAATCAGCTTCTTAACACTATCCTCATTGGGTACATACAACTTCTTGTTAAAATACAGCATTCCGGCATCATCCAGCTCATGCCCCTGTTGTGCTTCTTTACCAGGAAGTTGTTGTATCCGCTGTTTAATTTGCTGGTACACAGCATCACATTCAGCTGCTGTTTTTATCCTTTCCAATAAAGTATTCTGCCATTCACTAACTGAAATTTTGCACAAGCATTGTACCTTTCGGCTTAATGCATCAGCCACTCGGTTCTCCTTCCCTTTTAAATGCTTAATTTCAAACTCGAATCCACTTAAGAAGTCAGCCCAACGAGCTTGCCTTGTGTTTAAAGTGAGTTGACTGAAATAGTTTGTTAGGCTATGATGGTCTGTTAGTAACAGAGAATTTTCTGCCCAAAAGGTAGTGCCGCCACATTTTCAGGGCATGAATGACAGCAGCCAGCTCCAAGTCGTAAGCAGAGTATTTCTGCTCATGCTCTTTCAGCTTCCTAGATTCATAAGCAATGACTCTTCCTTCTTGCATCAGCACCCCTCCCACACCTTCTTTACTTGCATCCATGCAAACCACGTAATCCTTATTAGGATCAGCTATACTTAATACAGGTGCGGTAGTGAGTAAGTGCTTGAGCTGTTCAAAGCTCTTCTGGCACTCTGAGGTCCACTTGAATACTTTTCCCTTCTTTTGCAAAGAGGTGATAGGGTATGCTACCCTCGAAAAGCCTTCGACAAATCTTCTATAATAACCTGCTAACCCCATAAAGGACCTAATATCTGCCACGTACTTTGGTATAGGCCACTCCATTATAGTTCTGATCTTCTCGGGGTCCACTGCGATTCCTTCCTTGGTGATCACATGGCCCAAATATTGTATCTCCTCCTTGTAAAAATCACATTTACTAAACTTTGCATATAATTGATGTTCCCGCAAAGTTTGCAACACCAATCTAAGGTGTTCCTCATGTTCCTTTCTCGATCTGCTGTAAATCAGAATGTCATCTATGAATATCAGCACAAATTTGTATAAAAATCGATGAAACACACTGTTCATCAAAAACATGAAGGTAGCAGGCGCATTGGTCAGCCCACAAATTCATAATGCCCATACCGCGTCCTGAAAGCGGTCTTAGCGATATCTTCCTCTTTTATTCTGATCTGATGGTAACCAGATCGCAGATCAATTTTAGAAAATACCGTTGCTCCCTTCACCTGATCAAAAAGCTCATCGATCCTAGGCAAAGGATATTTGGTTTTGATTGTAAGCTTATTCAGCTGGCGATAATCAATGCACATCCGAAAGGTTCCATCTTTCTTTTTGACGAACAGCACTGGGGCTCCCCAGGGTGACACGCTGGGACGGATGTAATTTTTATCTAACAGTTCTTGCAGTTGCATCTTTAATTCTGTTAGTTCTGGTAGACTCATACGGTAGGGTGCCCGTGATACAGGTGCTGCCCTTGGGATCAGCTCAATAGTGAAATCCACATCCCTTTTCGGCGGTAATCCCGGCACTTCCTCGGGAAAAACATCTGCAAACTCATGTACTATCGGAATGCTACCCAGCATAGCAGTTTTGTCTTTTTGATTTGCATATCCCACCTGAATAGCGTAGATTTGACATTTCTTCTTGATGCACTTAGCTAGCTAAGTTGCTGTAATGGGTCGGATCTGCACAGGGTGTCTGATCCCTTGCAATTCCTGCTGATCTCCCAGGTCATCCTTATAATAGATGGTCTTGGTCTTGCAGTTCACTAAGGACCAGTGTTTCTCTAGCCAGTCCATCCCAATCAAGATATCATAGGAACCCAATGGCAAAACATTCAAATCCGCCACTATTGACTGTCCAGCTATGGCTAAGGAGCAGTTGTTTACTTTGGACAAGACTCGTCTCTTGGCTCCTGTAGCTAGTTGGACCAGCCACGGATTCTTGAACTTTTCAGCTTGCAGTTTACACTGATCTACTATTTTCGGACTAATATAACTTAAAGTAGCCCCTGGGTCTATAAGAACAGCTATGGAAAGGTTTGAGATTTTACCTTCGAATTCAACCATAGATGGCTGATACTCCGCTTGGCGGTCTTCTAACGCTGCATTGATTCTGGGTACACTACGTGCCACGTCCCCAACAGTCGATGCCTCATGAATCTGGGATATCTGGTCTGTCCCCTTTCTCTGTGGGCAGTTCTTAACATAGTGAGGTCCTCCACAACCCCAGCATTGCACTGGCGGTCTGGTCAACCCCTCACCTTCTGGTTTAATAGACTGCTCATTTGCCTTGGATTCGCTCATTGGTCTGGACCGGGGCGCATTCCTTGCAACAGATCTGTTGTTTAGTCCTTTACCAGCACCTTTGTTCCCACTGCTGCGACTTCCTTTGCTGCTTCCAATCATCCGACCACTTCTTTTCTCATTCCATCTTTTGCTTGAAGTGTCCCCCTTCTGTTTACTCTGCTGGTAGCAGATTCTCGCTTTATGGATGGCCTCATCCATGGTTCTAGGATTGTCAAATTCAATCATTTCCCTTATATATGAAGGTAAACTGCTCACAAACCTTTGGACCTTGGCTTTCTCCTCCTTGATGTAAGGTACATAACGTAGCAGCAAGGTAAAACGGTTAATGAACTCGTCCATGGTCTGCTGTCCCAGTCTTAAGTCGTGAAATTCCCTTGCCTTTTCATCATAGAGGCGTTCAGTCAGGTACCTTTCTTTAAAATATTTCTGGAACTTTTCCCATGTAATGGTTCGTTCACTGACGCCCTTGACAATCTTGATTTCCTCCCACCACAAGGTTGCCTTACCTTGTAACTGGAAGATTGCCAACCTTGCCTTCCGATTGTGGTCATACTCATACAGCTGAAAATACTTATTCATATTGATCAACCAGGCTTCTGCAGCTTCCTCCTGTTCACCATCAAAATGTGGAGGTTTAATCTTTTGGAATTCTCCCTGCAGTTCCATTTTCTGACGCTTTGAAGTTTGCTGCTGAGGTGCATTATCAGAGTGATCTTCCTTGTCTTCAGAATTTTCTGGTTCCATTTGATAGTCTTGTTCTTCTGTCACCCTCTGCTGTTCTGCACTCGGGTTTGACAGGGGTGGGTTCTGCCTGTCCGACAGGCTCTTTAGAATCTTTTCTTGTTCGACTGTTAATCGTGCGTTGTCTTCTTGCAACAGTGCCATCTCATTCTTCAGTTCCTGGACAGTTTCTAGGATTGCGAGGTTAGTACTCCGTGATTCTGCACCCAATTGCACCCACAGCCCTGCATCCTCTTGAGGGTTACTGTCGGGTCCTTGCATTTTGTCTCCTCTCTAGTTTAACTGCTAACTGTTGCAATTCTGTATTTCATTCCAGATAAACAGAACACAGTTAAGTACATTGTTAGCTTGCATAAGTTTGCTTGGTGTGCCCTTCTGCATACTGAATATGTTCTACTTGAGGCCACAGTGTTGAAACTGGGCTCTGATACCAATTTGTCACATCTACTTTACATACACATAATTTTTTTTTTACAGAATATATACATGTCAACCCTTTTAGCTTAAGGTTCACCATATTATGATCCTGTCTTATATGAGCACTTACACTTTATAACTATAAATTACAGGTATTTCATAAGCCTATGTATCATTGGCATGCGTTAATTGGAATATATAAAACAATAAAAATTTGGCATGCATTAATTAAAGTTTTGTGAACCCATATCCACGTATATCGTTGGTTTGAGTTCTATGCTATGGTTCTATGTTGTATTCACCACGAGGCATCACACCTATTAGCATTATGGTTTGATTTAAGCATTGTTCATACTCCACATCTACCAAAGATATTCAACGGCACTGTATTAATGGGCGTGGGCTTTTATGGTCCCGCCGCAGTACTCATCCGGTGACAGATCATACTTGCCTTTACGACGGTCCGTCCTTCCGGGACAGGTGGCATGGCCTGGTTTCTCCAGCCATGTGACTCCTTGGTAATGCCAATTTTGATCTCCCCGCCAGCGACTCCCGCCATACTTCAACGGCCCGGATCTATTCCGGAGATCGGAGGGCTGGAGATCTTTCAAGGTTTATCGGTGATATTTAAGCGTCCATTCACCGTGTTAAAGTCATTTGATGTCTGCAGCCTTTGCGGGCTGGTTCAATGTTTCTCCTCGAGCTCACTTCCAACAAACTCATTACTGCAACCTGCTATGCTCCAGAGCTGTATTCCGCTCACAAACAAACCTCGCAGGTATTAACGATGTTTCTCTTAGTCTTGTATTTGTTTAACGGCTTGGTTATCACTGGGTTATTACTTACAGTCTTTACGTTTCCCCTGTCAAGTTTTTATACAGCCGCTCTTGCTATGCTTCGGCCGGATCCCATGGTGACTTGCTCTGCAAACAATCCTCCAGCGACACCAGGTATGAATCTCGGCAGTTGAAGCCTATTTTGTTGGTATGGTTCAAGGTTACAGTTATGAATTACCCTGCATGGTCTGTTGCAGATCTCTATTTTCACTATGGTCTTCTCATTTCGCTACCGGGTATTCTCCGTGGAGAACCCTTGCAGTTATCTCATTGCATAGATAGGTTATGACTGTGCTGTCCGGTTTAAACGTTTTTGATTGCAGAGCGGTTCTGGGTTTATTATACCCGACATGTTTTCTTCTCGTTTGTAAGACAGAACCGCCTAGCGGCAGACTTGGATTAATTAATGTGGTTGCATGATTTCAGATCTGGCCTTCACGCGCAGATACAGTCATGAATATATTGGGCTTGTTCCCTTATACAAATGTATTGATATGTTTATGTTAATATTTCACCGTTCGGTGTTGTCATGAACTCTTCAGCCCTCAGGGCTTTTCGTTAATGTATTGAGTTGTTTTTCGTTTGACTGTCCATTTCTCATGAACAGAGACTTAGGGTTTAAATTTTTGTCCAGGTTCTATCTATCCCCGAACGGCATTCGCCTCGGCATTGTCAAGCTATAATAATAATCCTTGTCATAATCTCTGTATTTCTAAATACTCTTATTCACCGGTTGATTTAATGTATCTTTCGCGAATGATTATTGCTAAACAGATAACCCCTTTTTTTCTTGTGGAAAGGGCTACTCTTCATACATGATTTCTGTTCTTTCGCGTAGTTTCTTTGATTATTATGGTTATCTGCCGTTACAGATTGCATGTACAGGCTCTCTGTCTTAACAGCGTTATATTTCATTTTTGCTCGCATGCACAGGTTTTTTTTTTAAATTAACAAGGCTATGATTCATTTCCAGCTACATGCTCCCATCTCGGGTTTGATATAAATGTATTCCATTCTGCTTGCATGCATTAATTCTGGATATGTGCTTCCACAGTCATCTTCTGTTGCTATAAGACATCGAACCTTTGGTTATTCATATCTGTTATTATTCTTGTCACTATATTACACAGAACCTGGAATATATTATGTCTGTACTCAGATATAACTCTGTAACACATATTTGTTTTGGGTTTATGATGCAAGCACTGAGACTCGGTAGCAAGTCTTAATGAAATGTATGGTTCTTTATTCCTCCATTCACCAACGCTCTCTGTGCAGAGTTATTTGTTGGACATATACGGTTTATTAATAACCTAGGTTATCTACCAGCTCATCTTCACTCTGTCGCGAGATTACTTCCGACTACAGTCGGTGTCTTCTTTTATCACAGAGGTATAAACCCTCATTTGAATGCCATTCCATGGCATTCACACTAGACTACATGTTAAAGGATTTACTATTGTTTAATTGTTCCAGTATCTGTTAGTTTGGTTAATAACCCCTTGGCTAATAGGGTTAGGTCGGGACTGTTACCCAGTAACCAGTCCTGGGTAAGACTACTTTGTACCCATATACAATCCTTGTTTCGATATTTCCTTACCGTTTACTCTATTTGGGTACTAACTTGGACCGGGTCCGTTAACTGACAGTCTTTTTTTTTAAAGTTTCCCAATTGTACGTTATGCTATTCATTGCTACAATATTCAGGAAATAAACAGTCTTTTCCTATTTAACTTACTGTAACTTTCATGCACATTACTTTTCTTATCAGGGACTACCAGTTTGGAACCGTACCTGATTATCACTGTCAGGAATGGTTTTGTTCAAACAAATAAGTCACCTGAACTTTAATTTCGCTCTCCACCCAGCCATGAGATCCATCCCTCAGACGGAATTCTCCCCCCGAGCCATCCTGCAGGCCTCCAGCCCTCAACAGGGTTTGTGCACTCCTTGTGCCAGGTTATCTGGTCCTAACCAGACTTAACCCTCTTCCTCTTTCTTCCTTTTCCTTTTCTTGGAGAAAGATTAACCTTTTTCCTCTGTCTGTCCTCACCGCACAGAATCCCCTCAGTCAGGACTTTTCCTGTTTTGGAGGGTAGTTCCATCAGTTATCACAACTGATCATTTTCTTTAAGATTCACCTCTTAGAGGCTGCCAGCAATTCCAAAGAAAATATTTAAATTACTTAATCAAAAATAGTTTGCCACAGTTTTGTTTAAAACATAACAACAACTGTATTAGTCTTTTACCACAGTAAACTTTCAAATTTACATAAATCTGGAGTCATTACATTAGAGATTTAATAAATCAAATGAAAAAAAATCTGCAGAAAAACAAAAAATGCAGAAATAGTCAATAAATCAAATGAAAACAAGCTTTGCCTCACCTCATCCATCGAGAAGAAGTATGGAGATTGCATTGACCAATTTAGTTGTACAGGAATACATCTGCTTGGGGATTTTTCATTCTCTACTTCATGCTTTGTGGCTCTCAAACATAATTTGACACAAAAGGAACACATAGAAACAAAACACAGAGACATGGAAAAAGAGAGCACATGAGACTACCACCGCTTAGAGGAGCGAAATCAAATTCGAACAAAACGTATATCCGGCTTTTTCGGATTTTTCTATTTGTGTTCCCTGCTTTTGCGGATTTTTCTGTGTACCCTGCTTTTCCGGCTTTTCCTCTTTGGATAATGGTTAAGTTTTACTATTTTCTAAAATCCTACATATCTCCAACGCCATTTTAAATAAATTGGAGAATGATTTTCCTGGTTGATAATTAACTGATTTTCTCTTGGATTCTTCTTCAACTTAACGGTCATCTTTCTAGATGATGGAAGATTGCATCCAAATGCATAGTATCGCACAGACAACCGAAATGTTTCATGATCTTCCAGAGACACTGGGAAATCCGCATCTTCATACAACAATGATCCAATGCATATGGAGAAAAAGAGGACATTCTATGAAGAAAATAATATTATAAAAAAATATTATATTTTAATCATCAATATTCACATATTTAAAAAAAGATTATTTATAATATCTAAAATAGAAAATGATTAATAAAATTTGTATTTATAAAATAGTTAATGATTTTTTTATAATTTAAATATTATTAGTCAAAATATGTTATTTTTTTTATAATTTAGTTATAATTATTTAAAATATAAAAAGACAACATAAAACCAAAGGTATTTATGAATCTCACTAGTTGTATTTATAAGATATTCAAATTTAAAATTTAAAGCTAAAAATTATTGGTATAATCTTTATTTTATTTGAAATTTAAATTTTAACTATTTTTTATTATAACTTTCTACAAGTTTTAAATAATTTAAAAGTGAAAATTTTTTTAGGGGTATAATTTTTTAAAATTAAATTGATATCAAATTACACAATATTAAAATATTCTTTCTAATATAACATTAAAATCTTTTTTCTATGGTTCACTAGATTGTAAACTATTAAATAAAATTTTAAGTGAAATAGAAAAACCATAAGTTAATTGAATCCATCAATTGTACATGAAAATATCAATGGTGCTTAGTCCCATGGCTCAAGCACTTTGGAAAAGGCTTAGTTATAATGGGTGGGAGGTCGAGTGATCGACCTCCCTCCTCCTTCTCTGGCGCACGCTACTTAACAAAAATTTTGCTCACGGGGTTTTGGATTGACGGTAAATGGGTGCACTATTAAGGCACTCCTTGCGATATGTCACTAGTTCAAATCCCCTGTGGGTGCTTACCTACCAAAAAAAAAAGAAAATATCAATAGTGCCTAACTAGAAATACTAGACTTGGTTTGTTATAGAACCGTTACTCAATGCTAGCGAGTTCTTCCATCCCCAATAGGATGCAATTTAAGGAAGATTTAGTCAAGTAGATATATTTTCATTTTCATTTTAATATTTTAATTGTTATTATACTCGAACATATTTTCAATTTTATTTTAAAAGTTTAGTAAAAGTAATCAATTAAAGAATTATTTAGTATTTATATCATTATTATAGTCATAATTGGATAGAAATAAGGAAGCAAATTGTCAAAATATTATTCTATATGTCTTCTCTCAACCTTCTAGAGTAAACATCAAATTCATTACTTCTTGTGTTTCTTCCTTAACTCAAGAGGTACGAGAGATCTTAAGAGTCTCACTTAGTAATGATCAACATCCTCATATAGTTAGTTTGGTTTATAGGCTATAGGAGTCATCAAGTCTAGAAATTGTCCAAACACCTTAACCTAGAAAGTTACATACCATCAATGAAATCCACATTTAATAATATAATCAAATATTCCAACACCATGTTGTTTTCTCCAATAAAAATGAGGATAAGTTTAATAAAGATATGCCATCTAACAAAAGCATACACTTAATCTAGTTAATTGGGTTACAATGTGTCTAACCCTTATTTCCCATGGGAGCATAGACTTTATGAACTGCACGCTTCCTTTTAGGATAAAATCAAGCAAATGGGCATAACACATTCTAATCTCTAGAGGTTAAAAAAAAGGTAGTAAGTTGACAAGAAAAATATAATGATCTACATCCAAAAAGTCTATTGTTTGTTACTCATACGCCCCAAATAGGAACCTCATTTTAGAAGCTTCTTCATCAGTCATGGAACAAAATTATCCCTTGTAACATTCTTAATTTAATGGGGGAATATACAAGGACTAAGGATATGGGAGAACAAATGAGGAGGCACTCACTAATAGTGCATCTTATTGTATGATCAAGTTTAGTACTCCGTAATATTGTCTTCCATTTCAAGAGAAAATAGAGGAGGACATTTTGTCTCTTAAACCTCTTTGATTTAAGAGCAATTATCATCGCATGTATAATTGTTCCTACCCTAGGAAAAAAACACCATTATGCTAATAAGAAGCACATGGCGGAAGTATCATTATATCGCCTTCATTTCACATGAATATCTCCCTATTTCTCCACAAAATGGAAAAGGATGTAGTGAAAGAATTCTAGACCATGTCAAGATCTAGCTTCTTAGCGGTTTTCTAAGACATCTTTTCTCTACAATGAAACATCCCATAGATGTAAAGATGAAGAACACACATATTTCATATTTGAAGCAACAATGAACACATACATGATGTTAGGTGTAAATATTTCCCATGTAGTTGGATTTGAAACATATAAAATTGATGACCTTAAACTTTTAATATAGAAATATATTGTAAAATTCCAATATAATATGGGAAGGATAAAAACAAATAATGAGTTTAATTCAACGATCATGAAATAAACAAATTATATAATTTGGTAAATTAAAAAGGAATCTGTCTTCTATCAATTTACCTTGGTATTAGAAAAAGATGGCAAACAGGTTGGTGGTAAGAAATATGAAGCACAAGACCACGAGAAACAACATATCTACTAACTCCATGGTTGTTGTAGTCTCACTAGTGAACATAAACTACATTTTTATTTAAATATATGCATGTATATTTTTCTACCACATGGGGAAAATAAATAATGAAAAAGTTTAAACAAAATGTTAAATATTTAGTATGCCTAGTCACAAATATGATTATGTCACAAATGCACTAAAATTCCTTATGAGTAGTCCACCACTATGCCATGTTTTCATAAATAAAAATAAGGTTATACTAGTATATTTTAAATAACATCCAAAATAAAATTTTCATAAGATTATACCTAGACATTGCAGGCATTTTGACATGGATGTATAACTCAATAAAGTGGTATAAATGAAGTGGCAATAACTATGACAAACGAAATGGTGATCACATCCAATTATGGATGGACATAATCCCAATTGTCAACTTAGAAGGAACCAGCGCCGACATGGAAACTCTCTTAGCTAGTTGAAGACCAGTGGCACTGAGAAAATTGTTGATATATCCCTCTGGAATAGAGATAGGGTCTCAACTGGCTGGCTGCACCTGGACATCCTACCAAATCTCAAACCCCATTAGCCAATTTTGTTCAATATTTTGAAAGGATATGCTCAAGTTGCCACTGCCAAGTTGGATCGACGAATTTGGACAGGATGCAAGAGCAATATGTACTTAGTCAAAGATGGGTATACTATGTTGTTAAAATATTCCACACATTTTTTGCCAAGTCGGCTTTGGAAGAAGATATGGAATTCGTCCATGGAAAAGTATTGACTTCGGAAAACTTAAAGAAAAGGAAAATTTATGGGCCTTTATGCCATGCCTTATGTGAACAAGCAGAAGAGCACATTCCAAATCCTTTTAGAAAATTCTCTCATGCTTTAGAAGTCTGGAAACATGCTTTGTATGCACTAGGATGCATAAATTAAGATTGAACACCAAATTCTCCGATCGGAATATAAGACATTCTAATCGTTTCGAAACAATCATTGCATTATTTAGTATGTTTACTTGTTTTTTCTCCTAGAAAGGTTCCCAAATTCTCCTCGAAAGGTTCACGAAAATAAATTTTTGAATTTGGTTAGCAGCTCTTCCAATGAGTTACATTTACAAAATTTCCATTCTTTATTGATTTCTATATTTTCCATGGCTATTCAAAATATATGCAGAAGTTTTCATAATCATAAAATTTCCAAAACGAATAAAGTATTTATGAGTTGCATAGGTTTTAAATTTTAATCTTTATCTAAATGATATCTGTAAGTTTTACATAATCTCTATTTGATTAAGAAACTTTACAAACCCATTTTTAAAATTTTAATTTTATTTTTAAATTAGAGATTATTGTTCATAAGTTATAAGTCAATTTTTTTAAAAATAACTTTTTGTATATATATATATATATATATATATATATATATATATATATATATTAAAATTAAAAAATATATTTCAATAACTCATAACTACACACAAACATAAAGACAGGCAAAAGGGGAGCGTTGTCTAATAGTGAGCACATGAGACTAGGAGGAATACGGATAATTATTCAAAATATTTTATCAATCTTTTTATAATTTAATTATAATTATTTAAAATATTTAAAAAAGATAAAATCAAATAAAAAATAATTAGTTTGTTATCTATATTTATAAAAATAAGGATCAGGATCGAGATGTAAAGGTGATAGTCATCTAATAAGGATTTGTCTGCACCTAGTATTTTTTTAAATTTGTTGAAAATTATTGTTATAATTTTTATTTTATTTGAAATTTAAATTTTAACCATTTTTTTATTAGGATTTTTTATATTTTTTAAATAATTTAAAAGTGGAGTATTTTTTTAGGGGTATATTTTTTTTAAATTAAATTGATATTAAATTACACAGTATTAATTTTTTTGTTTACCAAAGTAATATTAAAATCTTTTTTCCATGGACACTTAAATTGTAAATCACATCAAATGAAATTTCTAAGTGAAATAGAGAAATCATAAATTAATTGAATCTATCAATTAAACATGAAAATAACAATAGTGCCTGGAATTGATATATTGACTAGAGGTATAGATTGAGTTTGTTATAGAAAGGTTACTCAGTATTAGCCCGTTCTTCCACCCCCATCATGGTCCAATTTAAGAAAAAATTAACCAAATTAATATATTTTTGTTTTCATTTTAATATTTTAATTGTTATTCTATTAAATTATGTTTTTATTTTTATTCAATTTTTAATTCATTTTTAAAATATTTAATAAAAATAATCAATTAAATAATTATTTAGTATTTATATCATTATTATAATTATAATTTAATAGAAAAAAGAAACAAATTGTTAAAACATTATTCTATATTTCTTATATTTCTTCCAACTGTGTGAAATAAACATCAACTTCTTTTGTTCTTGAGTTTCTTCCTTAAATTAAAAGGTATATGACATTTTAAGAAATTTCCATTCTTTAAATTTAAGTTTATATATATATATATATATATATATATATATATATATATATATATAATATTTCAATAATTTATAAAATGCTAATGAATAATGAAATAATTTTTATAATTGTTTAACAATATATTATTATTGGCTTAGTTTAATAAAATAAAAAAATAAATAGTTAAAAAAATAGTTTATATATTTTTATAAAATTTATAAACAAAACATCAAGTTTCATAATTCTTTTTTTTTCCCTTTTCTTTTATTTGATTACTCAACAGTTATAAAACGTTTTAGTAGGGTTTTTCAATTATGGATGATCACCTTCACATATAAGAGATTCCAATGGTTGGGGCTCTATAGGTATTGATCACATATATGAATTATCTAAACACTTTAATGTAGTAAGTTGCTGCATGGTTACAATCCAATCCAAACTTAATATGATGACTAATTATGCCAACACCATCTTTGCTTCTCTCAAGAAAATGAAAAATAAAAATGTAAGCAAAGGTTTTTTCAACCCAACCTTTAGAACAATGTCTCAGCAAAGTTATATATTTAAGCTAGTTAATTAGTTTATAATGTGTTCAATCCTTATTTCCCACAACAACCTACATAATAGGGGATTCATGCTTCTTTTTAAGGTAAAATTACCCAAATGGGTACAACAAATTCCTATCTTTCAAGGTCAAATATGGTAGTTAGTTTTCTAAAGAGCATTATTTATTACCCATACTCCCCCAACAACAAACAAATTCAAAAAAAATCTTCATCACTCTTGGGAAAAAATAGTCCCTTAACCCTTATTTAACATAAGGCGAAAAAGAAAAAAGCTCAATGTAATGACCCCAGAAGATGTAAATAAGGAATTTTACTATGGTAAAAGATAGTGTGGTAGTTGTTGTTTTTATTTTACAAAAAAAAAAACAAAACTCTAATATACTACTTTATTGAGAAATTTAAATATTTTCTTGAAATGTTGGCAGCCTCTTAAAGGAGGATTTTAAATAAAGAAGTTAGTTGTGATAACTAATTGAAACCACCCTCCCAAACAGGAAAAGTCCTGGGAGTGGGAAGGAAGTTCTGTGCTGTTGGGACAGACAGAAGGATCTTTTTCCAGAAGAAAGGAAAAAGAGGAAAATACAAGAAACTGGTAAAGTCTGGTGAGGACCAGATAACCAGGCACAAGGTGCACATATCTTGTTGAGGGCTGTAGGCCTGCAAGATGGCTCGGGGGGAGAATCCAGTCTTATAGATGGATCTCATGGTTGGGTGGTAAGAGCGGATTCGGAATGCAGGTGAAATTACTAAAGTGCCTATTCACGACACTAGCGAACCAGGTACGAGTTCATATTGGAGAGAATTTAATTAAATAGTGAATGTTGATTACACAGTAGGCTTATAGTAGTCAAGGAATAAACTTTGTGTCCCATATCCTTTTATTACTATCATGCTGTTAATATAGTTAAAACAGGCGGGTAGTTCTAACTTAAATGACAGACCATTTACTGATAGACATAATAAAGAAATAGAAACAGTGACAGAGGTAGTCCCAAGTAAAGAGAAACATATAATAAGACAAGCGGTCCAGAATGCCATAGGGCATAACCAGCTGTTAATGTGCCGAGAGCAAGCGACAGAGACATTTCAAGCCCTGCGCAAGGAATGTCGGCCGTAAACCTTTCCCTTCGAACTCCGACAGAAAGGTGATAAACAAATCTTAAAATGCAAAAGACTGTTGAACTTGGAAATTTAACACATTATTTTAGGAAAAGAAACAAACTCTGCGATTGCAAGAAATGGTGGAACCATGCGATGGACCAGTTACAACCGTTGCCATTAAGAGTAATGTTCAAAGCTTATAACCAACAGAGGAAACAAACGAATACAGATTATCGAAAAACGAGGCATCAATCAGTAATCATGCTAGGGTTAAAACAACTCGGAGGATACGCAACCACAGTTGTGAACACGGCTGTGTGGAATTCCTCCGGAGTAACCCATATCAACAACAAAGTACCTGCGCATGCTTCAAAGTAAAACTTCCTACATATGTTATAATCCAATTTCTACAATGGAAGAAGAAATATTGCGCTATTGTATAAACCGAGCCGGGGACATCAAACAACAGAACTATTCTATGACATAGTTATACGGAGACAATGGTACCATTTACAGCAAAACTGTTAACATAAATATAAGTAAACTTGAAAGAACCCTGCCGTCACAGAGACGGGCAAGCTTAACCATATTCGGGGCGGGTAACCATTAACGAGCAATGACAATAGCGAATCATATCAATAATGTTCAAAATGCAAGCAACCCAGAAGGGGGCTCAGATTGAACAACAAACATCTAATGCAAAAATTAGAGTAGAGCTCGGATAATATAACTTTGAAAATAAAAACATGTTTATATAACTGAAAACAAATTATGTAGACTGGTCCGACTTGAGAAAGCGTTAACCAGCAAGTTTGGCATTACGGCCAGCTCATATATAGTCTGCAATTAAAATATACACAGAGGCATTAAAGCCCAAAAATCCCGAAAGGGTAGGAATGCCCAAAGCAAATTCACAGTCGAATGAGATTGAACACAGAAGATCTGCCGTATATCATATCTCACTAGAGCAGGTCGAGGATATAATCCCTGAGATTAAAATACATATAAGCCGTGAGGATCCCCTCAGGAAACACCTCATCAGGGCGAAAACGAGAGAAATCCAGCATCAGAAAATAGACTACAATAATCATAACTGTTGATACATTATGGTGGAAGGAGCTTTAGAGCTCTCGCACCCAGAAAAACAAGAGTCAACCTCTTACCTATAAATTGTCGTGAGAGCTGAGGTGCCGAGGTTAACATTCCGCCGTTGGTAAAGGGGCTTGTAGCGATCCCATCTGCATACACTTCCAGCAAAGAAAACCAAAATTAGTATGAGCTTTTAGACGGGCGAACAATCATAACTCTGAGCGCGAACGATAGAGGTAAAAGCAGAAGAACGTGCGAGCAAACGGAAATGCATTACCTGTGCAAGCTCTTGATGGGCAAACCCAAGGCCTCAGGGATTTCAACAGGATTCGAGGACGGCACTGGTGGATTCGAACCGGTGTTTGAGAACTAGAGAGGAGTCGAGCGGGCCTTATGGAGCAAATGAACCCCAGGATTGCTTCCGCGGGCTTAAGTATTAATCTAAAACCATTGAACTTACCCGAGACCTTCGATCTGAGGAATGAATCTCGCCCGTTGATGCAGCACGGGAAGCTGGAGCGGGGAGGTCGAGAGGACGAAACCTGAGGTGTCACATGGCCAAGCGGGTAAGCCATGCCACCTGCCAAAGTGTGGACAAGAACCATAAAGGCAACCAACGACTGGGCGCCGGCAGAGGCTGCGGTCGGACCAAAAATCACCACGCCAATCTAATACATGCCATGTACTAAAGGGTTGATGAGCTTTAGGGTTGAATACAATATCATATGTCCAAACGATAATCAAATTCATTGTGCAGCATATAGATTAACGCAGCATATAAACTGACATGCGGTAAGGCATAGGGGGGGGTTCATATGATATAATATAGTTACCATTCATGCCATTTTTATTTTTTTTTAATTCTATGTATATGTATATGTTGGGTGTGACAAATTGGTATCAGAGCCAAGTTTCAACGTTGTGGCCTCAGGAACGACATGTTTCACTGTGCAGAAAGTTACCCCATACATATGTATAGAGATTTAATAAACCAACTAACTGCTGTTTCTGCCTATTTTAGGGGTGAGATACAGGAACACATCAGCTGATAGTCAACTGGAAAAAAAGAAGAAGTAAAATGCAGGGAGCCGGCAGCGCCCCTCGGGAAAACCCAGAGCTGTGGGTACAGTTGGGAGAGGAAACACGTAGTACAAATCTCGCAATACTGGAAACTGTTCAGGAGTTGAAAAATGAGATGGCACGATTACGATAAGACAACGCACACTTGACAGTGGAACAAGAGAGAATTCTGAAGAGTTTTTCAGACAGGCAGAACCCACCCTTAGCTAATCCCAATGCGGAACAACAGAAGATGACAGAAGAACAAAACTATCAAACTGGACCTGAAAATTCCGAAGGTAAGGAGGACCATTTTGATAATGTACTTGAACATCAAACTTCAAAACGTCAGAGGATGGAGCTGCAGGGAGAATTTCGAAAAATTAAACCCCCACATTTTGATGGGGAACAGGAAGAAGCGGCTGAAGCATGGTTAATTAACATGAACAAATATTTCCAGTTGTACGAGTATGATCATAACTTGAAGGCGCGACTCGCTATTTTCCAGTTACAAGGTAAAACAACCCTATGGTGGGAGGAAATCAAGATTGTCAAGGGGGTAAGTGAACGGACCATCACATGGGAGAAGTTTCAGAAATACTTCAAAGAGAGATATCTGACCGAGCACTTCTACGATGAAAAGGCAAGAGAATTCCATGATTTACGGCTGGGACAGCAGACTATGGACGAATTTATTAATTGTTTTACTTCTCTGCTTCGTTATGTACCTTATATCAAGGAGGAAAAAGCCAAGGTGCAAAGGTTTGTGAGCAGCTTACCTTCATATATAAGAGAAAGGATTGAGTTTGACAATCCTAGGAAAATGGATGAAGCTATCCGCAAAGCGAGGATCTATTACCAGCAGAATAAACAGAAGGGGGATGCTCCAAATAAAATATGGAATGAAAGAACGGGTAATCAGATTGTCGGAAACAGCAAAGGAGGTCGCAGCAATGGTGGTAAGGGAGCTTTTAAAGGATTGAATAGCAGAACTGTAGCAAGAAGTGCGCCCCGGGCTAGGCCAACAAGTGAGACCAAAGTAAGTGAACAACCTGTTAGGCCGGAGGGTGAAGGAATGGCCAGACCTCCAGTTCAATGCTGGGGCTGTGGAGGACCTCACTATGTCAAGAACTGTCCACAGCGAAAGGGTATGGACCAGATATCCGAGATTCATGAAGCATCGACCGTTGGGGATGTGGCACGTAGTGTATCAAGGATTAACGCAGCCTTGGATGATCGCCAAGCGGAATACCAGCCGAGTATGGTGGAATTTGAAGGTAAAATCTCAAACCTTTCTATAGCTGTTCTCATTGATCCAGGAGCTACTTTAAGTTATATTAGCCCAAAGATAGTAGAACAGTGTAAGTTACAATCTGAAAAATTCAGAAATCCATGGTTGGTCCAACTAGCTACGGGAGCCAAGAGACAGGTCTTGGCAAAAATAAATAATTGCTCTTTAACCGTAGCAGGACAACCAATAGTAGTCGATCTGAATGTACTACCGTTGGGGTCAGATGACATCCTGATTGGGATGGACTGGCTGGAGAAACACTGGTCATTAGTAAACTGCAAGACTAAAACCATCTACTATAAAGATGATCTTGGGGAGCAGCAAGAATTGCAAGGGATCAAGCACCCCCTATGGATCTGACCCATTACAGCGTCCCAGCTAGCTAAATGCATCAAAAAGAAATGTCAGATTTATGCTATTCAGGTGGGCTACGCAAATCAGAAAGACAAAACTGCTACGCTGGACAACATTCCAGTGGTGCAAGAAGTTGCAGATGTTTTTCCAGAGGAAATAATGGGATTACCACCTAAAAGAGATGTGGACTTTACCATCAAACTGACCCCGGGGGCAGCACCCATGTCGCGGGCACCTTATCGAATGAGCGTACCAGGATTAACAAAATTAAAAATGCAACTGCAGGAGTTGCTAGACAAAAATTACATCCGCCCCAGCGTATCACCATGGGGAGCCCCAGTGTTATTTGTCAAAAAGAAAGATGGAACTCTTCGGATGTGTATCGACTATCGTCAGCTGAATAAGCTCACGATAAAAAATAAATATCATTTGCCTCGGATTGATGAACTTTTCGATCAAGTGCAGGGGGCAACAGTGTTCTCTAAGATCGATTTGCAATCTAGTTATCACCAGATCAGAATCAAAGAGGAAGATATTGCTAAGACAGCTTTTAGAACACGGTATGGGCATTAAAAGTTTGTGGTGCTACGTTTCGGTCTGACCAATGCACCTGATACCTTTATGTGTTTGATGAACAGTGTGTTTCACAGGTTCTTGGATAAATTTGTGTTGATATTTATTGACGATATTCTAATCTACTCCCGATCGAGGGAAGAGCATGAGAAACATCTTAGAGTGGTGCTACAAACTCTGCGGGAACATCAATTATATGGTAAGTTTAGTAAGTGTGATTTCTTCCGGGAAGAGATACAATACTTAGGCCATATAATCACCAAGGAGGGATTGCAGTAGACCCTGTGAAAATAAGGACTATAATGGAATGGCCCATACCAAAGGATGTGGCAGATATTAGGTCCTTTATGGGGTTAGCTGGCTATTATAGAAGGTTTGTGGAGGGTTTTTCAAGGGTAGCATACCTTATCACCTCCTTACAAAAGAAAGGAAAGGTATTCAAATGGACCCCAGAGTGTCAGCGGAGCTTTGAGCAGCTTAAACATTTACTCACCACCGCACCCATTTTGAGTATAGCTGATCCTAATAAGGATTACGTGGTTTGTACTGACACAAGTAAAGAGGGTGTGGGTGGAGTGTTGATGCAGGAAGGAAGAGTAATTGCATACGAATCAAGAAAACTAAAGGAACATGAGCAGAAATACTATGCCTATGACTTGGAGTTGGCAGCCGTTATTCATGCAGTAAAGATGTGGCGACATTACCTCTTGGGAAGGAAATTTCTGTTGTTAACAGACCATCATAGTCTAACAAACTATTTCAGCCAACCCACCTTAAATACGAGGCAAGCTCGTTGGGTGGATTTCCTAATTGGTTTTCATTTTGAAATTAAACACTTAAAAGGGAAGGAGAACCGTGTAGCTGACGCATTGAGTCGAAAGGTGCAGTGCTTGTGCAAAAATTCGGTCAGCAGATGGCAGAATACCTTAGTTGAAAAGATAAAAATAGCAACTGATCAAGATGTTGATTATCTGCAAAGTAAACATCAGGTACACCAACTTTCTGGTAGGGAAACACAGCAGGGATATGAATTAGATGATGTCGGAATGTTGTACTTTAATAAAAGGTTGTATGTACCTAACGAAGATAGTCTTAGAAAACAGATTCTGGATGAATTTCACATCAGCCACTATACCGGGCACCCAGGATACCAAAAAATGGTCACCGCACTTCGGAAGGAATACTATTGGCCAGGAATGAAAAAGAATGTAGCTGAATACCTGGCACGATGCCTGGACTGTCAACATATTAAGGCAGAGCATTTGCATCCAGCAGGGCTGCTACAACCCTTACCCATTCCGGAATGGAAATGGGAAACTATTTCCATGGATTTTATAACCGGGTTACCTCGAACAAAGAAAAATAATGATTCCATTATGGTGGTGGTAGATAAGCTGAGTAAGGCAGCACACTTCATACCTGTGCAGTCCATGTATAAGGCTGTGCAAATTGCTCATATTTTCATGCAAAATGTGTTCAAACTGCATGGACTTCCGAAGGTAATAATATATGATCATGATGTTAAGTTCACATCAACTTTTTGGAGAACATTATTTGCTGAACTGGGAACACAGCTGAACTTCAGCACAGCCTATCATCCCCAGACCGATGGCCAAACGGAACGGGTGAACCAGGTGGTGGAGGACATGTTGAGAGCATGTGTAATGCTGAAACCGACTCAATGGGAGGAATATCTCCTCCTGGTTGAATTCGCATATAATAATGGGTATCACATGTCAACACAACTGAGTCCCTTTGAGGTCTTGTATGGGCGGAAATGCCGCACACCCTCAAGTTGGGGTGGACCTGAGGGTAGATTAAGATTTGGCCCAAAAATGCTCAAGGAAATGGAAGACATGGTGAAAAAGGTGCGTACCAACTTAAAGGCTGCCCAGTACAGACAAAAAAATTTTGCAGACCGGAAGAGAAGATTTAAGGAATTTCAGGTCGGAGACCATGTTTTTGTAAGAATTCAAGCCAGAAGGAGTACCTTGAAGTGGAGTGGGTGTGCCAAACTTGATCCTCGCTATTTTGGACCTTTTCAAATCTTGGCAAGAGTGGGGCCAGTAGCTTACCAACACGCCCTGCCAAGTCATATTAAGATCCACAATGTATTCCACGTTTCTGTACTAAAAAAATACGTCTACGATCCTAAACATGTGATCAAATGGCAGGATGTTCGGGTAAGAACTAATCTGGTTGTTCTAGCTAAGCTTTGACCTCAAACAGAGAAATAATTAGAATTGTTGTTGGTTGCAGGTCGAGCCGGAAGGCGAGGTTCTGGTCGAACCACTGAACATCCTCGACCGGAGAGAAGTGCGGCTGCGAAAGTGGGTTATTACCCAAGCTAAAGTGCAGTGGCAGCACTATGGGCCTGATGAGGCCACTTGGGAGGATGAGGAACTCCTTAAAGAAGCTTACCCGAACTTGTTTAGGGAAACAGACATCAGGACGATGTCCAATCACAGGAGGGGGAGATGTAATGACCCGGGAAGATGTAAATGTGGAATTTTACTATGGTAAAAGATAGTGTGGTAGTTGTTGTTTTTATTTTACAAAAAAAAAACAAAACTCTAATATACTACTTTATTGAGAAATTTAAATATTTTCTTGAAATGCTGGCAGCCTCTTAAAGGAGGATTTTAAAGAAAGAAGTCAGTTGTGATAACTGATTGAAACCACCCTCCCAAACAGGAAAAGTCCTGGGAGTGGGGAGGAAGTTCTGTGCTGTTGGGACAGACAGAAGGATCTTTTTTCCAGAAGAAAGGAAAAAGAGGAAAATACAAGAAACTGGTTAAGTCTGGTGAGGACCAGATAACCAGGCACAAGGTGCACATATCTTGTTGAGGGTTGTAGGCCTGCAAGATGGCTCGGGGGGAGAATCCAGTCTTATAGATGGATCTCATGGTTGGGTGGTAAGAGCGGATTCGGAATGCAGGTGAAATTACTAAAGTGCCAATTCACGACACTGGCGAACCAGGTACGAGTTCATATTGCAGAGAATTTAATTAAATAGTGAATGTTGATTACACAGTAGGCTTATAGTAGTCAAGGAATAAACTGTGTGTCCCATATCCTTTTATTACTATCATGTTGTTAATATAGTTAAAACAGGCGGGTAGCTCTAACTTAAATGACAGACCATTTACTGATAGACATAATAAAGAAATAGACAGAGTGACAGAGGTAGTCCCAAGTAAAGAGAAACATATAATAAGACAAGCGGTCCAGAATTCGATAGGGCATAACCAACTGTTAATGTGCCGAGAGCAAGCGACAGAGACATTTCAAGCCTCGGATCTGAATGTACTACCGTTGGGGTCAGATGACATCCTGATTGGGATGGACTGGCTGGAGAAACACTGGTTATTAGTAAACTGCAAGACTAAAACCATCTACTATAAAGATGATCTTGGGGAGCAGCAAGAATTGCAAGGGATCAAGCACCCCGTACAGATCTGACCCATTACAGCGTCCCAGCTAGCTAAATGCATCAAAAAGAAATGTCAGGTTTATGCTATTCAGGTGGGCTACGCAAATCAGAAAGACAAAACCGCTATGCTAGACAACATTCCAGTGGTGCAAGAATTCGCAGATGTTTTTCCAGAGGAAATACCGGGATTACCACCTAAAAGAGATGTGGACTTTACCATCAAACTGACCAGGGGGGCAGCACCCATGTGGCGGGTACCTTACCGAATGAGCGTACTAGGATTAACAGAATTAAAAATGCAACTGCAGGAGTTGCTAGACAAAAATTACATCCGCCCCAGCGTATCACCATGGGGAGCCCCAGTGTTATTTGTTAAAAAGAAAGATGGAACTCTTCGGATGTGTATCGACTATCGTCAGCTGAATAAGCTCACGATCAAAAATAAATATCCTTTGCCTCGGATTGATGAACTTTTCGATCAAGTGAAGGGGGAAACAGTGTTCTCTAAGATCGATTTGCAATCTGGTTATCACCAGATTAGAATCAAAGAGGAAGATATTGCTAAGACAGCTTTCAGAACACGGTATGGGCATTACAAGTTTGTGGTGCTACATTTCGGTCTGACCAATGCACCTGATACCTTTATGTGTTTGATGAACAGTGTGTTTCACAGGTTCTTGGATAAATTTGTGTTGATATTTATTGACGATATTCTAATCTACTCCTGATCGAGGGAGAAGCATGAGGAACATCTTAGAGTGGTGCTACAAACTCTGCGGGAACATCAGTTATATGGTAAGTTTAGTAAGTATGATTTCTTCCGAGAAGAAATACAATACTTAGGCCATATAATCACCAAGGAGGGGATTGCAGTAGACCCTGAGAAAATAAGGACTATAATGGAATGGCCCATACCAAAGGATGTGGCAGATATTAGGTCCTTTATGGGGTTAGCTGGCTATTATAGAAGGTTTGTGGAGGGTTTTTCTAGGGTAGCATACCCTATCACCTCCTTATAAAAGAAAGGAAAGGTATTCAAATGGACCCCAGTGTCAGCGGAGCTTTGAGCAGCTTAAACATTTACTCACCACCGCACCCATTTTGAGTATAGCTGATCCTAATAAGGATTATGTGGTTTGTACTGACGCAAGTAAAGAGGGTGTGGGTGGAGTGTTGATGCAGGAAGGAAGAGTAATTGCATACGAATCAAGAAAACTAAAGGAACATGAGCAGAAATACTCTGCCTACGACTTGGAGTTGGCAGCCGTTATTCATGCACTTAAGATGTGGCGACATTACCTCTTGGGAAGGAAATTTCTTTTGTTAACAAACCATCATAGTCTAACAAACTATTTCAGCCAACCCACCTTAAATACGAGGCAAGCTCGTTGGGCGGATTTCCTAAGTGGTTTTCATTTTGAAATTAAACACTTAAAAGGGAAGGAGAACCGTGTAGCTGACGCATTGAGTCGAAAGGTGCAGTGCTTGTGCAAAATTTCGGTCAGCAGATGGCAGAATACCTTACTTGAAAAGATAAAAATAGCAGATGATCAAGATGCTGATTATCAGCAAATTATACAGCAGGTACAACAACTTTCTGGTAGGGAAACACAGCATGGATATGAATTAGATGATGCCGAAATGTTGTACTTTAATAAAAGGTTGTATGTTCCTAACGAAGATAGTCTTAGAAAACTGATTCTGGAGGAATTTCACATCAGCCACTATACCGGGCACCCAGGATACCAAAAAATGGTCACCGCACTTCGGAAGGAATACTATTGGCCAGGAATGAAAAAGAATGTAGCTGAATACCTGGCACGATGCCTGGAATGTCAACAGATTAAGGCAGAGCATTTGCATCCAGCAGGGCTGCTACAACCCTTACCCATTCCGGAATGGAAATGGGAAACTATTTCCATGGATTTTATAACCGGGTTACCTCGAACAAAGAAAAATAATGATTCCATTATGGTGGTGGTAGATAAGCTGAGTAAGGCAGCACACTTCATAACTGTGCAGTCCACGTATAAGGCTGTGCAAATTGCTCATATTTTCATGCAAAATGTGTTCAAACTGCATGGACTTCCGAAGGTAATAATATCTGATCGTGATGTTAAGTTCACATCAACTTTTTGGAGAAAATTGTTTGTTGAGCTGGGAACACAGCTGAACTTCAGCACAGCCTATCATCCCCAGACCGATGGCCAAACGAAACGGGTGAACCAGTTGGTGGAGGACATGTTGAGAGCATGTGTAATGCTGAAACTGACTCAATGGGAGGAATATCTCCACCTGGTTGAATTCGCATATAATAATGGGTATCACACGTCAACACAACTGAGTCCCTTTGAGGTCTTGTATGGGCGGAAATGCCGCACACCCTCAAGTTGGGGTGGACCTGAGGATAGATTAAGATTTGGCCCAGAAATGCTCAAGGAAATGGAAGACATGAAAAAGGTGCGTACCAACTTAAAGGCTGCCCAGGACAGACAAAAAAGTTTTGCAGACCGGAAGAGAAGATTCAAGGAATTTCAGGTCGGAGACCATGTTTTTGTAAGAATTCAAGCCAGAAGGAGTACCTTGCAGTGGAGTGGGTGTGCCAAACTTGCTCCTCGCTATTTTGGACCTTTTCAAATCTTGGCAAGAGTGGGGCCAGTAAATTACCAACTCGCCCTGCCAAGTCATATTAAGATCCACAATGTATTCCACGTTTCTGTACTAAAAAAATGCGTCTACGATCCTAAACATGTGATCAAATGGAAGGATGTTCGGGTAAGAACTAATCTGGTTGTTCTAGCTAAGCTTTGACCTCAAACAGAGAAATAACTAGAATTGTTGTTGGTTGCAGGTCGAGCCGGACGGCGAGGTTCTGGTCAAACCACTGAACATCCTCGACCGAAGAGAAGTGCGACAGCGGAAGCGGGTTATTACCCAAGCTAAAGTGTAGTGGCAGCACTATGGGCCTGATGAGGCCACTTGGGAGGATGAGGAACTCCTTAAAGAAGCTTACCCGAACTTGTTTAGGGAAACAAACATCGGGACGATGTCCAATCACAGGAGGGGGAGATGTAATGACCCTGGAAGATGTAAATGTGGAATTTTACTATGGTAAAAGATAGTGTGGTAGTTGTTGTTTTTATTTTACAAAAAAAAAAAAACAAAACTCTAATATACTACTTTATCGATAAATTTAAATATTTTCTTGAAATGCTGGCAGCCTCTTAAAGGAGGATTTTAAAGAAAGAAGTCAGTTGTGATAACTGGTTGAAACCACCCTCCCAAACAGGAAAAGTCCTGGGAGTGGGGAGGAAGTTCTGTGCTATTGGGACAGACAGAAGGATCTTTTTTCTAGAAGAAAGGAAAAAGAGGAAAATACAAGAAACTGGTTAAGTCTGGTGAGGACCAGATAACCAGGCACAAGGTGCACATATCTTGTTGAGGGTTGTAGGCCTGCAAGATGGCTCGGGGGGAGAATCCAGTATTATAGATGGATCTCATGGTTGGGTGGTAAGAGCGGATTCAGAATGCAAGTGAAATTACTAAAGTGCCTATTCAAGACACTGGCGAACCAGGTACGAGTTCATATTGCAGAGAATTTAATTAAATAGTGAATGCTGATTACACAGTAGGCTTATAGTAGTCAAGGAATAAACTGTGTGTCCCATATCCTTTTATTACTATCATGTTGTTAATATAGTTAAAACAAGCGGGTAGTTCTAACTTAAATGACAGACCATTTACTGATAGACATAATAAAGAAATAGACACAGTGACAGAGCTAGTCCCAAGTAAAGAGAAACATATAATAAGACAAGAGGTCCAGAATGCCATAGGGCATAACCAGCTGTTAATGTGCCGAGAGCAAGCGACAGAGACATTTCAAGCCCTGCGCAAGGAATGTCGGCCGTAAACCTTTCCCTTTGAACTCCGACAGAAAGGTGATAAACAAATCTTAAAATGCAAAAGACTGTTGAACTCGGAAATTTAACACATTATTTTAGGAAAAGAAACAAACTTTGCGATTGCAAGAAATGGTGGAACCATGTGATGGACCAGATACAACCGTTGCCGTTAAGAGTAATGTTCAAAGCTTATAACCAACAGAGGAAAAAAACGAATATAGATTATCGAAAAACGAGGCATCAATCAGTAATCATGCTAGGGTTAAAACAACTCAGAGGATACACAACCACAGCTGTGAGCACGGCTGTGTCGAATTCCTCCGGAGTAACCCATATCAACAACAAAGTACCTGTGCATGCTTCAAAGTAAAACTTCCTACATATGTTATAATCTAATTTCTACAATGGAAAAAGAAATATTGCGCTATTGTATAAACCGAGCCGGGGACATCAAACAACAAAACTATTCTATGACATAGTTATACAGAGACAATGCTACCATTTACAGCAAAACTGTTAACATAAATATAAGTAACTTGAAAGAACCCTGCCATCACAGATACGGGCAAGGTTAACCATATTCGGGGCGGGTAACGATTAATGAGCAATGACAATAGTGAATCATATCAATAATGTTCAAAATGCAAGCAACCCAGAAGGGGGCTCAGATTGAACAACAAACATCGAATGCAAAAATTAGAGTAGAGCTCGGATAATATAACTTTGAAAATAAAAACATGTTTATATAACTGAAAACAAATTATGTAGACTGGTCCGACTTGAGAAATCGTTAACCAGAAAGTTTGGCATTACGGCCAGCTCATATACAGTCTGCAATTAAAATATACACAGAGGCATTAAAGCCCAAAAATCCCGAAAGGGTAGGAATGCCCAAAGCAAATTCACAGTCAAATGAGATTGAACACAGAAGATCTGCCGTATATCATATCTCACCAGAGTAGGTCAAGGATATAAGCCCTGAGATTAAAATACATATAAGCCGTGAGGATCCCCTCAGGAAACACCTCATCAGGGCGAAAACGAGAGAAAACCAGCATCAGAAAATAGACTGCAATAATCATAAGTGTTGATACATTATGATTGAAGGAGCTTTAGAGCTCTCGCACCCAGAAAAACAAGAGTCAACCTCTTACCTGTAAATTGCCATGAGAGCTGAGGCGCCGAGGTTAACATTCCACCGTTGGTAAAGGGGCTCGTAGTGAGCCCATCTGCATACACTTCCAGCAAAGAAAACCAAAATTAGTATGAGCTTTTAGACGGACAAACAATCATAACTCTGAGCGCGAACGACAGAGGTAAAAGCAGAAGAACATGCGAGCAAACGGAAATGCATTACCTGTGCAAGCTCTCGATGGGCAAACCCACGGCCTCAGGGATGTCAACAGGATTCGAGGACGGCGCTGGTGGATTCGAACTGGTGTCTAAGATCTAGAGAGGAATCGAGCGGGCCTTATGGAGCAAATGAACCCCGGGCTTACTTCTGCGGGCTTAAGTATTAATCTAAAACCCTTGAACTTACCCCAGCCCTTCGATCTGAGGAATGAATCTCGGCCATTGATGCAGCGCGGGAAGCTGGAGCAGGGAGGTCGAGAGGACGAAACCCGAGGTGTCACATGGCCAAGTGGGTAAGCCATGCCACCTGCCAAAGTGTGGACAAGAACCATAAAGGCAACCAACGACTCGGCGCCGGCAGAGGCTGCGGTCGGACCAAAAATCACCGCGCCAATTTATTACATGCCACGTACTGAAGGGTTGATGAGCTTTAGGGTTGAATACAATATCATATGTCCAAACCATAATCAAATTCACCGTGCAGCATATAGATTAACGCAGCATAAAACTAACATGCGGTAAGGCATGGGGGGGGGTTCATATGATATAATATAGTTACCATTCATGCCATTTTTTTTTTTTTTTAATTCTATGTATATGTATATGTTGGGTGTGACAAATTGGTATCAGAGCCAAGTTTCAACACTGTGGCCTCAGGAACGACATGTTTCACTGTGCATGAAGTTACACCATACATATGTTTAGAGAGTTAATAAACCAACTAACTGTTGTTTCTGCCTATTTTAGGGGTGAGATACAGGAACACATCAGCTGATAGTCAACTGGAAAAAAAGAAGAAGTGAAATGCAGAGAGCCAGCAGCGCCCCTCGGGAAAACCCAGAGCTGTGGGTACAGCTGGGCGAGGAAACACGTAGTACAAATCTCGCAATACTGGAAACTGTTCAGGAGTTGAAAAATGAGATGGCACGATTACGAGAAGACAATGCGCGCTTGACAGTGGAACAAGAGAGAATTCTGAAGAGTTTGTCGAACAGGCAGAACCCACCCTTAGCTAATCCCAGTGCGAAACAACAGAAGATGACAGAAGAACAAAACTATCAAACTGGACCTCAAAATTCAGAAGGTAAGGAGGACCATTCTGATAATGTAATTGAACAACAAACTTCAAAACGTCGGAGGATGGAGCTGCAGGGAGAATTTCGAAAAATTAAACCCCACATTTTGATGGGGAACGGGAAGAAGCGGCTGAAGCATGGTTAATTAACATGAACAAATATTTCCAGTTGTACGAGTATGATCATAACTTGAAGGCGCGACTGGCTATTTTCCAGTTACAAGGTAAAGCAACCCTGTGGTGGGAGGAAATCAAGATTGTCAAGGGGTTAAGTGAACGGACCATCACATGGGAGAAGTTTCAGAAATACTTCAAAGAGAGATATCTGACCAAGCACTTCTACGATGAAAAGGCAAGAGAATTCCATGATTTACGGCTGGGACAGCAGACTATGGACGAATTTATTAATCGTTTTACTTCTCTGCTTCGTTATGTACCTTATATCAAGGAGGAAAAAGCCAAGGTGCAAAGGTTTGTGAGCAACTTACCTTCATATATAAGAGAAAGGATTGAGTTTGACAATCCTAGGACAATGGATGAAGCTATCCGCAAAGCGAGGATCTGTTACCAGCAGAATAAACAGAAGTGGGATGCTCCAAATAAAAGATGGAATGAAAGAAGGGGTAATCCGATTGTCGGAAACAGCAAAGGAGGTCGCAGCAATGGTGGTAAGGGAGCTGCTAAAGGATTGAACAGCAGAACTGTAGCAAGAAGTGCGCCCCGGGCTAGGCCAACAAGTGAGACCAGAGTAAGTGAACAGTCTGTTAGGCCGGAGGGTGAAGGAATGGCCAGACCTCCAGTTCAATGTTGGGGCTGTGGAGGACCTCACTATGTCAAGAACTGCCCATAGCGAAAGGGTACGGACCAGATATCCCAGATTCACGAAGCATCGACCGTTGGGGATGTGGCACGTAGTGTACCAAGGATTAACACAGCCTTGGATGATCGCCAAGCGGAATACCAGCCGACTATGGTGGAATTTGAAGGTAAAATCTCAAACCTTTCTATAGCTGTTCTCATTGATCCAGGAGCTACTTTAAGTTATATTAGCCCAAAGATAGTAGAACAGTGTAAGTTACAATATGAAAAATTCAGAAATCCATGGTTGGTCCAACTAGCTATGGGAGCCAAGAGACAGGTCTTGGCAAAAATAAATAATTGCTCTTTAACCGTAGCAGGACAGCCAATAGTAGTGGATCTGAATATACTACCGTTGGGGTCATATGACATCCTGATTGGGATGGACTGGCTGGAGAAACACTGGTCATTAGTAAACTGCAAGACTAAAACCATCTACTATAAAAATGATCTTGGGGAGCAGCAAGAATTCCAAGGGATCAAGCACCCCGTACGGATCCGACCCATTACAACGTCCGAGCTAGCTAAATGCATCAAAAGGAAATGTCAGATTTATGCTATTCAGGTGAGCTACGCAAATCAGAAAGACAAAACTGCTACGCTGGACAACATTCCAGTGGTGCAAGAATTCTCAAATGTTTTTCCAGAGGAAATACCAGGATTACCACCTAAAAGAGATGTGGACTTTACCATCGAACTGACCCCGGGGGCAGCACCCGTGTCGCGGGCACCTTACCGAATGAGCGTACCAGGATTAACAGAATTAAAAATGCAACTGCAGGAGCTGCTAGAAAAAAATTACATCCGGCCCAGTGTATCACCATGGGGAGCCCCAGTGTTATTTGTCAAAAAGAAAGATGGAACTCTTCGGATGTGTATCGACTATCGTCAGCTGAATAAGCTCACGATCAAAAATAAATATCCTTTGCCTCGGATTGATGAAATTTTCGATCAGTGAAGGGGGCAACGGTGTTCTCTAAGATCGATTTGCAATCTGGTTATCACCAGATTAGAATCAAAGATGAAGATATTGCTAAGAAGCTTTCAGAACACGGTATGGGCATTACGAGTGTGTGGTGCTACGTTTCGGTCTGACCAATGCACCTGCTACCTTTATGTGTTTGATGAACAATGTGTTTCACAGGTTCTTGGATAAATTTGTGTTGAAATTTATTGACGATATTCTGATCTACTCCCGATCGAGGGAAGAGCATGAGGAACATCTTAGAGTGGTGCTACAAACTCTGCGGGAACATCAGTTATATGGTAAGTTTAATAAGTGTGATTTCTTCCGGGAAGAGATACAATACTTAGGCCATATAATCACCAAGGAGGGGATTGCAGTAGACCCTGAGAAAATAAGTACAATAATGGAATGGCCCATACGAAAGGATGTGGCAGATATTAGGTCCTTTATGGTGTTAGCTGGCTATTATAGAAGGTTTTTGGAGGGTTTTTCAAGGGTAGCATACCCTATCACCTCCTTACAAAAGAAAGGAAAGGTATTCAAATGGACCCCAGAGTGTCAGCGGAGCTTTGAGCAGCTTAAACATTTACTCACCACCGCACCCATTTTGAGTATAGCTGATCCTAATAAGGATTACGTTGTTTGTACTGACGCAAGTAAAGAGGGTGTGGGCGGAGTGTTGATGCAGGAAGGAAGAGTAATTGCATACGAATCAAGAAAACTAAAGGAACATGAGCAGAAATACTATGCCTATGACTTGGAGTTGGCAGCCGTTATTCATGCACTGAAGATGTGGCAACATTACCTCTTGGGAAGGAAATTTCTGTTGTTAACAGACCATCATAGTCTAACAAACTATTTCAGCCAACCCACCTTAAATACGAGGCAAGCTCGTTGGGCGGATTTCCTAATTGGTTTTGATTTTGAAATTAAACACTAAAAAGTGAAGGAGAACCGTGTAGCTGACGCATTGAGTCGAAAGGTGCAGTGCTTGTGCAAATATTCGGTTAGCAGATGGCAGAATACCTTAGTTGAAAAGATAAAAATAGCCGCTGATCAAGATGTTGATTATTTGCAAAGTAAACATCAGGTACAACAACTTTCTGGTAGGGAAACACAGCAGGGATATGAATTAGATGATGCTGGAATGCTGTACTTTAATAAAAGGCTATATGTACCTAACGAAGATAGTCTTAGAAAACAGATTCTGGATGAATTTCATATCAGCCACTATACCAGGCACCCAGGATACCAAAAAATGGTCACCGCACTTCGGAAGGAATACTATTGGCCAGGAATGAAAAAGAATGTAGATGAATACCTGGCACGATGCCTGGACTGTCAACAGATTAAGTCAGATCATTTGCATCCAGCAGGGCTGCTACAACCCTTACCCATTCCGGAATGGAAATGGGAAACTATTTCCATGGATTTTATAACCGGGTTACCTCGAACAAAGAAAAATAATGATTCCATTATGGTGGTGGTAGATAAGCTGAGTAAGGCAACACACTTCATACCTGTGCAGTCCACGTATAAGGCTGTGCAAATTGCTCATATTTGCATGCAAAATGTGTTCAAACGGCATGGACTTCCGAAGGTAATAATATCTAATCATGATGTTAAGTTCACATCAACTTTTTGGAGAACATTGTTTGCTGAACTGGGAACACAGCTGAACTTTGGCACAACCTATCATCCCCAACTCGATGGCCAAACGGAACGGGTGAACCAAGTGGTGGAGGACATGTTGAGAGCATGTGTAATGCTAAAACCGACTCAATGGGAGGAATATCTCCACCTGGTTGAATTCGCATATAATAATGGGTATCACATGTCAACACAGCTGAGTCCCTTTGAGGTCTTGTATGGGCGGAAATGCCGCACACCCTCAAGTTGGGGTGGACCTGAGGATAGATTAAGATTTGGCCCAGAAATGCTCAAGGAAATGGAAGACATGGTGAAAAAGTTGCGTACCAACTTAAAGGCTGCCCAGGACAGACAAAAAAGTTTTGCAGACCGGAAGAGAAGATTCAAGGAATTTCAGGTCGGAGACCATGTTTTTGTAAGAATTCAAGCCAGAAGGAGTACCTTGCAGTGGAGTGGGTGTGCCAAACTTGCTCCTCGCTATTTTGGACCTTTTCAAATCTTGGCAAGAGTGGGGCCAGTAGCTTACCAACACGCCCTGCCAAGTCATATTAAGATCCACAATGTATTCCACGTTTCTGTACTAAAAAAATACGTCTACAATCCTAAACATGTGATCAAATGGCAGGATGTTCAGGTAAGAACTAATCTGGTTGTTCTAGCTAAGCTTTGACCTCAAACAGAGGACCAGATAACCAGGCACAAGGTGCACATATCTTGTTGAGGGCTGTAGGCCTGCAAGATGGCTCGGGGGGAGAATCCAGTCTTATAGATGGATCTCATGGTTGGGTGGTAAGAGCGGATTCGGAATGCAGGTGAAATTACTAAAGTGCCTATTCACGACACTGGCGAACCAGGTACGAGTTCATATTGCAGAGAATTTAATTAAATAGTGAATGTTGATTACACAATAGGCTTATAGTAGTCAAGGAATAAACTGTGTGTCCCATATCCTTTTATTACTATCATGTTGTTAATATAGTTAAAACAGGCGGGTAGTTCTAACTTAAATGACAGACCATTTACTGATAGACATAATAAAGAAATAGACAGAGTGACAGAGGTAGTCCCAAGTAAAGAGAAACATATAATAAGACAAGCGGTCCAAAATTCCATAGGGCATAACCAACTGTTAATGTGCCGAGAGCAAGCGACAGAGACATTTCAAGCCCTGGCAAGGAATGCCGGTCGTAAACCTTTCCCTTTAAACTCCGACAGAAAGGTGATAAACAAATCTTAAAATGCAAAAGACTGTTGAACTCGGAAATTTAACACATTATTTTAGGAAAAGAAACAAACTCTGCGATTGCAAGAAATGGTGGAACCATGCGATGGACCAGATACAACCGTTGCCGTTAAGAGTAATGTTGAAAGCTTATAACCAACAGAGGAAACAAACAAATACAGATTATCGAAAAACGATGCATCAATCAGTAATTATGCTAGGGTTAAAACAACTCGGAGGATACGCAACCACAGCTGTGAGCACGGCTGTGTGGAATTCCTCCGGAGTAACCCATATCAACAACAAAGTACCTGTGCATGCTTCAAAGTAAAACTTCCTACATATGTTATAATCCAATTTCTACAATGGAAAAAGAAATATTGCGCTATTGTATAAACCGAGCCGGGGACATCAAACAACAGAACTATTCTATGACATAGTTATACAGAGACAATGGTACCATTTACAACAAAACGGTTAACATAAATATAAGTAAACTTGAAAGAACCCTGCCGTCACAGAGACGGGCAAGCTTAACCATATTCGGGGCGGGTAACCATTAACGAGCAATGACAATAGCGAATCATATCAATAATGTTCAAAATGCAAGCAACCCAGAAGGGGGCTCAGATTGAACAACAAACATCGAATGCAAAAATTAGAGTAGAGCTCGGATAATATAACATTGAAAATAAAAACATGTTTATATAACTGAAAACAAATTATTTAGACTGGTTCGACTTGAGAAAGCGTTAACCAGCAAGTTTGGCATTACGGCCAGCTCATATACAGTCTGCAATTAAAATATACACAGAGGCATTAAAGCCCAAAAATCCCGAAAGGGTAGGAATGCCCAAAGCAAATTCACAGTCGAATGAGATCGAACACAGAAGATCTGTCGTATATCATATCTCACCAGAGCAGGTCGAGGATATAAGCCCTGAGATTAAAATACATATAAGACGTGAGGATCCCCTCATGAAACACCTCATCAGGGTAAAAACGAGAGAAAACCAGCATCAGAAAATAGACTGCAATAATCATAAGTGTTGATACATTATGGTCGAAGGAGCTTTAGAGCTCTCGCACCCAGAAAAACAAGAGTCAACCTCTTACCTGTAAATTGTCGTGAGAGCTGAGGCACCGAGGTTAACATTCCGCCATTGGTAAAGGGGCTCGTAGTGAGACCATCTGCATACACTTCCAGCAAAGAAAACCAAAATTAGTATGAGCTTTTAGATGGGCGAACAATCATAAATCTGAGCGCGAACGACAGAGGTAAAATCAGAAGAACATGCGAGAAAACGGAAATGCATTACCTGTGCAAGCTCTCGATGGGAAAACCCATGGCCTCAGGGATGTCAACAGGATTCGAGGACGGCGCTGGTGGATTCAAACCGGTGTCTGAAAACCAGAGAGGAGTCGAGCGGGCCTTATGGAGCAAATGAACCCCAGGCTTGCTTCCGCGGGCTTAAGTATTAATATAAAAACCTTGAACTTACCCCAGCCCTTCGATCTGAGGAATGAATCTAGGTCGTTGATGCAGCGCGGGAAGCTGGAGAGAGGAGGTCGAGAGGACAAAACCTGAGGTGCCACATGGCCAAGCGGGTAAGCCATGCCACCTGCCAAAGTGTGGACAAGAACCATAAAGGCAACCAACGACTCGACGCCGGCAGAGGCTGCAGTCGGACCAAAAATCACCGCACCAATTTAATACATGCCACGTACGGAAGGGTTGATGAGCTTTAGGGTTGAATACAATATCATATGTCCAAACCATAATCAAATTCACCGTGCAGCATATAGATTAACGCAACATATAAACTAACATGCGGTAAGTCATAGGGGGGGGTTCATATGATATAATATAGTTACCATTCATGCCATTTTTTTTTTTTTTTAATTCTATGTATATGTATATGTTGGGTGTGACACTCAAGGATATGGGAGAACAAAAGATAGAAAGCTCATGTTTATTAATAAATAATATATTTTCCAAGAGCTAGTGGAGGAGGAATGTTTATCTTTGAAACCTCTTTCCTTTCATTGAAGAACACATATCATTGGATGTATAGTTGTCCCTACCCTAGAAAAATAGTTGGCATTATGATGGCATGAAACACAAGGTGGAAGTATCATCATACCACCTTTATTGTTCATGAATATTATGAAGACACTTATGCGAGCATTCCAACTCAAACTTCTTGTTTCTCCACAAACTAGAAGAGGATTCTGTGGAAGCATTCTAGGCTTCACAAAGATGTAACTTATTAGAGGTTTTCTAAGATATGTTTTTCTACCAAGATATATCTGAAAGATAAAGGGTTTAATAATACCTCTTTTTTCCCGTTTGTAACAACATATAAATGAATTTAAGCACATATTTTTCCCACATAGTTAGATTCAAAAAATACAAAATAGTTCACATAAAAATATTGATATAGAGGAATATAAGCGAATAATTTCTAATAAAAATCACTTTATGAAAATCCATTTTATCCTAAACCTTTGTAAGGTTCAAATATTGAAGGGACAATGCAAAAAAAAGAATAATATATAAGAATTAGAAGCAAGTGGGTTTATGAATCACAACCTCATGTCACAAGAATTTTCTCTCCACCACCTTAAAGTTGGCCATATCAAAATTAATGGGTTCTATTTTTCTTAGCTCTGTACTATAGTATAAAATTACTCACAAGCTTTAAATTTGACTAATTATTTTGTTTAATAATAAATCATTTTATCTCTAATATTCAAGCTTCCAAAAATGTAATTTTTTATTTTTTAATACTAATACATCTCACTTTATAATGATGGTTCATATATTTTCAGAGAGAAATGATTAAGTATCATTATGGATTGAAAATTATAACTTTTTGTTCTTGGAGGAGCTATTATATTACAACAAATGTTGAATAACCAAAATTTTAATGACTATTAGGTTGGAATCATGTATTTACAAAATGTAATCTTTCATAAGCTATCTCTTTATAGTTTACTTATGCTTCAAATATTTCCTCACTTTATATTTTTCTTAGGCTTAGTATTTTAGATTAGGGAAGCGATGTGAGAAGTTCAACTTATTTGAAGATAGGTAATTCTTGTGCAAACAACAAATGCATTGATTTATTGAAAGTGAATTTTAATATAAAACCTTATTATTTTTGAATCCTCTTGATATATTCTAACAAATTGTATAAATTTCATTATTATTACATAAATATACAAGAAATTCTTTTAGTTCACTTGTTAGTTAATTATTTTAGGAGTCTATATTGATGTTATTTCAAATAAGTTTTTTTTTTTGTTGTATGTATCTCATTCACCATATACTCTTACAAATGAGATGGTTCTGCAACAAGATTTCTTCTAGATTGAATTCACTCAATACATAATGAATATGAACCATAATATAAATACAACATTGAATTTAAATATAACTTTTAAGAATAGTAAAAGTATTATAAAAAATGAAATTGTATTGGCTATCTATATATATATATATATATATATATATATATATATATATTCAATTTTTTTGCTATGAGAAAAATATTTCACCCTCAAAATTGTCCCTAGATGCAATTTTCAAATAATTCTAAATGCGTCAGTTTTTTAATTATATTATATCATCTATTTAATTATTTTTACTACACTAATTTAAGATATGAATAAACCAAAATAAGTCATTTTTTCTTTGAAATTAATTGTAATTTCTGACATCATTATTATTACTCTATTCCTTTTGTTTGTTATGTAATGTGAATCTTTATATGACTCACACCCTTAATCTTTGGTTTGAATAGCCATGACTCACACTCTTCTTTTGGTTTGTTTGCATTTTCTAGAATTGCTCTTAGAGAGACGATCTTAGGTTCAAGTCCTTCAAAATATTGTTTAGATTCTACTGTAACATGATCCTTATTATCATGTGCATGGAACATATTGTTAAGATTAATAATCCTTTTCAAAGAAATATTGAGTTTTATTCTAAGATGAATAACTTCCTCTAATATGTCTTCTTCTGAATCAGTAACTTGATCTGACATAACATACTTATCTTTTTTTACATCATTATTTTGCTTAGAAATAAGGTTACTTGTTGGTTCTCCTGATGAACAATATTCCTTTGTTCTTCCTTCATGAATTTCCTAAATATTATCCCATACTTCGTTTACAGTTTCATACTGCATAATGCTTCGTAATGCTGAATTAGGTATGTTACCAATGATCTCATTTAATGCTACATTATTCTTTTGTAATTATTCACCTGATGGAGGAGCTTTTGTTTAACCATTACATAAAATTCCAAACATCAGATCCTACTTTCATTAACTTAGACTTCATTTCTTCTTTCCATTTTTATAATTATCATTACTTAGCATAAATGTGCCTATATTGTCCATTATTTCTAACTTGCCTTGTTCTTCTTCTTCTAGGGTCATTATTTTTGAATTTGTTATCCTTCCTCTCCCCCTCTCCATCCCCCGCACCACTCGCTCCCTCTCTTCCTTCCTGTCCCTCCTCCTTTCCCACCTCCCCACATTTCCCTCCCTCTCTCCCTATCCCCCCACCTACTTCCTACCCACTCCTCACCCCCTCGACCTCCCTCCTATCTACTTCTGTCTCCCCCACTACTCTCTCTCTCTTCCTTTCCCTCCCTCTTCCTCACACCTAATCTCCCCCTCTCTCTATCCTTCTCTCTATCTCCTCTCTCCCCCCTATCTCCCTCCCTCCATCTCTCTATCCCTCCCTCTCTCCCTTCCTCCATACCTCTCCTCTCTCCCCTTCCTCCCTGCCTCCATCTCTCTCCTCTCTCCCGCTCCCTCTCCCTCTCTCCACCTCCCCCACTTGCTCCCTTGCTATCTGAGCACCCTCCCCCATTGTCTCCCCCTACCTCCCTCCCTCTATCTCTATCCTCCTCCCTCTCTCCATCCCCCTATGACTTTCTCCCTCTCTTCCTCTTTGTCCCTCCTCCTTCCCCACCTCCCCACCTCACGCCCCCTGTCCCTATCCCCACACCTACTTCCTACCCTCGACCTCCCTCCTCCCTCCTTCTCTCTCTCCCACTACTGACTCCCTCTCTTCCTTTCCCTTCCTCTTCCCCTCCCCTACTCTCCCCCTCTCTCTATCCTTCTCTCTATCTCCTACCTCCCCCTCCCTCCCTCCCTCCCTCCCTCTCTCTCTCTCTCTATCCTTCTCTCCCTCTCCTCTACCCCTGACTCCCTCCCTCCATCTCTCTCCTCTCTCCCTCTGCCTCCCCTCCCTCACCCACTACTCACTCTCTCTCTCTCTCCCTCCCTCCATCTCTCTCCACTTCCCCCTACCTCCCTCACTTCGTCTGTCTCCTCCTCCCTCTCCACCCCCCCACCACTCGCTCCCTCCCTCTATCTCTATCCTCCTCCCTCTCTCCATCCCCCCTATGACTTTCTCCCTCTCTTCCTCTTTGTCCCTCCTCCTTCCCCACCTCCCCACCTCACCCCCCCTGTCCCTATCCCCACACCTACTTCCTACCCCCGACCTCCCTCATCTCTCCTTCTCTCTCCCCCACTACTGACTCCCTCTCTTCCTTTCCCTTCCTCTTCCCCTCCCCTACTATCCCCCTCTCTATATCCTTCTCTCTATCTCATATCTCCCCCTACCTCCCTCTCTCTCTCTCTCTCTATCCTTCTCTCCCTCTCCTCTACCCCCTGACTCCCTCCCTCCATCTCTCTCCTCTCTCCCTCTGCCTCCCCTCCCTCACCCACTACTCACTCTCCTCTCTCCCCTACTCCCTCCCTCCATCTCTCTCCACTTCCCCCTACCTCCCTCACTTCGTCTGTCTCCTCCTCCCTCTCCATCCCCCCCACCACTCGCTCCCTCTGTTCCTCTTAGTCCCTCCTCCTTCCCCACATCGCCCCCCCTCTCTCCCTATCCCCCCACCTATCCCCTACCTCTGCTACCCCCTCTCCCCCTCCTCTCTCCTTCTCCCTCCCCCACTACTCACTGCCTCTCTTCCTTTCCCTCCCTCTTCCTTCCCCACTCCTGCCCCCCTCTCTGTATCCTTATCTCCCTCTCCTCTCCCACCCTCCCTCCAACCCTCCCTCCCTTCGTTTCTCTCCCCTCCCTCTCTGCATAATCCCCACCACTCACTCCCTTTGTTCCTCTCTGTCCCTCCTCCTTCACCGCTTCCCCCCTCTCTCTCCCTCTCCCCTGACCTACCGTGCCTCCTCCACTCTCCTTCTCCCTCCTCATTAATCATTCCCTCTCTTCCTCTCCCACCCTCATCCCCCCCCCCCACTCTTGCTCCCTATATCCTTCTCTTACCCTCCTCTCACCCCTACCTCCCTCCCTCCATCTCTCTCTTCCTCCCTCTCTTCATCTCCCCAACAATAACTCCCTCTCTTCCTCTTTGCCCCTCCTCCTTCCCAACCTCCACCACCCCTCTCTCCATATCCCCCCACCTACCGCCTACCCCCTCTGCATCCCTCTTCTCTCCTTCTCCCTCCCTCCCTCCATCTCCCCCTCTCTTCCCCTCCCTTCATCCCTCCCTCCATCTATCTCCTCCTCTCTCTCCCCCATCCTCCATCTCTCTCCTTCTCTCTCTCTCCCTCCCTACATCTCTCTCCTCTCTCATGCTCTATCCCTCCCTTCTTGTTGCCCTCCAACCCCCTTCATCTCTTCCTCTCTATCCCTACTCCTTCCTCGCCGCCACCCTCCTCACTCTCCCTCTCACTCCACCCCCTCGGCCTCCCTTCTCTCACTCTCCTCTCTCCCCTTACCTCCCTCTCTGCATACCCCCCACCACGCACTCCCTCTCTTCCTCTCTATCCCTCCTCCTTCACCGCCTCACCCACCTCTCTCCATACCACCTACCACTCGCTCCCTCTATTCCTCTTTGTCCCTCCTCCTTCACTACTTCCCTCCCTCTCTCTCGCTCTCCCCTCACCCACCTGACCCCCCTCCTCTCTCCTTCTCTCTCCCCATTACTCGCTCCCTCTCTGCCTCTCCCTCCCTTGTCCTCCCCACTCCTCTCCTTTGACCTCTTGCCTCTCACTCTCCTTTGCCCCCCTGCCTCCCTCCCTCCATCTTTCTCCTCCTCCCTCTCTTCATTCCCCCAACATTAACTCCCTCTCTTCTTCTTTGTCCCTCCTCCTTCCCCACCTCCACCACCCCTCTCTCTCCCTATCCCCCCAACTACCACCTACCCCCTCTACCTCCCTCTTCTCTCCTTCTCCCTCCCTCCCTCCATCTCCCCCTCTCTTCCCCTCCCTTCATCCCTCCCTCCATCTCTCTCCTCCTCTCTCTCTCCCATCCTCCATCTCTCTCCTCCTTTCTCTCTCCTTCCCTACATCTCTCTCCTCTCTCGTGCTCTCTCTCTCCCTTCTTGTTGCCCTCCACCCCCCTTCGTCTCTTCCTCTCAATCCCTCCTCCTTTGTCACCGCCAACCCACCCCTCTCTCCCTCTCCCTCCACCCCCTCGGCCTCCCTCCTCTCTCTCTCCTCTCTCCCCTTGCCTCCCTCCCTTTGTCTCTCTCCCCCTCCGTCTCTGCATACCCCCACCACACGCTCCCTCTCTTCCTCTCTGTCGCTGCTCCTTCACCACCTCTCCCCCCTCTCTACCCCTTCCTCTCTGCATACCCCCCACCACTCGCTCCCTCTGTTCCTCTCTGTCCGTCCTCCTTCACCACTTCCTTCCCTCTCTCTCCATCTCTGCTCACCCACCCGACCTCCCTCCTCTCTCCTTCTCCCTCCCCATTACTCGCTCCCTCTCTACCTCTCCCTCCCTTGTCCTCCCCCTTCCTCTCCTTTGCCCTCTTGCTACTCACTCTCCTTTGTCCCCCTGCCTCCCTCCCTCAATCTCTCTTCTCCACCCTCTCTTCATCCCCCCAACACTAACTCCCTCTCTTCTTCTCTATCCCTCCCCCTTCCCCACCTCCACCACCCCCCTCTCTCCCTATCCCCCCACCTACCGCCTACCCCCTCTGCCTCCCTCTTCTCTCCTCCCTCCCTCCCTCCATCTCCCCCTCTCTTCCCCTCCCTTCATCCCTCCCTCCATCTCTCTCCTCCTCTCTCTCTCCCATCCTCCATCTCCCCCCTCCTCCCTCTCTCCCTCCCTACATCTCTCTCCCCTCTCGTGCTCTCTCCCTCCCATCTTGTCGCTCTCCACCCCCCTCTGTCTCTTCCTCTTTATCCCTCCTCCTTCGCCACCACCCATGTCTACCTCTCTCCCTCCCTACATCTCTCTCCCCTCTTGTGCTCTCTCCCTCCCTTCTTGTCGCTCTCCACCCCCCTTCGTCTCTTCCTCTCTATCCCTCCTCCTTCACCACCGCCCATCTCTCTCCCTCTCCCTCCACCCCCTGGCCTCCCTCCTTTCTCTCTCCTCTCTCCCCATGCCTCCCTCCCTCTGTCTCTCTCCCCCTCCCTCTCTGGATACCCCTCACCACGTGATACCTCTCTTCCACTCTGTCCCTCCTCCTTCACTGCCTCCCCCCTCTCTATCCCTCTCCCCCCACCACTCGATCTCCCTCCTCTATACTTCTCCCTACACAATTACTCACTCCCTATCTTCCTCTCCCTCCCTCTTCCTCCCACTTCTTTTCCTCCTCTTTATATCCTTCTCTCGCTCTCCTCTCTTCCCCTGCCTACCTCCCTCCATCTCTCTCCTCCTCCCTCTCTTCATGCCCCCAACACTCACTCCCTCTCTTCCTCTTTGTCCCTCCTCGTTCCCCACCTCCACCACCCCTCTCTGTCCCTATCCCACCACCTCCCCCCTACTCCCTCGGCCTCCCTCCTCTCTCCTTCTCCCTCCCTCCCTCCATCTCCCACTCCCTCCATCCCTCCCCCCATCTCTCTCCTCCTGTCTATCTCCCTCCCCCCATCTCTCTCCTCTTCTCTATTTCTCCCTCCCTACGTCTCTCTCCTCTCTCGTCCTCTCTCTATAGCTTCATGTCCACTCCTCCCCTCCTCCTCTACTCCTCCGCCTCCCCCACTACTAGCTCCCTCTTCCTCCCTCTCCCTGCACCTTCCTCTCCCACTCTCTATATCCTTCTTTTCCTCTCCTCTATCCCCCTTCCTCCCTCCTTTGTCTCTCTCATCTCTCCACTTTCCCCCCTCTCTCTGTCTATCTCCTCCATCCCTCTCTCCATTCCCCCGAGACTCACTCCCTCTCTTCCTCTTTGTCCCTCCTCCATTCCCACCCACTTTGCCTCTATCCCTCCATCTCTCTCCTCCCTCCATCTTCTGCACTCACTCCTTTGTTGTCCCCCTACCTCCCCCACTACTCACTCCCTCTCTTCCTCTTTGTCCCTCCTCCTTCCCCACCCCCTTTGCCTCTATCCCCCCATCTCTCTCCTCCCTCCATCTTCCGCACTCGCTCCTTTGTTGTCCCCTGCCTCCCCCACTACTCACTCCCTCTCTTCCTGTCCCTCCATCCTCCCCTCTCCTATCTCACTCTCCCTTTCTCTCTCTAGTTTTAATCATCAACTGTATACTAACCTAATTTGTCATATCATTTATTAAAATTATAAATAAAAAATAGTAAATAGTTATTTCAAGAGTAGTGAGATGTTTTATAATTTGGTATAAGGGATAAGTGTTTACACTAATATTTGAAAAAAAATATAATTCAATCTCATGTGAAACAACATATAGATAAATATATATGAAAATCTTAAACTATATATATATATATATATATATATATATATATATATATATATATATATATATATATATATATATATAAGAAATTAAAATATTAAAAATTTTATAATTTAAAAGAAAATTGATATTTTAAGTATTTTTAGATAAGAGAAATAAATATTATATATAATTAAATTATTAAAAATTTTATAAATTAAAAAAAATTGATATTTTAAATATTTTTAAATAAGAAAAAAATATTATCTATATATATATATATATACTGGGATCATAGGATCTCATGTTTTATGTTTTATTTTATTTGGGTGAAAAAATTAATATAGTTTGTTTTTTTATAACATTTTTTTCAATATTATATGTATTTTTCAATGTTCTTTTTACAAGCGGAAACACATTTTTAAAAATTCCATTAAAAGTATTTGTATAATTATTTTTATTAAGATTATTGAAAAAAATATAATAAAAATAATAATGCAAATATTTTTAATGAAATTCTGAAAAAAACATTTTGTTTTCCGCTTGTAAAAAAAACATTGAAAAATACATATAATATTAAAAAAAATTATAAAAAAGTTAACTATAGTAATTTTATAATTGACCTTCGCATACACATAACCGCAACAATTAGTTAGCTAAGCTGTCATGCTCCCGTACAACAGCGAATTCACGGAATACTAAAATCATTATGTAACATCCAACAGAATATTAGCAGAACGTTCTGGTGATCTTAAAACGGGGTTTTCCAAGACAATGGATTAGGTTTAGGAAGAAAGAACAGAGCGTCACTCTTTTCTTCTGCTGTGCATGTAGTTGATTTACGTTTTTCTATTGTTAGAAGTCTATCTCTAATTTATTGAGCGAAGTTAATTGTTAGAAATCTATCTCTAATTTATTCTATTTGGGTTGATTTGGACCAAACCATCATGACTTAATTCATGGTGTGCCAGTGATGGCAGAGTTGTGGGACTCTGTATCTCCAAACTCTTAATAGCTAAGCCCAACCCAACCGCAAGATGAATGGAGAAAGACTGTGTGGGCGGCTAAGAAATAGAAACAAAATTACGAAGATAAAAGTTAAAAATGTTTTAAGAGTACGGCCACCGCCCAGAAATCAAACATCTAAACTACAAACTGATTCAAACAAAAAGCAACCTGAAATCTAAAAATAAAACTCTTCGCTTAAATTAAATTTGTTCAGAACCATTAAACCATTTCTGCTTCAGTAATTCACCTCCATTTTCCTGATTCCTAAATCTACGTGAAGGACGGCAGGAAAACTTATTAGTTAAGATGCAACTTATTCTTTATGTTCTCAATATATTCTGTGAAGCCCAACTTTGTATTAGGTATGCAGATACATTTTTTGACCAAAGAGTTCTAACAATTGATATTTAAAGCAACAACACCCGAATCAAAAAGGTATTGAGTAGTAACGGCAAGGTGCCTTTTAACTATTTTTTCTGTGCTGAGTGCCTGCTACTGTCTTTTCAATTTTGAGGTAATTCAGATAGAAATCACACACTATATTTATTTTTCATAGCTATTTTTATATTTTCATATCAAGAAATTAGAAAGAGGTCTTTATATTTTTTAACCAAAGAGTTCTGAATCTTATATATAAATCGATATTTAAATCAACTACACTACAATCAAGAAGGTATTGAGAAGTAACTGCCAGGTACCTTAAAACTGCTTGCTCCATAGTCATGTTCACTGCCTGGTTTGTCCTTTCTAAATGCGCATTAAAGAAGCTGAAATAATCAAGAACAGCAAAAAAAAAATTCAGATATAATCAACAAATTCATAATACTAAAATGAAAGAGATTTAATAAAACAAATGAAAACGAAATCTGCCTCACCCCATCCATCCATTGAGAAGTAGCTTGGAGATTGCATTGGATGGTTTGGTTAGGCTATAGAATAGTACTGAAATACCTCTGCTTAAGGAATTTTCCCTTCTCTGTTTCATGCTTTGTGGCTCACAAACTTAATTTCACCAAAAAGGAACACACAAACAAAAATAATAATGACATGCATTGAAACCCACATAGAGATGAAATAGGTGAGCGTTGTCTCACTGATTAGACTACCACCACGTCAAGAGGAGCGGAATAAAATTCGAAGATAACGTATATCCGGATTTTCCGGCTTTTCCTCGGATCCTTCTTTTTGGGGCTTTGCAGTTGGTGTGCCCTGCTTTTTCCAGGTTGTCAAATTTTATTCTAAATATAGAGATAACGGTTAGGTTTTTTGGAATCCTACATATGTGCATGGACAATTTAAATAAATTTGAGAATGATAATTAATTAATTGTAATATTAATTATCGGTTATATTAAGTCTAACTTCTCTCGTATTCTTCGTCGACTTCATGGTCATATTTGTTGATGATGAAAGATTGCATCCAATTCAATATAGCATACAAAGAGAAAAAAAAGGCTGTAATAGTGTTATATTAAGACAAATATAGTTCCAGATTGTACATATGATGAATATAGGAAGGCCAAGTCAAAAACAGAGGAGAGGTTCTTCTGTAACAGATAGCCTAATAAGAATCGATATGCACACATGCATTGCGAGACAGATAGCCTAATAAGAATCGATATGCACACATGCATTGCGAGACCAGCGTCCAAAAAAACATAGATGGGCAGAATGATACATATGCCCATCTATGCATTGGGAAATCCGCTTTATACAATACAATGATACATGTTTAAGATTGAACACCAAATCCTCCCATCGGAATACACGACATACTAATCATAGCATCATGTATATGGTTTAGTTGCTTTCGTTCCTCGGAAGGTCAGTAAAAATAAATGTTTAAATTTTTTAATTTAGTTACATTTATGAGATTTCCATTCGTTATTGCTTTTTAATAGTTAGGGTATTTAAAATATTGGTGGAGGTTTTCCATCCATATGAAATTTTTTAATTTAAATTTTATTATAAGTTAGAGGTTATTATTTATTAATGTATTTGTAAAAAGGTTAGATAATATGTTATTATTTTATTTTTAATTTATGTTTTATATTTTTAATTTAAATTATTTTGAATTATTTTTTTAATTATATTTTATATTTTTAATTTAAATTAATTTTGAAAAAATTGTATATAATTATATAATTGTATTTTTTTATTTTATAATAGTATTTCAAAAAATATTTAATAGCTTATAAAATCACAACCGATGTTATGTACATAGCACCGTTTATACACAACACCAGATATACAACGTTGACACATTACTGCATATAATACATGTACACAACACCACAGGTACAACATGTAGAACATATACACAACAGTGGTACTTCACATGGAGAGACCACACTCTCTCTAGCAGGGAACCTAGCTTCTAGGGTCTTTCCACTATCCATTCATGTTACAGCATGTCGAAAATCACACTGATTTGATTTAGCCGATGTATCCTTTATCGTTACCTATCCATAAAACAACATAGGCATAGTACAAGCATATATTATCAAATCTCATCCATGCAATATTAACCTCATGGATCTTCCAGGTTATTCTTCCCACCTGATTCCTCATAAAGCCAAGTACATCTTCATGCCATTCACCTGCATAAGAAATTGTTCCTCCAAAAGCATGATCCTTGGCAATCTTGTCAGACAATGACATACATACTTACATATATATAATCATTAGCATAAAATAATCATGATCCCTTACAATCCTGTTAGAAAATGACATAAACACATACATGTATGCATATATAGACATCAACATAATCTAGATCAGAACATAATTACCTAATATTCTAAGGTCAAGGTTAAGATAACTTTCTTTACCCTCCATGACATGCACAACATTGAGAAGGACAATTCTCAACATAGCCAACACATCTAATACCTTAGATTCATTCACTTTACCTTACCTGTCACCTTTCTCATGAATGTCCTACCACCATCCATTTATCCCAATGGACCCAACCAATCCAACTGACTATCATATTATTTCCTTGAACTGTCGTTTACTCGTGCACGAAGCTTCATTCGAGTCTTACATTACCTGTTGGGTTTCATTTAATGATTTCCAAGCTCCATTAACTGCCCTCTTTCCCCAATGAATTCCCAAGTCCCGCAAAACATAAAAGGAAAGAACATGAAGAAACATGAAGAAAACCATGAAAAACCAAAAACATTATAATACCACAAACAAAGTGGCACGGCCATGTACCAAACATAAAATAAACTGCAAATCAAGTGCAAATAGATCACAAAACATCGAAATCACAAGACTAGTAAAAAAAACCGGGACTCAACCCCATGGGTTCCCAATGCCTCCAAGGGAAAGATCAACCTCACCCTTCTCCAAGATTCCGTGGCCATCTCTTTTTCCATGCAATCCCCTGCACCATACTTCCATAAACTTGTAGCTATTAGTGCACAGATAAATGTAACAATATACTTGTTACCTTACCTTGTTGTGTTGAGCACACTTCCCTGTAACTGAAAACGTACATATGTTATCTCTCAAGGGACTCCAATTCCTTGATGAATCCCCCATAACATGAAACCAGATGTTACACCTGTCAAATACATGTTCATGAATATAACATATGTCCACACTGTCAGGCAAAATAAAGTTTAAGAGGACTTCATGTATTCATGCAAAGCACTCATTCATTTGGAACAAGAGGTCTCCAAACATAGCCAAATGAGTTTTCACCAAATTCCTTTCCTTTATATTTTTTCTTACTACAATGGAGTCTTTATATGTACTATCAAAGCACCCTACTATTGTTCATATAAACAAATCAACTATTACCTTGTCATGCTAATACCAAGCATGTTACCTTGCAACTATTCACACATGTCAGTCACATGTTCCAAAGATCAATACATAATGTATATTAATTTGAAATCAACCTTTACCAAGATTGATAGTCATGCCATAATCAACTCACAGTCATTAATCATAATACTACAACTAGCACCGACTTACACTCAACTACATATTAGTTGTCCCATCGCATATTGTGATAGTAAAATAATCTTAAAACAAGATAATTCCATCATGCAATATTATAGACACATACACATATAATGCAATTAATCAAACATTGAGACAAACTATAAACATATCATGTTAGATAAACCAAGAATATGACATCATCACACTCATACCTCAATGTATCTCAGGGGAGGCTATCACATCTGCACAAGTCAATCCATATTAGTATGACACAGTATCACAATTATATCGACTCATACATGAATATCATAACCATAACTATATGCACAAACCGATCCAAAGTAGCATCCGCATCCATCTCACCTAACATATAAACATCATAACATACCAACAACATCATGATGAGACAAACTGCATAATGACCACCATGATGCAGGTCTTACCTACTATGCATTCATAACCATAACCATGAACATGCATTCATACATAAAAAAAATACATCTAACTAGATGGGCTGAATGGAATATCCATAACCATATCTAGTCCAAGTGTTAGAACCATGCTCTGCTACCACTCTCTAGCACCCTCCTTCCACGTTTACCCAACTTCTCTAGTCTATCAGGTAAACATGTGATGAAGAGTTATAATGATATGACTCAACCTCCTAAGTATGATTGAGGAAGTGGAATCAACAAACTGAAACCTCGTTTACCTCCCTCAAGAGATACAAGCACCTTAAGAGCTAAACAACCATTCCAGATGCCCAAACCCTGAGCTAACTTTCCATTTTAGTGATCTAGGCCCACAATCACATGCATAAAAAGGCCTCCATGTGAATGTAAGCCTGCAGTCACATGCATCAGTTACAAGGTAGCTAATGTAGTCCTAATTCCTTAGTTCTGAGCCTACATCCCCAAAATAATTTCCACCTTTTCAGGGCTTGTCTCCCAAACACTCCCCAAAACTTAGTGAGACTTTCTAGAATGATATATAACATCAAGAAAAATCCATTCATAAAAAAATTAGTCAATAAATTTATCTAACCAAGCCTAACCATGACAATCATTTCGTCAAACATATGGTGAACATGAAATCTACAAGTAATGAATACATATATGAACATAGGGGCCTGGAACTTATCTGAGATTCACCAAGAAGGTCTAATGAACTCTCATAATATCTCCAATAATATCTATTATATGATGCATTCATTAACTATTCATAAAAATTTCAAGCATATGAAGAACCATAGCTAGAACTTGTTATAAAACCATGCTTATAACCAAGATATAGCCAGAATAATAACAATGATGGAAAAACCTTCAAAGCCACATAATAGCAAGTGTAAATACTCATGAAATAAAAGAAAAAAAGATTTCTTATTAACATATGAAAAATCCAACCAAGTCACGGACTTCCACATACCACCTGACCATAGATTGGGTTAAACCAAATCTCTCTTTCAGCCAATCACCCCCTTGTCATATTCCAAGCATGAATGTATGATCATATGGAATAAACCAACCAAAACCAAACCAGGTCTTCCAAATTCCAAACCACCTCAACCATCATCCAGTGATTCCACCTCATGCTCAGACATCACCAACACCAACTAGATCAGTCTCTACCCAAGGTGTCAAGGGCTCTATAGTGTTTGTTCCAACCAGTCTCTAGGACTAGTAACTCAACCCACAACTGCCACAGGGCTATAGATAATTTATCCAGCCAAGGTTCTCTGACTAGTAACTTAACCCACCAAGGGCTCCAGATCATTTTTCCAACCAAGGCTCTAGGATTAGTAACTCAACCCAAGCTATTCTAGGGGTTCCAGAGTGTTTGTCAGTCCAAGGCTCCAAGAACTAGTGATGCAAACCAAAACCATAAGTGCATGAGCAACAATAATAAAACAATCAAGTGGGAAACCCACAACACCATGGATATTGAGGAAACGACAAGGCTCAAATCATTGTCAATCTATGGAATCCTCCATGCTAATGACAACACATAACTAAGAAACCATATGCATGTACCATGAATTCCAAAACTAGCACGGAAGTCATACACACAACTCAATAACTGCAAAGAAATCCAACTGTAGTTACTCATCCAAATATTCCCTTGTGATTTATCGCTTTCCTTTGTCTTCTTTCTCCAATCCAAGTGAATACTAGAGTGGTCTAAGCATGTTCCAAGAATAATCTAAGTGTGAGAGAATGACACAATAGAATAGAGCCCCAAAATTGAACTGACGAAAGACTGGCAAGTGATCCTCAGAAGCCTTTTTATCATTAAGGCCTCTATTTTCCTTCTTTTTCTTCATTTTCTTTCAATTTCCTCCTTAGACAATTTTATGACCTTTAACCTTCCTTTTCTCCTATTTTCCATTATTTTCATAAATATATGCCAATTAATGCCTTTTTTTCTTTGCCATTTCCTTTGCCAATTTCCTTAGCCATAAATAAACCGAAAGTGACACCTACTACGATGTTTTTCCCACCATTCATCTCAGAATATGTGTCCCATTACCTTCCTCTTATATTTTTTTTACATGGATAATCAGCTAGGAGGTGTTACAGAATCATTTCATTTGAGCATTAATTGAGCAATACTGATGTAAGTAGGAAAAATTCATTATAGACTTCACTATTCATACATGATTTATTTCTTCATTTATGGTTAGTGGCCCAACCAATGGTTAGAGATTAAAATTTATAGAATATTGGCCTCACCCGTAATATTGAAGTTTGTCTAATAATATCTTGAAAACATTGAGTGGAAATTTTAATCTAAAATATATTCATTTTATTTATTCTTTTTTCTCAGTCAACTTTCATGTGAATTCATTAACCATTATGCCTCCATAGAGACATTTCCATTTGATACTTTAGAGAAATCTTATTCCAAGGGGTGTTACTCAAAAAAATTTCCACTTGCATATAATTTCCACTTGTAATTGACATCACTAATTCATTTCTAAAACAACGATCATAAGATTACAACAAACCTTAAACACTTTTATTTTAATACATTAAAAACATATTTTTTTTTAAATATAGTATTTAACGGTTTAATTAGTAATGGTTTTAATTTTCTTTAGATTAATTAATTTTTGTAAAATATAATCTCATTATTTTAATGCGTTAATTAAGATAAACTATTAGGTTTTAATCTCATTATAGAGAAATAAGCTAAGAAATGAACAATTCAATATCAACCAAATCTTGCACAATAATAATGTTCCACTCTCTTTACTTATGGGTGAGGCATAGTGTAAGATTAAAACCTCATGTCTGAAGTAAAGGTGGAATTTAATGTCAAAACATAGAGTTCACTACTTATATTTGGTTATTTCATCATCTGTAGGTGGAGTACACTATAAGACCGAAGCCTCTCTCAAAAGTATCATGCACAGAATAAAGTGAATCTTCGTCATAAAACTTGAACTCAATTAAGAATTAAATGCAAGGATGCAATATTCATCATTAAAACTGACAAATTGGGGCTGGTGAATTTGCTTTGTCACACCTGATTTTTAGAACAACATTTCCCTAAAGTAAAAAACATTCGAACGTAATATGATGTGCACGTGAAAAGACTTGTCAATAGGTAACATTTTCCTTCAAGTATAAAAGATTCCATTAACAACCACACTTTCCTTTACCACAGTGGCCTCATTCTCCACCTTGACTATGCATCTGGCGATACAATCACCATTATCTGCAGAGATACGTCATTATGTGCAACTCAAGTACACCACGACCACTAGATTATTGATGTTGCTATGATGATGTGTGTGTCGGGTGAGGTTTATGACACAATACCTCAGGGTTCCTTAGATTTGAATAATGGTGTACAACGATTAACCAAACCATTTTGTTGAGCAATTTTCATATCCATACATCTTATCCTTTCATGGAATGCACAAACAACTAATGTGTTTATTGGAATTATAAAATGGGTTTATTCAGTGGGATATCTTATATTAGGTGTTATGCATACAACAATATATCTGCGAGCAATGCATGACGCCATTATGGATCCCACAGGTACCCGATTTTCAACACTAATTATCTTCGTATTTGCAATGGAGTGAGGAAAAATTGTCTACAATTAATTAATGCCTTTATGGATCCACTCATGCAACATCATTTCCATGAATGCACGTATTTGCAATGGAGTGAGGAAAAATTGTCTACAATTAATTAATGCCTTTATGGATCCACTCATGCAACATCATTTCCATGAATTCTTTGTGCATATGAACTCCTTTTATTCAATCTTTACCTTGTATGATGTTTCACTCGATTGAATTTTGTTAGCATTTTCACACTTTTCTAACATCGTTTGTTAATCTTGTGTAGTGTTTCCATGCATCAATCTTGTTGACTGGAACATCTCGTGACCTAAGGGAACATGAAGCTCCTCCAATTCTCATACACGAACCTAAGGCTTTTGAGATCATCAACAAAAGCAAAGAAGAAGTAGAGGTCAAATGAAATATTGCATTCTCAGAAGGGTTATATCCACATGAGATCAAGAAGAGGGTAGTTTGTAGACAGTCGTAGCTATAAGGAAAGTTTATATATACGTATAAAACATTAATAATTTATTAGTTCGATGCATAATATATTTATATCCATTAAATTTCAATGAAATGTAAGTCAAAAGGCCATAGACTAGTGATCGCATGAATGTTCTACAAAACCTTATTCTTGGTTGCTCAAAAGTATAATATTGCTGCTCTTTTTACATAGTTTCTTTCACAACACTAAAAAAGCTGAAGTATCAATAAAATGCATATATAGAAAAGGCAGTATGTGCATTAAGGTAAAAAATATTTATCGTGACACAATTTTGTAGAAGGAATATTTTCTTATGTTGTCATTTAAATCTTATAAAGTCTAGTGAGAGCTTAAAAAAATCTTCTCTCTTTTCATATTTTTTGAATTGATGACTTACATGTGATTGCTAAATTAATGATGGATCAATATGGTTTTGTTTTCTGAGTCGATGGTTTTTTTAAAGATGGTTGAATTAACGATTAATGTTGTTTGAGCCATTGAATTGAAAATTATTATTACGTTGTATGTTATATACTAGCTTACACTTGTGTTAGAGGAAATCATCAACTATTTGTAGTCCTTGAAAAGCTAGGTGAAGGTACGAATTATTTATTAAAATGGTTGGAAATAACATAACTAAATTTGTAATAGGATTTCATTTCTTCACTTTTATTATATTAATATTTGGAAATGTTTTTTTATAGATTATTTCAATGAAGCTCACCTCCATAACTCCTCTTTGTGCTTTTGACCATCAAAATACTAGTCACCTGGTGGTAAGTTCTTATACATTTTAAACATATGAGATTGGATTTTTTAAATCGAATATAATGATTAGGAAAATATGACTAGTGAAGTTTCAACAACTATTACTATTACATGCACTCTTAGATCCCATGGATTTCAATTGAACTACCTGAGTTACGTCAATTATCCTATTTATGCCATTCTATATAATTATTAAACGCAAAAAATATTTTAAAAGGAAAAAATAGCATTCAAGCATGATGGGATTTCATTACCATTAATATGAGTTTACTTGATTTTTCTATCTAAATAGTAAAAGAATTAAACTCAACAATAATGTTAAAATCTATTATGAAAATTTTTATCATATCATTTTTATAAATCACTTTCAAAAATGAAATTTGAGGGGAGAGAATAACAATCATTACTCCAAAATATTCAAAACAAACCCAATTAATTTAATTTTGTCTCTCTATATATAATGTATATTAGATTATCTATTGTAAAAAGATCAATTAAGTGAACATGAAACTCCACCAGTTCTCATACACGATCCTGAGGCTTTTGAGATCATCAACAATAGCAAAGAAGAAGTAGAGGTCAAATGCAACATTGTATTCTCAAAAGGGTTATATACACATGAGATCAAGAAGAGGACAGTTTATAGACAGTCGTAACTAGAAGGAAAGGGTATATATACGTATAAAACATTAATAATTTATTGGTTTGACACATAATATATTTATATCCATTAAATTTCAATGAAATGTAAGTCAAAATGCCATAGACTAGTGATTGCATGAATGTTGTACAAAACCTTATTCTTGGTTGCTCAAAAGTGTAATATTGCTGCTCTTTTTACATAGTTTCTTTCACAACACTAAAAAAGCTGAAGTATCAATAAAATGCATATATAGAAAAGGCAGTAGGTGCATTAAGCTAAAATTTATTTATCGTGACACAATTTTGTAAAAGGAATATTTTCTTATGTTGTCATTTAAATCTTATAAAGTCTAGTGAGAGCTTAAAAAAATCTTCTCTCTTTTCATATTTGTTGAATTGATGACTTACATCTAATTGCTAAATTAATGATGGATCAATATGGTTTTGTTTTTTGAGTCGATGGTTTCTTTAAATATGGTTGAATTAATGATTAATGTTGTTTAAGCGATTGAATTGAAAAAAATTATTACGTTGTATGTTATATACTAGCTTACACTTGTGTTAGAGGAAATCATCAACTATGTGTAGTCCTTGAAAAGCTAGGTAAAGGTATGAATTACTTCAGTTAAAATGGTCAGAAATAACATATCTAAATTTGTAATCGGATTTCATTTCTTCACTTTTATTATATTAATATTTGGAAATGTTTTTTTTATAGATTATTTCAATGTAGCTCACCTCCATAACTCCTCTTTGTGCTTTTGACCATCAAAATACTAGTCACTTGTCTCTAGTGGTAAGTGCTTATTCATGCTAATCATATGAGATTGGATTTTTTAAATCGAATATAATGATTAGGAAAATATGACTAGTGAAGTTTCAACAACTACTACTATTACAACCACTCTTAGATCCCATGGCTTCCAATTGAACTACCCGAGTTACGTCAATTATCCTATTTATGCCATTATATATAATTATTAAATGCAAAAAATATTTTAAAAAAGAAAAATATAGCATTCAAGCATAATGGGATTTCATTACCATTAATATGAGTTTACTTGCTTTTTCTATCTAAACAGTAAAAGGATTAAACTCAACAATAATGTTAAAATCTATTATGAAAAATTTTATCATATCATTTTTATAAATCACTTTCAAAAATGAAATTTGAGGGGAGAGAATAATAATCATTACTCCAAAATATTCAAAACAAACCCAATTAATTTAAATTTCTCTCTCTATGTATAATCTATATTAGATTATATATTGTAAAGAGATCACTAAGTTACCTCCATACTTACACTCAAATTCTTTCATAAACTGAATTTAACTAAGTTACATTCTCCATAAATATATTGCGTTATATGTATTGTAAAGGTATGGACCTATACATGAGATGAGACTAAATGTAACTAATTAAATAATGATGTGACATCTAGCTAATCATTATTGTGAGATTATTGTTATTTTCTTAGTACCAAACTTTAAGCTAGGTATTTGCATAGTATTTTCATAGAACCTCTTTTTGGTTAAATGGAATTTAGATTATTATTGGTTTCCCATTAAATAATTACTAAAAGCAACATAGTAAAATAAATATTTTTTGTATAATTCCACACTAAATTATGCTCAACTATAAAACTTTGTACTAAGTTAATGAAATGAGTGTTTCCTAGTGGTTTAGTCCATTACACAGGGTGTTGGTGAGTGATGAATTTACCAACTGTTAAATACCGCATACTAAGGGTTACATGGCACTTCGATCTATACCACACACAAGCCTATAGGCATAATAAGATTACAAGGGAGCTAATTGTACCCTATAATCCATATTAGAATGGTGTAGAAAAATGAAAGAATAGGTCCATTGAAGATTCTGTCAAGGACATCATGCAAGATTTGGAATTACCATTTTTTTACGGGGTGAAGCATCAATGAAAACCATGTACATTCAAAATAGAAGCCCTCATAAAGTTATAGTAGGTATGGATCTTGAAGAAACATTCTCTGAAAGGAAGCCACAGGTTGGACATATGAGAGTGTTTGGTTCTCCTATATATATTCATGTTCCTAAATATAAGAGGAACAATCTTGATCCTTTAGGAAAAAAATCATATTTTTTTGTTATAACGAATCATCAAAGGCCTACAAAATATACATTCTAGAGAATCAATGGATGTTGGGAAAAATACTGGGGGGCAATGAATCAATATGTTAAAACTCACATAAACCTTTCAATTTCTTATTCAAATTTCTGTATGCTACTGTCATTAAGTACAGTAACGTATGCACACAACTACAATGAAGACAAACATCATACACCCATTTAATTAACTTGTTACTTATTTCACAATATATTTCGCTTGAACCAGTGCATCATTAATTCATTAGCCATTTATTAAACATTAACCATGAACAGTATGAGCAGAATAAACCATCACACATAAGAAACACAACAACACATGAGGACACCAGGATTTTAGGTGGAAACCCAAAGTGGGAGAAAACCACAACTGTCATCGTATATATCTTCTTCTTTTATTATAGGGGAAATCACATTACAATATTGTACTGGCGCAGAATCATACCACTATGCAGGAAGCAAATTTAAGAAGGCTACACTATTCTCTCATTCTCCAACACCCACTGGAAGGGAGTTACAAATCCCTAATCTCATTTACTAACACCCATCGGAAGGGATCTCCTACCCATGAAAATATTTACCAGCTACCACTAGAAGAAAGCCTTGACTCCCTAACTCAAGGCTCCAACCCTCATCTCTTTTGTGAACCACGTTTCATAATGTTTCATACTGGATTAAACTAACTCAAAACATCAAACTTGTAGGCCACTTTTCATCATATTTTTAGACTAGATGCACTTCCATCATTTAAGCTCAATATCAAATAACACTTATGAAATAAATCACTATATCAAATCACTCAATCACGAAACCAATTGAATCATCAAAGTAGTAACTAAATCTTAATCAACCAATGGAACCAGATCAAACTAATTCATAACATATCATATCAGTGCATAACCATTCACATCACATAAATTAGATCATGTCACTACAAATCTTGATCAATCATATGTCATAAGGTATAGGTTACTCTTATGAATCACACCTTTGTACATACGCACTTCTCGTGAAGACTACCTACATACAAATCTCAAAATACTAAAAAACTAAGTCTAAATCATTATCACATTGAATCAATCAATAAATCACATACTGAGACCATCACATATCACTAAACCAAATACCTATCACCACATAGTGGCATCATCACCAGTCAACATGCCACTCCGTAAACAATTCAACCCAACCAACATTGTTAAACATATATTATCATAAGAGAGACTTCATTGACACATAAAAAAAAACATAACAAAATAAATCAACCATCATTATCAGCTCATACTACAAACCCTAATATTTATACATGAATATTACAAAGAACATATGCGTATGTACGCACTTCTCATCTTTGACACCTGCGTACATATTCTAAAGTTTCAAAAAATGTATACACGACTACCCAGAAGCAGATCCATGTATGTATGTAACTTATCAGAGAGAAACATGCATATATATTTATAATCACTAAATCATTACTTCGATGAAATCACAACACACAATTCACAAGCCTTACTATCACACACTCATGTCAGAGTATCATTACCATGAAAAATTTATCATTGTTAGTCATAATTATAAGAGATGAAGCAAGCATATTCATTAGTCTCTACTATTCTTTTAGACCTATCAAATCTAAACCTCTTCCCTGCTCCTTGGTGAACACTTATTTCAAATGAATGAATTCATCAATAAAGCATAACTTTCACACACTAAAACTTGACCTCCATCTCCTTATATATATTATGCCTTAGCCAATACCTTAGGCCAATCCTTTTGCAAAGACCCCTGGTATGCCAATTACCATGGTGTTGAATATGTACACGACACTCATTCACCATACCTGCATATGTACGTGACCTTTCTTCATAGACCTGTGTATACATTCCTAAACTTTGTCTTTATCATTCCTATGTCTCTGAATTGATATTCCTTTGTTCATTCTCTCTGTCACATTTGTACCAACCTATATAATCATAATTCTACCATCATGTTGACATCTTAATCAAGTAGGTCACCATCAAGGACAACACTTTAGTCATAATTCCAACAATCTTTCCCTTTGGACTTAATGGAAACCACTTTGGTGTTTAGTCACCACCACCTGTAAATACCTGTAAACATACAAATTTTCCCTCCCAAGTCACCAAGATTCTCTCCAAGAATTATTCTTCAAACACCAAGATTCTCTCCCCGTTTGTCATCAAGGGAAAAGGGATTACCAAATTTTAATGAAGCCTTCACACTCCCTTTGTAGAGATGAGAATTGTAGACCTAATATGTTGAATATGAATACTATATACTAACCATGCACCCCTGGAGCATATGTTGAATCTTTGAAAGTACATGACTCTATGACTCAACCAAATATGGCCTTTCCTATCACTAAGGAAGTTCATTCTTACATCAATCACCCATCACAGTGGGGTTACGTATTTGACTCAACATTAAGTAAAATGCTCAAAATAATCGGATTACATACATAATTAACTTGACCACAATAGTCCAATCATTACTGAATTTTACAATTATTACATCATGGGTCTTTAGATGTCCTTTAAATAAAGAGACAAATATTACATTTATAACCAAACACCTCAATAGTGAGGTTGCAATACCATGATAGTCATCAACAACCACCATACACCATATAGGGACCTGCAACAAGAATATCAATCAATTGTAGCAACAAAATAAGATTGTGTCATAGAGATCTATTATCAACTCATCCTATTGACCTCATATCATCAAGATCAACATGCTCTTTCCATTTGTAGGAAGAGCCATAATTCCCATACATCAAATACATATAAATATTTTGAAGCACAACAACATATCCCTTTATTTAAATTTAACTTCACTATGTGCAACTTTAACCAACATCCAAGAATTCATAATCACTAGTAGTAACAACCATATGTCATAAATAATCTGTATACTTATCATGAACATCATCATGTAACAAGGAATGGGCAGGAATTCATAATGCCAACAATGCACTATTATATAAAATTCTCCCCTTGAGCATTGAGTTTGTCCCACTATTTCTTCATGTCAGAGAAAGATACGCGATTGTATAGATCAAAATTTGCATATATACGCAACTATCATTCATAAGAACAACGTACACAATGTAAAATATTGAGTTTTCATAACCATAGCTTCCCCTGAGCCTATATTGTATGTTTCTCTTTGTTGTTACTACATCAGATGCACTACCAGTAATATAAGCAACATGAATATAAGAAAACCATGGGAATCATCATCAAGATATACATATGTATAGCTCCCCCTGAGATCATATATCAGTGATCTTGATAATCTTCTCCTTCTCTTCTTAAGGTCATGTAGCTGACATCACTTTTGCAGTTACTATGAGAAGTATTATTTTAAGAACAATGTACTGTAGTAATGACCATCTTCTTTTATTTTGAGTCCGAAGAAGAAGATGTATCCTCCTCATTTCTACCAGAATTCATTTATTTAAACACGTGTAATTTGTCTAGATTAACGTATCCTCTTGCTATGATCTATCTAGTTTCTTCCTCTATAACCTTGCATTTGGATGAAGTAAACACAATTACATTTCCTTTATTTTCCATTTGACCTACACATAGAATATTCTTGTTTAGACCTTGAACAAATAACGTGTCAACTGCTCTTTTATACCTATTAATTTTGGTTCTAACTTTTCCCAAAACTTTTGCTAGAAAATTATTTCAAAGAATAACTTTAGCATCTTCGTTATTCCTAGGAGACTCAAACTTATTCTTATCTCCTATCATGTGATGAGAGAATCCATTGTCTATGTATCATTCATCTTCATCTTCAAACCAATAGAGGGAAATACCAAATCTTATCTGTTCTTCTTCTTTCTGCTTATTATGAGAAATTTTGGTGCATCCATCTTTCTGAGGTCTTTTGACATCAATATTCTTATATGATTGTTTTCCATGTTGTATGTGGCGATCTATTTATTTTTTCCTACATTAGTTTGCTACATTCCAAAATTTGCTACAAGCATAACATCTTATATGACTAGAAAAGGGAGCATAGGAATCATAATATTTTTGTTTCATATTCCCTCTATTGCAATCAATATATTTGTGACGAAATATGTTTCAAGTAAAACAATATCCCTTAAAGAAACTTGAGTACCTAGTAACTGATGATCTGAATCTTATGAAGTGATTATTTTCTTGAGACCAAAACAATTTTCCCCTGCAATTGTCTACAACATGTCTATAATTATGACATATAAAACATTCAACATTATTGATGAGAGGAGAGATTTGATTAATATTTCTAATATTTGCAGAAAATGATTTCTTTTGAAAATTCATCTTCCTTGGATGTTGATCTGGTTGACTTCTTATCTTTTTCAAAGGAATTTCAAATTTCATATTGTTATCCTTCACGATCCTTTTACAATCCTATGAACTAGATTCTCCTTTCACAGTTTCATGAAACCCAAGCCTAGGTTTAATGGCAAGAGACCTTTGACTACTAAGAATGTTATCCAAAATATTAGCACTATCTTGAAATCTTAAGTGTTTATCCTTTTCTTCTAATTTATTTTTTAGAATGTTTACCTCAACCTCCATTCTTTCGTATTGTTCTTCCATTACTTGATACTACTTCCTCATTCCTTCTTCAACCTTTCTTCCTTCTTCTAATTTCTCCTTTAATTTGATGATCTCTTTCTTCAACCCATTATCTTCTTCTTCAAATACTTCAAGTTACTCTTGTTTTTGCTTGTTTTCATTTTCTAGAACTACTCTTAGAGAGACGATCTTAGCTTCAAGTCATTCAAAATATTGTCTAGATTCCACTGTAACATGATCCTTGTTATCATATGCCTGCAACTTATTCCTAAGATTAATAATCCTTTTCAAAGAAAGATTAGGTATTCTTCTAAGATGAATAACTTCCTCTAATATCTCTTCTTCTGAATCAATAACTTGATCTGACATAACGTACTTATCTTTTGTTACATCATTATTTTGTTTAGAAATAAGGTTACTTGTTGGTTCTTCTGATCAACAATATTCCTTTGTTCTTCCTTCTTGAATTTCCTAAATATTATCCCATACTTCATTTGTAGTTTCATAGTGCATAATATTTCCTAATGCTGAATTAGGTATGTTACCAAAGATCTCATTTAATGCTACATTATTCTTTTGTAATTATTCACCTGATGGAGGAGCTTCAGTTTAACCATTACATAAAATTCCAAACATCAGATCCTACATTCATTAACTTAGACTTCATTTCTTCTTTCCATTTTTTATAATTATCATTACTTAGCATAAATGTACCTGTATTGTCCATTATTTCTAACTTGCCTTGTTCTTCTTCTTCTAGGGTCATCATTTTTGAATTTGTTATCCTTCCTCTCCCTCCCTTCCTCTCATTCCTTCTTCCTCTCCCCTTCTCTTCCACTCTCTCTATCTTTCTCTCCCTCTCCTCTCTCCCCTACCTTGCTCCTTCTATCTCTCTCCTCTCTCCTCCTCCCTCCCTCCCTTTGTCTCTCCCCTCTCTCCCCTACCTCCCTCCCTCCGTCTCTCTCTTCCTCTCTCTCTTCACCCCCAAACCACTCGCTCCCTCTTTTCCTCTCTGTCCTTCCACATTCCACACCTCTGCCCTCCCCCTCCCCTCTCTTTCTCTATCCCCCCACTGCCTTGACATCCATCCTCTTTCCTTCTCCCTCCATCACTCCATCTCCCCCTCTCTTCTTCTCTCTTCCTCCCTCCCTCCATCTCTCTCCTCTCTCCTCCTCCCTGCCTCCCTCCCTCCATATCCCTCGTCTCTCCCCTACCTACCTTCTTCTGTCTCTCTCCTCTCTCCCGCTCCCTCCCTCTCCTTCTCTCCACCCCCCCAACCACTCTCTCCCTCTCTTCCTCACTGTCCCTCCTCCTTCCCCACCTCCCCACATTTCCCTCCCTCTCTCCCTATCCCCCCACCTACTTCCTACCCACTCCTCACCCCCTAAACTTCCCTCCTATCTCCTTCTCTCTGCCCCATTACTCTCTCTCTCTCTCTTCCTTTCCCTCCCTCTTCCTCACACCTACGCTCCCCCTTTCTCTATCCTTCTCTCTGTCTCCTCTCTTCCCCCTGTCTCCCTCCCTCCATCTCTCTATCCCTCCCTCTCTCCCTCCCTCCATATCTCTCCTCTCTCCCCTTCCTCCCTCCCTCCATCTCTTTCCTCTCTCCCGCTCCCTCTCCCTCTCTCCATCTCCCCCACTTGCTCCCTTCCAATCTGAGCACCCTCACACATTGTCTCCCCCTGCCTCCCTCCCTCTATCTCTCTCCTTTTCCCTCTCTCCATCTCCCCCATGACTTCCTCCCTCTCTTCTTCTCTGTCACTCATGCTTCCCCACCTCCCGATGTCAGCCCCCCTCTCCCTGTCCCCACACCTACTTCCTACCCCCGACCTCCCTCCTCTCTCCTTTTCTCTCCCCCACTACTAACTCCCTCAATTCCTTTCCTTTCCTCTTCCCCTCACCTACTCTCCCCATCTCTCTATCCTTATCTCTATCTCCTATCTCCCCCTACCTCCCTCCTTCTCTCTCTCTCTCTCTCTCTCTCTCTCTCTCTCTCTCTCTCTCCCTCTCTCTCTCTCTCTATCCTTCTCTCCATTTCCTCTCTCTCCTCCTCCCTCTCTTCATCTCCCCAACACTAACTCCCTCTCTTCCTCGTTGTCCCTCCTCCATCCCCACCACCACCACCCCTCTCTCTCCCTATCCCCCCACCTACCGCCTACCCCCTCTGCCTCCCTCTTCTCTCCTTCTCCCTCCCTCCCTCCATCTCCCCCTCTCTTCCCCTCCCTTCATCCCTCCCTCCATCTCTCTCCTCCTCTCCCTCTCCCATCCTCCATCTCTCTCCTCCTCTCTCTCTCCCTCCCTACATCTCTCTCCTCTCTCATGCTCTCTCCCTCCCTTCTTGTTGCCCTCCACCCCCCTTCGTCTCTTCCTCTCTATCCCTCCTCCTTCGTCGCTGCCACCCCCCTCACTCTCCCTCTCACTCCACCCCCTTGGCCTCCCTCCTCTCTCTATCCTCTCTCCCCTTGCCTCCCTCTCTGCATACCCCCACCACGCGCTCCCTCTCTTCCTCTCTGTCCCTCCTCCTTCACTGCCTCTCCCCATTCCTCTCTGCATATCCCCCACCACTCGCTCCCTCTGTTCCTCTCTGTCCCTCCTCCTTCACCGCTTCCCTCCCTCTCCCCTCACCCACCCGACCTCCCTCCTCTCTCCTTCTCCCTCCCCATTACTCGCTCCCTCTCTACCTCTCCCTCCCTTGTCCTCCCCCTCCTCTCCTTTGACCCCGTCCCTCTTACACTCCTCTGCCCCCCTCCCTCCCTCCCTCCCTCCATCTCTCTCCTCCTCCCTCTCTTCATCCCCCCAACACTAACTCCCTCTCTTCTTCTCTGTCCCTCCTCCTTCCCCACCTCTACCACCCCTCTCTCTCCCCATCCCCCCACCTACCACCTATCCGCTCTACCTCCCTCTTCTCTCCTTCTCCTTCCCTCCCTCCATCTCTCCCTCTCTTCCCCTCCCTTCATCCATCACTCCATCTCTCTCCTCCTCTCTCTCTCCCATCCTCCATCTCCCTCCTCCTCCCTCTCTCCCTCCCTACATCTCTCTCCCATCTCGTGCTCTCTTCCTCCCTTCTAGTCGCTCTCCAACCCCCTCTGCCTCTTCCTCTCTATCCCTCCTCCTTCACCGCCGCCCATCTCTCCCTCCCTACATCTCTCTCCCCTCTTGTACTCTCTCCCTCCCTTCTTGTCGCTGTCCACCTATCTCCCTCCTCTATCCTCCTCCCTCCCCCATTACTCACTCCCTATCTTCCTCTCCCTCCCTCTTCCTCCCACCTCCTTTCCCCCTCTTTATATCCTTCTCTCGCTCTCCTCTCTTCCCCTGCCTACCTCCCTCCATCTCTCTCCACCTCCCTCTCTTCATCCCCCCAACACTCACTCCCTCTCTTCCTCTTTGTCCCTCCTCATTCCCCACCTCCACCACCCCTCTCTTCGTCTTTCTCCCTCCTCGTTCCCCACCTCCACCACCCCTCTCTGTCCCTATGCCTCCACCTTCCCCCTACCCCCTCGGCCTCCCTCCTCTCTCGGCCTCCCTCCCTCCCTCCATCTCTACCTCCCTCCATCCCTCCCTCCATCTCTCTCCTCCTCTCTCTCTCCCTCCCCCCATCTCTCTCCTCCTCCTCTCTCTCTCCCTCCCTAGGTCTCTCTCCTCTCTTACCCTCTCTCTGTACCTTCATGTCCACTCCTCCCCTCCTCCCCCGCTCCTCCGCCTCCCCCACTACTAGCTCCCTCTTCCTGCCTCCCCCTCCCTCTCCCACTCTGTATATCCTTCTTTCCCTCTCCTCTATCCCCCTTCCTCCCTCCTTTGTCTCTCTCATCTCTCCCCTTTCCCCCCTCTCTCTATCTCTCTCCTCCCTCCCTCTCTCCATCCCCCCCACGACTCACTCCCTCTCTTCCTCTTTGTCCCTCCTCCTTCCCCAACCCCTTTGCCTCTATTCCTCAATCTCTCTCCTCCCTCCATCTTCTGCACTCGCTCCGTTGTTGTCCCCCTGCCTCCCCCGCTACTCACTCCCTCTCTTCCTGTCCCTCCATCCTCCCCTCTCCTATCTCACTCTCCCTTTCTCTCTCTAATTTTCATGATCAATTGTATACTAACCTAATTTGTCATATCATTTATTAAAATAATAAATAAAAAATAGTAAATAATTATTTCAAGAGTAGTGAGATGTTTTATAATTTGGCATAAGGGATAAGTGTTTACACTAATATTTAAAAATATATACAATTCAACCTCATCTAAAACAACATATAGATAAATATATATGAAAATCTTCAACATATATATATATATATATATATATAAACAAGAAATTAAATTATTAAAATTTTTATAAATTAAAAAAAAATGATATTTTAAATATTTTTAGATAAGAGAAAAAAATTATATATATATATATATATATATATATATATATATATATATATATATATATATATACTCGGATCATAGGATCTCATATTTTATTTTTTTTATTTTTTTGGGTGAAAAAATTACTATAATTTGTTTTTTATATATATATATATATATATATATATATATATATATACTGGGATCATAGGATCTCATATTTTATGTTTTATTTTACTTGGGTGAAAAAATTACTATAATTTGTTTTGTTATAACATTTTTTTCAATATTATATGTATTTTTCCATGTTCTTTTTACACGTGGGAAACTTATTTTTCAAAATTTCATTAAAATCATTTGTACAATTATTATTTTTATTACATTTTTTTCAATAATTTATAAAAGTCATAAAAACATTATTTTTTTTTTTATAGATTATTGAAAAGAATGTAATAAAAATAATAATGATGCAAATATTTTTAATGGAATTCTGAAAAAGGTTTTCCCAACTTATAAAAAGAACATTGAAAAATACATATAATATTAAAAAAAAATTATAAAAAAATTAACCATAGTAATTTGATAATTGACCTTCGCATGCTTGGTCCAATTTGAGCGTACAATCCAACAAAGACACAAGCCAGCTAGTTAGGTAAGTTTTCATCCTCCCGTACAATAGCAAATTCACAGAACGGTGTGGAGATGGAAATACTAAAATCATTATGTAACATCCAACTGAATAGAATCCACCAACCTAGATAGAATATTAGCATAACGCTCTCGCGACTGGATATGATACTCACTGCATCTTGAAACCGGGCTTTCCGATGCGACGAATTAATTTTAGGTTTAGGAAGAAAGAACAGAGCCTCATTGAGAACAGAGCCTCTATTGTGTGTTATATTCCCCTAGTTAGCTGTTATATTCCATCTAGAATATTAGAAGAATGTTCTGGTGATAAAACCATCATGGCTTAATTCATTGTGTGCGAGTGATGGCAAAGTTGTGGGACTCTGTATCTCCAAACTCTTAATAGCTAAGCCCAACCCAACCTCAAGATGAATGGAGAAAGACTGTGTTGGCAGCTAAGACATAGAAACAAAATTATGAAGATACAAATTAAAAATGTTTTAAGAGTAGGGCCACCACCCAGAAATCAAACATCTAAACTAAAAACCGATTCAAACAAAGAGCAACCTGAAATCTGAAGATAAAACTCTTCGCTTAAACTAAATTTGTTCAGAACTATTAAAACATCTCTGCTTCAGTAATTCACCTTCATTTTCCTGATTCCTAAATCTACGTGAAGGATTGAGCTTGACAGCGGGAAAACTTATTCTTTAAGATGCAACTTATTCTTTATGTTCTCAATATATTCTGTGAAACCCAACTTTGTATTAGTTATGCAGATACATTTTTTGACCAAAGAGTTCTAAATCTTATAAGTAAATTTATATTTAAAGCCACAACACTTGAATCAAAAAGGTATTGAGAAGTAACTGCAAGGTGCCTTTTAACTATTTTTTCTGCGCTAAGTGCCTGCCACTCTCTTTTCAATTATGAGGTAATTGAGAGAGAAATCACACACTATACTTATTTTTCATAGCTATTTCTATATTTCCATATCTAGAAATTAGAAAGACGTCTTTATATTTTTTAACCAAAGAGTTCTGAATCTTATAGATAAATCGATTTTTAAATTAACTACACTACAATCAAGAAGGTATTGAGAAGTAACTGCCAGGTACCTTAAAACTGCTTGCTCCATAGTCCTGTTCACTCCCTGGTTTTTCCTTTCTAAATGCGCAGTAAAGAAGCTGAAATAATCAAGAATACCAAAAAAAATTCAGATATAATCAGTAAATTCACAATACTAAAATGAAAGAGATTTAATAAAACAAATGAAAACGAGATATGCCTTACCTCATCCATCCATGGAAAATTAGCATGGAGATCGCATTGGATGGTTTGGTTAGGCTATAGAATAGTACTGAAATACCTCTGCTTAAGGAATTTTCCCGTCTCTGCTTCATGCTTTGTGGCTCACAGACTTAATTTCACCCAAAGGAACACACACAAACAAAAATAATAATGACATACATGCAAACCCACACAGAAACATAAGAATAGGCAAACACAGAGATGAAATAGGTGAGCGTTGTCTCATATTGATCACATCAGACTACCACCACGTCAATAGGAGTGAAATAAAATTCGAAGATAAGGTATGTCCAGATTTTCCGGCTTTTCCTCTTCGTGTATCCTGGTTTTTCAGGGTTTGCAGTTGGTGTGCCCTGCTTTTTCCAGGTTGTCAAATTTTATTCTAAATATAGAGATAACGGTTAGGTTTTTTGAAATGAAAATTTAAATAAATTGGAGAATGATAATTAATTAATTGTCATATTAATTATCGGTCATATTAAGGCTAACTTCTCTCGTATTCTTCATCAACTTCACGGTCATATTTGTAGATGATGGAAGATTGTGTCCAATTCAATATAGCATGCAAAGAGATTTAAACACAATGTCAACGATCCCGCATCTTCATGCAATGATCCTTCCGAAACAAAGATTATCACTGAACGCATTCCGGATCTTCCAGTCTAGGAAATCCGCTTGATACAATACAATGATACATCTTTAAGATTGAATGCATGACATTATAATCATAGCATCATTTAGTATGTATAGTTTATATGGTTTAGTTGCTTTCGCTCGTCGAAAGGTTCGTAAAAATAAATTTTTATTTTTAACGAAATTCAAAATTTTATTATTACGAACCTTCCGAGGAGCGAAAGCAACTAAACCATATAAACTATACATACTAAATGATGCTATGATTAGAATATCGTGTATTCTTATAGGAGGATTTGGTGTTCAATCTTAAATATGTATCATTGTATTGTATAAAGCGGATTTCCCAGAGACTGGAAGATCCGGTATGCATTCAGTGATAACCTTTGTTTCGGAACGATGCTTTGGATCATTGTATGAAGATGCGGGATTGTTGACATTGTGGTTTAAATCTCTTTTCATGTTATATTGAATTGGATGCAATCTTCCATCATCTACAAATATGACTGTGACCTTAATACGACCGATAATTAATATGACAATTAATTAATTATCATTCTCCAATTTATTTAAATTGTCCATGCACATATGTAGGATTTCAAAAAACCTAACCGTTATCTCTATATTTAGAATAAAATTCAGTATGAGACAACGCTCACCTATTTCATCTCTGTGTTTGTCTATTCTTATGTTTCTGTGTCTCTGTGTGGGTTTGCATATATGTCATTATTATTTTTGTTTGTGTGTGTTCCTCTTGGGTAAAATTAAGTCTGTGAGCCACAAAGCATGAAGCAGAGGAGGGAAAATTCCTCATGCAGAGGTATTTCAGTACTATTCTATAGCCTAACCAAACCATCCAATGCAATATCCATGACACTTCTCGATGGATGGATGAGGTGAGGCAGATCTCGTTTTCATTTTTTTTATTAAATCTCTTTCATTTTAGTATTGTGAATTTACTGGGAAAGTGGTTTTAAGGTACCTAGCAGTTACTTCTCAATACCTTCTTTAATATACCTGGCAGTGATGATGCTACTGTGTCGTGATAGGTATTTGGTTTAGTGATATGTGATGGTCTCGGTATGTGATTTATTGATTGATTCAATGTGATAATGATTTAGACTTAGTTTTTCAGTATTTTGAGATTTGTATATAGGTAGTCTTCACGAGAAGTGCGTACATACAAAGGTGTGATTCATAAGAGTAACTTATACCTTATGACATATGATTGATCAGGACTTGCACTGACATGATCTAATTTATGTGATGTGAATGGTTATGCATTGATATGATAGGTTATGAATTAGTTTGATCTATGTCCATTGGTTGATTAAGATTCAGTTACTACTTTGATGATTCAATTGGTTCCGTGATTGAGTGATTTGATATAGTGATTTATTTCATAAGTGTTATTTGATATTGAGCTTAAATGATGGAAGTTTATTCAGTCTAAAAATATGATGAAAAGTGGCCTACAAGTTTGATGTTTTGAGTTAGTTTAATCCAGTATGAAACATTATGAAACGTGGTTCACAAAAGAGCTAAGGGTTGGAGCCTTGAGTTAGGGAGTGAAGGCTTTCTTCAATTGGTAGCTGGTAAATCTATTCAGGGGTAGGAGATCCCTTCCAATGGGTGTTAGTAAATGAGATTAGGGGTTTGCAACTCCCTTCTAGTGGGTGTTGGAGAATGAGAGAATGTTGTAGCCTTTGTAATTTTCTTCCTGAATAGTGGTATGAGTCTGCGCCAGTACAATATTGTAATATGCTTTCCCCTATAATAAAAAAAGAAGATATATACGATGACAGTTGTGGTTTTCTCCTACTTTTGGTTTTCAGCTAAAATCCTGGTGTCCTCATGTGTTATTATGTTTCTTATGTGTGATGGTTTATTCTGCTCGTATTGTTCATGGTTAATGTTTAATTAATGCCTAACGAATTAATGATGCACTGGTTCAAGTTAAATATATTGTGAAATAAATAACAAGTTAGTTAAATGGGTGTATGATGTTTTTCTTCATCGTAGTTGTGTGCATACGTTATTGTACTTAATGACAGTAGCATACAGAAATTTGAATAAGAAATTGAAAGGTTTATGTGAGTTTTAAAACATTTATTCACCGTCCCCCAATATTTTTTCCAACATCCATTGATTCTCTAGAACGTATATTTTGTAGGCCTTTGATGATTCGTTATAACAAAAAAATATGATTTCTTTCCTAAAGGATCAAGATTGTTCCTCTTATATTTAGGAACATGAATATATATAGGATAACCAAACATTCTCATGTGTCCAACCTGTGGCTTCCTTTCAGAGAATGTTTCTTCAAGATCCATAGCTACCAGAACTTTACAAGGGCTTCTATTTTGAATGTACATGGTTTTTAGTGATGCTTCAACCCGTAAAAAAATAGAAATTCCAAATCATGCATGATGTCCTTGACAGACTCTTCAATGGACCTATTCTTTCATTTTTCTACACCATTCTAATATGGATTATAGGGTACAATTAGCTCCCTTGTAATCTTATTATGCCTATAGGCTTGTGTGTGGTATAGATCGAAGTGCCATATAACCCTTAGTATGCGTTATTTAACAGTTGGTAAATTCATCACTCACCAACACCTTGTGTAATGGACTAAACCACTAGGAAACACTCATTTCATTAACTTAGTACAAAGTTTCATAGTTGAGCATAATTTAGTGTGGAATTATGCAACAAATATTTATTTTACTATGTTGCTTTTAGTAATTATTTAATGGGAAACCAATAATAATATAAATTCCATTTAACCAAAAAGAGGTTCTATGACAATACTATGCAAATACCTAGCTTAAATTTTGGTACTAATAAAATAACAATAATCTCACAATAATGATTAGCTAGATGTAACATCATTATTTAATTAATTAAATTTAGTCTCATCTCATGTATAGGTCCATACCTTTACAATACATATAGCGCAATATATTTATGGAGAATGTAACTTAGTTCAATTCAGTTTATGAAAGAATTTGAGTGTAAGTATGGAGGTAACTTAGTGATCTCTTTACAATATATAATCTAATATAGATTATACATAGAGAGAGAAATTTAAATTAATTGGGTTTATTTTGAATATTTTGGAGTAATGATTATTATTCTCTCCCCTCAAATTTCATTTTTAAAAGTGATCTATAAAAATGATATGATAAAATTTTTCATAATAGATTTTAACATTATTGTCGAGTTTAATCCTTTTAATATTTAGATAGAAAAATCAAGTAAACTCATATTAATGGTAATGAAATCCCATCATGCTTGAATGCTATTTTTATCTTTTTAAAATATTTTTTTCATTTAATAATTATATATAATGGCATAAATAGGATAATTGACGTAACTCGAGTAGTTCAATTGGAAGCCATGGGATCTAAGAGTGGTTCTAACAGTAGTAGTTGTTGAAACTTCACTAGTCATATTTTCCTAATCATTATATTCGATTTAAACAATCCAATCTCATATGATTAGCATGAATAAGCACTTACCACTAGAGACAGGTGACTAGTATTTTGATGGTCAAAAGCACAAAGAGGAGTTATGGAGGTGAGCTTCATTAAAATAATCTATAAAAAAAACATTTCCAAATATTAATATAATAAAAGTGAAGAAATGAAATCCGATTACAAATTTAGATATGTTATTTCTGACCATTTTAACTGAAGTAATTCATACCTTTATCTAGCTTTTCAAGGACTACACATAGTTGATGATTTCCTCTAACACAAGTGTAAGCTAGTATATAACATACAACGCAACAATAATTTTCAATTCAATCGCTCAAACAACATTAATCGTTAATTCAACCATCTTTAAAAAAACCATTGACTCAAAAAACAAAACCATATTGATCCGTCATTAATTTAGCAATCAGATGTAAGTCATCAATTCAACAAATATGAAAAGAGAGAAGATTTTTTTAAGCTCTCACTAGACTTTATAAGATTTAAATGACAACATAAGAAAATATTCCTTTTACAAAATTGTGTCACGATAAATAACTTTTATCTTAATGCACCTACTGCCTTTTCTATATATACATTTTATTGATACTTTAGCTTTTTTAGTGTTGTGAAACAAACTATGTAAAAAGAGCAGCAATATTACACTTTTGAGCAACCAAGAATAAGGTTTTGTACAACATTCATGCGATCACTAGTATATGGCCTTTTGACTTACATTTCATTGAAATTTAATGGATATAAATATACTATGTGTCAAACTAATAAATTATTAATGTTTTATACGGATATATACCCTTTCCTTCTAGTTACGACTATCTATAAATTGTCCTCTTCTTGATCTCATGTGGATATAACCCTTCTGAGATTACAATGTTGCATTTGACCTCTACTTCTTCTTTGCTATTGTTGATGATCTCAAAAGCCTCAGGATCGTGTATGAGAATTGGTGGAGTTTCATGTTCACTTAGATCACGAGATGTTCTAGTCAACAAGATCGATGCATGGAAACACTATACAAGATTAACAACCGATGTTAGAAAAGTGTGAAAACGCTGAAAAAATTCAATCGAGTGAAACATCATACAAGGTAGAGAATGAATAAATAGAGCTCATATGCACAAAGAAGTCATGGAAATTATGTTGCATGAGTGGATCCATAAAAGCATTAATTAATTGTAGTCAAGTTTTCTTCACTTCGTTGCAAATACGAAGATAAATTAGTGTTGAAAATCGGGTACCCGTGGGATCCATAAAGGCATCATGCATTGCTCGCAGATATATTGTTGTATGTAGAAGACCTAATATAGGATATCCCATTGAATAAACCCCTTTTCCAATTCCAATAAAGGCAATAGTTGTTTGTGCATTCCATGAAAGGATAAGATGTATGGATATGGCAATTGCTCGACAAAATGTTTTGGTTAATCATTGTACGCCATTATTCAAATCTGAGGAACCCTGAGGTATTGTGTCATACACCTCACCCGTAACACACATCATCATAGCAACATCAATAAGCCAGTGGCCGTGGTGTACTGGAGTTGCACATAATGACGTATCTCTACAGATAATGGTGATTGTATCCCCAGATGCATAGTCAAGGTGGAGAATGAGGCCAATGTGGTAAAGGAAAGTGTGGTTGTTAATGGAATATTTGATACTTGAAGGAAAATGTTACCTATTGGCAAGTCTTTTCACGTGCACATCATATTACGTTCGAATGTTTTTTACTTTAGGGAAATGTTGTTCTAAAAATCAGGTGTGATAAAGCAAATTCACCAGCCCCAATTTGTCAGTTTTAATGATGAATATTGCATCCTTTCATTTAATTCTTAATTGAGTTCAAGTTTTACAATGAAGATTCACTTTATTCTGTGCATGATACTCTCGAGATAGGCTTCTGTCTTATAGTGTATTCCACCTACAGATGATGAAATAACAAAATATAAGTAGTGAACTCTATGTTTCGACATTAAATTCCACCTGTACTTTAGACATGAGGTTTTAATCTTACACTATGCCCCACCCATAAGTAAAGAGAGTGGAACATTATTATTGTGCAAGATTTGGTTGATATTGAATTTTTCCTTTCTTAGCTTATTTCTCTTTAATGAGATTAAAACCTAATAGCTTATCTTAATTAACGCGTTAAAATAATGAGATTATATTTTACAAAAATTAATTAATCTAAAAAAATTTAAAACCATTACTAATTAAACCTCTAAATATTATGTTTAAAAAATATATATTTTTAATGTACTAAAATAAAAGTGTTTAAGGTTCGTTGTAATCTTTTGATTGTTGTTTTAGAATTGAATTAGTGATGTCAATTACAAGTAGAAATTATATGCAAGTGGAAATTTTATTGAGTAACACCCCTTGGAATAAGATTTCTCTAAAGTATCAAATGGAAATGTCTCTACGGAGGTAGAATGGTCAAAGAATGCACATGAAAGTTGACTGAGCAGAAAGAATAAATAAAATGAATATATTTTAGATTAAAAATTCCACTCAATGTTTTCAAGATATTATTAAACAAACTTCAATATTACGGGTGAGGCCAATATTCTATAAAGTTTAACCTATAACCATTGGTTGGGCCACTAACCATAAATGAAGAAAAAAATTCATGTATGAATAGTGAAGTCTATAATGAATTTTTCCTACTTACATCAGTATTGCTCACTTAATGCTCAAACGAAATGATTCTGTAACACCCCCTAGCTGATTATCCATGTAAAAGAAATATAAGATGAAGGTAATGGGACACATATTCTAAGATGAATGGTGAGAAAAACATCGTATTAGGTGTCACTTTCGGTTCATTTATGGCTAAGGAAATTAGCAAAGGAAATGGAAAAGAAAACAAATGTATTAATTGGCATTTATTTATGAAAATAATGGAAAATAGGAGAAAAGGAAGGTTAAAGGTCATAAAATTTTCTGAGGATGAAATTGAAAGAAAATGAAGAAAAATAAGGAAAATAGAGGCCTTAATGATAAAAAGGCTTCTGAGGATCACTTGACAATCTTTCGTCAGTTAAATTTTGGTGCTCTATTCTATTGTCTCATTCTCTTCCCACTTGATTCCTCATAAAGCATGATCCTTGGAAATTTTGTCAGAAAATGACATACATACTTACATATATATAATCGTTATCATAAAATAATCATGATCCCTAAGAACCCTGTCAGACAATAACATACACACATACATGTATACATATATAGACATCAACATAATCTAGATCAGAACATCATTACCTAATATTGTAAGATCAAGGTTAAGATAACTCTCTTTACCCTCCATGACATCCACAACATTGAGAAGGACAATTCTGAACATAGCCAACACATCTAATACCTTAGATTCATTCACTTTACCTTTTCTGTCACTTTTCTCATGAATGTCCTACCACCATCCATTTATCCCAATCGACCCAACCAATCCAGCGGACTATCATATTATTTCCTTCAACTATCATTTACTCATGCACGAAGCTTCATTTGGGTCTTACATTACCTGTTGGGTTTCATTTAATGCTTCCCAAGTTCTATTAACTTCCCTCTTTCCCAAATGAATTCCCAAGTCCCCCAAAACATAAAAGGAAAGAACAAGAAGAAACATGAAGAAAACCATGAAAAAAACAAAAACATTATAATACCACAAACAAAGTGGCATGGTCATGTACCAGACAAAAATAAACTGCAAATCAAGTGCAAATAGATCACAAAGCATCGAAATCACAAGACTAGTAAAAAATAACCAGGACTCAACCCCATGGGTTCCCAATGCCTCGAAGGGAAAGATCAACCTCACCCTTCTCCAAGATTAGTCCATCTCTTTTTCCATGCAATCCCTTACATCATACTTCCATAAACATGTAGCTATTAGTGCACACATAAATGTAACAATATACTTGTTACCTTACCTTGTTGTGTTGAGCACACTTCCTTGTAAATGAACACATACATATGTTATCTCTCAAGGGACTCCAATTCCTTGATGAATCCCCCATAACATGAAACCAAATGTTACACCTGTCAAATACATGTTCATGAGAATAATATATGTCCACGCAATGTCAGGCAAAATAAAGGATAGGAAGACTTCATGTATTCATGCAAAGCACTCATTCATTTGGAAAAAAAGGTCTCCAAACATAGCCAAATGAGTTTTCACCAAATTCCTTTCCTTTATATTTTTCCTTACTACAATGGAGTCTTTATATGTACTATCAGATCACCCTACTGTTATTCATATAAACAAATCAACTATTACCTTGTCATGCTAATACCAAGCATGTTACCTTGCAACTATTCACACATGTTAGTCACATGTTCCAAAGATCAATACATAATGTATATTAATTTGAAATCAACCTTTACCAGGATCGATAGTCATGCCATAATCAACTCATAGTCATTAATCATAATACTACAACTAGCACCGACTTACACTCATGTGCATATTAGTTGTCCCAATGCATATTGTGATAGTAAAATAATCTTAAAACAAGATAATTCCTTCATGCAATATTATAGACACATACACATATAATGCAATTAATCAAACATTGAGACAAACTGTAAACATATCATGTTAGATAAACCAAACATATGACATAATCACACTCATACCTCAATGTATCTCAGGGGAGGCTATCACATTTGCACAAGTCAGTCCAACACCCACTGGAAGGGAGTTGCAAACCCCTAATATTTTCAGAGAGAAATGATTAAGTATCATTATGGATTGCAAATTATAACTTTTTGTTCTTGGAGGAGCTATTATATTACAACAAAGGTTGAATAACCAAAATTTTAATGACTATTAGGTTGGAATCATGTATTTACAAAATGTAATCTTTCATAAGCTATCCCTTTATAATTTACTTATGCTTCAAATATTTCCTCACTTTATATTTTTCTTAGGCTTAGTATTTTAGATTAGGGAAGCCATATGAGAAGTTCAACTTATTTGAATATAGGTAATTCTTGTGCAAACAACAAATGCCTTGATTTATTGAAAGTGAATTTTAATATTAACGATTATTATTTTCAAATCCTCTTGATATATTCTAACAAGTTGTATAAATTTCATTATTATTACATAGATATAGACAAATTCTTTTAGTTCACTTGTTAGTTAATTATTTTAGGAGACTCTATTGATGTTATTTCAAATATGTTTTTTTTTTGTTGTCCACATCTCATTCACCAAATACTCTTACAAATGAGATGGTTATGCAACAAGATTTCTTCTAGATTCAATTCACTCAATACATAATGAATATGAACCATAATATAAATACAAAATTGAATTTAAATATAAATTTTAAGAATAGTAAAAGTATTATAAAAAATGAAATTGTATTGGCTATATATATATATATATATATATATATATATATATATATATATATATTCAATTTTTTTGCTACAAGAAAAAGATTTCACCCTCAAAATTGTCCCTAGATGCAACTTTCAAATAATTCTAAATGCATCGATTTTTTATTATATTATATCATCTATTTAATTATTTTTCCTACATTAATTTAAGATATGAATAAACCAAAATAAGTCATTTTTTATTTGAAATTAATTGTAATTTCTAACATCATTATTATTACTCTATTCCTTTTGTTTGTTATGTCATGTGAATCTTTATATGACTCACACCCTTAATCTTTGGTTTAATTAGCCATGACCGAGAGATATCTAAGTTCTCAATATCTCTCGAGGGCACCTGACCTATGCTACAAAACCTTTAACATGGATGGATTTTTTCCCATGAGATTTCGAACTGGTAATATTTTCAACATGGAGTGCCTTAACAAAACACTATGTCACTACCTATTATATGCCCTATAAACTTATTATTACTTTATTTTTAATGTTATGAAATAATATATTAACCTATTCTATAATATACAATATTAAAACAATAATAAAGTGTAAATCTTCCCTAGAATCTTATTATATTACTACTATATGCCCTATAAACTTATTATTACTTTATTTTTAATCTTATGAAATAATATATTAACCTATTCTATAATATACAATATTAAAGCAATAATAAAGTGTAAATCTTCACCAGAATCTTATTATATTACTTTTACGTTTATAGTATCCATAAATTGTTTGTCCATGATTTTTTTCTTTAAACAAAATTAATCATAAACATAAATATAATTTTCAAAATTCACAATTATTCTTAGTATAATGATATACTTCATAGTTTCATACTAACTTGATTAATACTCTACAATCACAGTTGGTGAACAATGAAATGTAATAATAAACATGTACGGTGAATCATGGCTACCTCCAACATGTTCAAGGTTAAAATTCCAATATGAGGAAGAAAGGGGAAGGGAAAGAAGAACCAAAGTGATTAAATATGGTGCGACTATTCTATTGGTACAAAAGAAATTGAATGCGATGGATCCGGAAGAAAATCTACACAAACATGAGACTCGTAGAAACCTCAAAGACAAAATATTGGGATCATTGATTATTCTATTGATGTGATGGAATATTGGGATCATTTTAAATTAATTTGAATTGGTTAGGTGGGCATATCTATACATTGGGGAAGTGATTTATGCTTAAACAATTTATCCATTGAGAAAGTGGTAAGGTAATAGGTTCAAATCTTATGGGGAGGGGTTGAGGATGGGAAATACCTTTAGAAAAATAAAACTATCCCAAGGGGTGCATTGAGATTCCAACATGCCTTAATAAAAAGATAGTATGGAACTTGTTATGTGCAACGCACGGAACTTGTTATGTGTAGCACAAGAAATCATAGACTTGAAAGTGGGTGGTGAAATAGCACGCAACTATCACAATTTTAGGCATTTACTCTTGTTTATAGTTTTGTTGCAACATAGTGTTAGGTGCCTCTTTGGAGAATACCATGATTGTTAAGGATCCTATCTTCAAGTTGGGCTCATCAATCGCTACAAAAAAAAGAAGACAATTTCTTCGGTGGTTGATAGGGAGCATTCATTGGAGAACACATATTGGGGATGATAGAGAGTCCATTATCATGGGAGCATCCTTCTTCTAGCTTACAAAAGTGTCGTCTTCAATTTGATAATAGGTTTTGAGATCTGGGTCTTGTTAAGAACTTGTAGTACCTCTAAAAGTATTTAATATGGCTTCTAACACCTAGGGCGTACCGCTCTCTCCCTCCCTCTCCCTCTTCCCTCTCACTGTTCCTCTCCCTCTCCCTTTCCCTCCCCCTCTCCCTCTCCCTTTCTCTCTGTCTCTCTCCCACGCTCCCTCTCTCTCCCTCCCCCCTCTTCCCTATCCCTCTCCCCCGTCCTCCCGTCTCTCTCTGTCTTTATCTCTCTCCCCCTAACTCCCTCTCCCTCCCTGTTCCCGCCTTCCATCTCTCTCTCTCTCTCCCTCTAAACCCCTCTCTCTCTCTCTCACTCTTGCTCCCTCTCCCTCACCCTCTTTCCCTCCCTCTCCCTCTTCCCTCTCACTGTTCCTATACCTCTCCTTTTCCTCTCTCTCTCTCCCACTCTGCCTCGCCAACACGTCCCCCCTCCTGCCTCTTGCTCCCTCCTCCCATCTCTCTCTCTCTCTCTCTCTCTCTCTCTCTCTCTCTCTCTCTCTCTCTCGGATCTCCCTCCATATATTCCCCGCCTCCCCGACGTCTGTCTATCTGTGCGTGTGACCCCCCCTCTCTCCTCCTGCCTCCCTTTTCCCATCGCCTCTCTCTCTAAATAATAACAAAATACAATTCACATAGGTAAAATAAAACATCCCTCTCTCTCTCATAACAAAAGATAATAAAAAATAAAACATCTCTCTCTCTCTCTCCCTCACTAATAAAAAAATATATAATAATTTTTTCACATAGGTAAAATAAAACATGTCTCCCTCTCACTAATAAAAAGATAGAATAATTTTTTCACATAGGTAAAATAAAACATGTCTCTCTCACTAATAACAAAATACAATAATTTTTTCACATAGGTAAAATAAAACATTTCTCTCTCATAACAAAATAAAATAATTTTTTCACATGGGTAAAATAAAACATCTCTCTTTTTTAGTAATATCTCTTTCTCATAACAAAATATAATAATTTTTTCACTTAGGTAAAATAAAGAATCTCTCTTAACAAAATATAATAACTTTTTTCACATAGATAAAATAAAATATCTCTCTGGACAAAATATAATAATTGTTTCACATAGGTAAAATAAATCATTTAATCCCATATTTGAGAGTATAATAGTCTCTCTCAAATATAATAATTTTTTCACATAGGTAAAATAAAATAATGGATCCTTTTTGGAAGATCCATTGTTTTATTTTACCTATTTGGAAAAATTATTATACTTGAGAAAAAAGATACAATGTTTTATTTTATCTATGTGAAAAAAGTATTACATTTAAGAAATAAATCCTATTGTACTTTCAATCATAAGATCTAAAAAATTATTATATTTTGTTAAAAGAAATGTTTTATTTTAAAATGTTTTATTTTACCTAGAGACTCTAGTATACTCTCTCTCATAGGATCCAACGTTTTAAACATAAATCTGTGTTTTATATTAACTATGTGAAAAAATTATTATATTTGAGAAAGTATAATAGGCCCTTGCATGCTGTCACACACCCCGGTAACCTCGCATGTAAAAATAGGGAGTTAGAAGTTTTTATGCAATTACCACAAGCAATTAGTCAATTCACAACTCCACAAATCATCATTAACCGTAGATATACTATTAAGTATTACATCAAGTGAATTGCCATCAAAGACAGTAAGTTTCATAACCATTGCGTAACCTTTACCATCACTGTAATAACATAACTGTCTCATGAATCCATGCATCCATTTCTTGATATCCTTAACATGTTAGATAATCATGTACTAAGACATTATGGTTGTCACATCAAATAAAGAACCATCATCATTAAGGACCCATCATTATCAACAGACACATAAGGCAATCACATCAATCACACCATAGAACACGGATATACCCTGGAAACCCCGTAGGGTGAAAACCAACAAACGTTTAATCTTATTATTAAACACTCGTGAGGGTTTTCACCCCTCACTCAATGGCTTATAAGGGATTCCATCCCTTAACCATTGTCTTAAAATCTCTACAATGAACTATCATTAAGCTGTCACATAACTAGCTGAAAGCTAATACAATTTACATGTATTCTATTATTTACATACCACCACATGCAACACTCCTTGTGGCATAAATGTTCTAGCAATGGACATTACTGCAGCTTGATCTCATCTGCATGGACGAATAATCCTTTTCTTGCCATTGATAAACATTACTTTCCTTTGGCACCAACTTCCATCTTTTCCTGTCAATGCTGTTGACACAATCTTGGCAACAAGATTAGTTACAATATCAATAATCCATTAAACAACCTCTAAAAATGATCTTTATCATCTTCTCATCTGCATGAGCAAGCATCACATACTACTACTAGTACATCTATTCCAGTACATTCTGATTCCATTTTTCACACATATCTCTCTCTAAGAGATCTAACCATTAGTTTACAAGTCCATGTTTTCTTTTTAAACATATAACACAATGTAATAATTGTTTTGCACCCTTGCACATAGAGATCTAACCATTAGTTTATTCTAATAGCCCTTCTTAGTATATGCCAAGAATGCATTATTTATTTCTATTTCTTAATATACCAAAAATGCAATATAAACTTCTATTGTACGCTCTGAAAGTATCGAGCTTACGGTTCCAACAGGATCAGTTACAACTTTTCTTTCACCTCGGGTGGACTTACCAGAAGACGAGCAAACATTTCCTTATTATCTTCGGAGGCCATCCTTCTAATCACAAATAACACGCACGTCTAGCGGACTTGCCTCCGCAGTTATGCTTCGCTCTCAAAGGCGTAAGATCAGTTTTTTTCTTTTTTTAGTAGATCTAATGGATTCGCCCCTGCAGTTATCCTTTGCTCCCAAACAACATAAGAACTAACAGAATAATTGTCCAAATAAATCTTAGAGATAGGTTTGAGTATATATATTTGTGGGACATTTTCTTACTGTTTTCAGTTCATGCCTGTAATAAAACAGTAAGTAAACCATACCCGAAGATAAATATCACCTTTCAGCATAAACGACAACGCATCCAACCAAGTCTTCTACGAGAGATGTTGTAGTTCCCACGACAGTGCTAACAACTCTCTGCGTAATGATTCCAAGAAGGCCGAGAGAACCCTTATCCGCATTCAGGTCTGGATGGGATTCATCGAAGCTCACAACACTCGCATAACCCGGAGGCGAAGGTACCACCAATCTCATGCCAACCACATACTCATGAACTGCACTTCCATTATTGAACAGAGAGCTGCCATGTGCCCTGGTGCTGAGCCGCCTTCCGATGGTAATCCCCTCCCAAAAGGGCGAGTGAGGGAGAGCCCAAATTATGTTCAACAGTAGCATCTATAACTTCCCTCAGAGACGCTCCCCCCCTACGGTAATCGTCATTGATCCTTTTGTTCACCCCAATACCAAGAATCCATTCCGATCCTCACTGCTAACTATCCCAACCATTTCTCTCCCCCAGCCATCTGCCGTTCGAGAGCGCCCTTACACCTGGCCTCCTCACCGGAATACCCATCGGACGTTGAGCTTGAGAGGAAGGTGGTTACCTCAACCATCTTTCCAGAAGCCTAATCGTCAGCTCAATCCTCTCCATCGTACGGGGAGAAAATTTAGCATTCAGTTTGATCGCAGAGAAGCGCTCGGGTATGCCAACTGAATGATTGAAAAGATATTCCGATGTTCGAGTGAGAATGGAGGGACATTATTTCACTGCCGAACATGTCGCCCCCTCACCAAGAAAAGAGACTTTATTCATCAGGAAAGGTATCGGTTTCTCCATCCAAGAATCAGTTCCGAGTTCAAGAACCATTCCGAATCCAAGTATCAGTTCCCATTCCAAGCCGCCATTCGCGCCCTCCTCTGCCATTCTTAATTGATAGCTTTATGGATAATAAAAATTAGTTTTTGTAACTAATTCGTGATCTTTTTCTTTTAAAAAGAATTATTATTTCATAACTCAATAATTTATGCTAATTTATTACCACAGGGATGTTACACATGCGTTCGTCCAATGAAATATAACCGCAACAGTGTGATAACGGTGTAACAACCAACCGAATACAATCCACCTACCTAGCTGAGCTGACGGATTAGGTTTAGGAAGAAAGAACAGAACTCTTTTCTTTTGATGTTTTATATAGTTATTTTTGACGTTGCATATAGTTATATGTTCTGGATTCTAATTGAGAGAAGTTAATTGTTATGTGGTCTGGATTCCAATTGAGAGAAGTTAATTGTTGGCTTCTATTCGGTGTAAGAGTCATCTACACCGAATCATCTATATTTTCGTCAACGTAACAACACCAAAATCAGCAGGTATTGAGAAGTAACTATAAGGTGCTTACTCCATAGTGGTGCTCACTCCGTGGTTTGTCCATTCTATATGTAAAGACGCTGAAATAAATCCAGAAATTTAATAAATCAAATGAAAAAAAGATCGGCCTCACCTCATCCATCCATAGACAAGTGACATGGAGATTGCATTCGCCACTTTCATTGCCTATAGAATTTCTTGGAATTTTCCTTTTTCTTTTGGAAGCTGAAGATGAGAAAACAAAAAATGCAGAAAACTGCCATTACTAAAAAGATTAAAGATTTAATAAATCAAATGAAAACAAGCTTTGCCTCACCTCATCCATCGAGAAGAAGTATGGAGATTGCATTGACCAGTTTAGTTGTACAGGAATACCTCTGTTTGAGGATTTTTCATTCTCAAACATAATTTGAAAGAGAGAGTTGTTTCATAGTGAGCATATCAGACTACCACCGCGTAGATGAGTGAAATCAAATTCGAAGAGAACTTATATCCTGCTTTTCCGGCTTTTCCTCTTTTGATAACGGTCAAGTTTTACTATTTTCTAAAATCCTACATATCTCCAACGCCATTTTAAATAAATTGGAGAATGATTTTCTCCTGATTCTTCTTCAACTTAACGGTCATCTTCCTAGACGACGGAAGATTACATCCAAACTCATAGTATCGGATAGACAACCGAAATGTTTCATGATCTTCCAGTCAGTGGGAAATCCGCATCTTCATACAACAATGATCCAATGCGTCTAGAGAAAAGAGGACATTCTATGAAGAAAAGAATATTATAAAAAAAATATTATATTTTAATCATCAGTATTCACATATTAAAAAAAAAAAATTTATTTATGATTATAAATTTATCGTGAAGAAAATATCTAAAATAGAAAATGATTAATAAAATTTGTATTTATAAAATAATTAATGATTTTTTTATAATTTAAATATCATTAGTCAAAATATGTTATTTTTTTTATAATTTAGTTATAATTATTTAAAATATAAAAAGATAACATAAAATCAAAGGTATTTATGAATCTTACTAGTTGTATTTATAAGATATTCAAATTTTAAATTTAAAGCTAAAAATTATTGGTATAATCTAATTTTATTAGAAATTTAAATTTTAACTATTTTTTATTATAACTTTCTACAAGTTTTAAATAATTTAAAGGTGAAATTTTTTTTAGGGGTATAATTTTTTAAAATTAAATTGATATCAAATTACACAATATTAAAATATTTTTTTAATATAACATTAAAATCTTTTTCTATGGTTTGCGAGATTGTAAACTATTAAATAAAATTTTAAGTGAAATAGAAAAACCATAAGCTAATTGAATCCATAGATTGTACATGAAAATATCAATGGTGCTTAGTCCGATGGCTCAGACGCTTTGGCAAAGGCTTAGTTATTCCCTCCCTCCTTCTCTGGCGCACACTACTCAACAAAAATTTTGCGCACGGGGTTTTGGATTGATGGTAAATGGGTGCACTATTAAGGAACTCCTTGCGATATGTCACTAGTTCAAATCCCCTGTGGGTGCTTACCTACCAAAAAAAAGAAAATGTCAATAGTGCCTAACTAGAAATACTAGACATGGTTTGTTATAGAGCCATTACTCAATGCTAGCGAGTTCTTCCATCCCCAATAGGATGCATTTTAAGGAAAATTTAGTCAAGTAGATATATTTTCATTTTCATTTTAATATTTTAATTGTTATTATACTCGAATATATTTTCAATTTATTTAAAAAGTTTAGTAAAAGTAATCAATTAAAGAATTATTTAGTATTTATATCATTATTATAGTCATAATTGGATAGAAATAAGGAAGCAAATTGTCAAAATATTATTCTATATGTCTTCTCTCAACCTTCTGGAGTAAACATCAAATTCATTACTTCTTGTGTTTCTTCCTTAACTCAAGAGGTACAAGAGATCTTAAGAGTCTCACTTAGTAATGATCAACATCCTCATATAGTTAGTTTGGTTTATAGGCTATAGGAGTCATCAAGTCTAGAAATTGTCCAAACACCTTAACCTAGAAAGTTACATAGCATCAACGAAACCCACATTTAATAAGATAATCAAATATTCCAACACCATGTTGTTTTCTCCAATAAAAATGAGGATGAGGTTAATAAAGATATTCCATCTAACAAAATCATACATTTAATCTAGTTAATTGGGTTACAATGTATCTAACCCATATTTCCCATGGGAGCATAGACTTTATGAACTTCATGCTTCCTTTTAGGATAAAATCAAGCAAATGGGCATAACACATTCTAATCTCTAGAGGTAAAAAAAAGGTAGTAAGTTGCCAAAAAAAATATAATGATCTACATCCAAAAAGTCTATTGTTTGTTACTCATACCCCCCAAATAGGAACCTCATTTTATAAGCTTCTTCATCATTCATGGAACAAAATATTCCCTTGTAACATTCTTAATTTAATGGGGGAAAAGACCAGCATTAAGGATATGGGAGAACAAATGAGGAGGCACTCACTAATAGTGCATCTTATTGTATGATCAAGTTTAGTACTCCATAATATTGTCTTCCATTTCAAGAGAAAATAGAGGAGGACATTTTGTCTCTTAAACCTCTTTGATTTAAGAGAAATTATCATCGCATGTATAATTGTTCCTACCCTGGAAAAAAATACCATTATGCTAATAATAAGCACATGGCGGGAGTATCATTATATTGCCTTCATTTCCCATGAATATCTCCATATTTCTCCACAAAATGGAAAAGGATGTAGTGAAAGAATTCTAGACCATGCCAAGATCTAGCTTCTTAGCGGTTTTCTAAGACATCTTTTCTCTACAAGGATACATCCCATAGATGTATAGATGAAGAGCACACATTTTTCCTATTTGAAGAAACAATGAACACATACATGATGTTAGGTGTAAATATTTCCCATGTAGTTGGATTTGAAACAGATAAAATTGATGACCTGAAGCTTTTAATATAGAAATATATTGTAAAATTCCAATATAATATTGGAAAGATAAAAACAAATAATGAGTTTAATTCAACGATCATGAAATAAACAAATTATATAATTTGGTAAATTAAAAATGAATCTTTCTTCTATCAATTTACCTTGGTATTAGAAAAAGATGGCAAAGAGGTTGGTGGTAAGAAATATGAAGCACAAGACCATGAGAAACAACATATCAACTAACTCCATGGTTGTTGTAGTCTCACTAATGAACATCAAATACATTTTTGTTTAAATATATGCATGTATATTTTTCTACCACATGGGGAAAATAAATAATGAAAAAATTTAAACAAAATGTTAAATATTTAGTATGTCTAGTTACAAATATGATTATGTCACAAATGCACTAAACTTCCTTATGAGTAGTCCACCACTATGAAAACAAAATAAATAATGTTTTTATATATTTAGTATGTCTAGTCACAAATATGATTATGTCACAAATGCACTAAACTTCCTTATAGTATATATATAATATATATATATATATATATATATATTTTTATAATAAAATTAAAAAATATATTTCAATAACTCATAACTAAAAAAACACAAAGACAGGAAAAAGGGGAGCATTGTCTCATAGTGAGCACATGAGACTAGGAGGAGCGAAATAGAATTCGAACAGAACGTATATCCGGTTTTTCCGGCTTTTTAACTTTCTCTGGCCTTCTTTTCCGGTTTTTTCCCCTTATGATAATGTTCAAGTTTTATATAAATATATGGATAAATATTCAAAATATTTTATCAATCTTTTTATAATTATTTAAAATATTTAAAAAAAATAAAATAAAATAAAAAATAATTAGTTTGTTATTTATATTTATAGAAATAAGGATCAGGATCGAGGTGTAAAGGTGATAGTCATCTAGGATTTCTCTGCACCTAGTATTTTTTTAAATTTGTTGAAAATTATTGTTATAATTTTTATTTTATTTGAAATTTAAATTTTAACCATTTTTTTATTAGGATTTCTTATATTTTTTAAATAATTTAAAGGTTAGGGGTATAATTTTTTTAAATTAAATTGATATTAAATTACACAGTATTAATTTTTATTCAATTTTTAATTCATTTTAAAAAAATTTAATAAAAATAATCAATTAAATAATTATTTAGTATTTATATCATTATTATAATTATAATTTAATAGAAAAAAGAAACAAATTGTTAAAACATTATTCTATATTTCTTATATTTCTTCCGTCAACTGTGTGGATTTATGCTTCTTTTTAAGGTAAAATGACCCAAATGGGTACAAAAAATTCCTATCTTTCAAGGTCAAATATGGTAGTTAGTTTTCTAAAGAGCATTATTTATTACCCATACTCCCCCAACAATAAACAAATTCAAAAAAATTCTTCATCACTCTTGGGAAAAAATAGTCCCTTAACCCTTATTTAACATAAGGTGAAAAAGAAAAAAGCTCAAGGATATGGGAGAGCAAAAGATAGAAAGCTCATGTTTATTAATAAATAATATATTTTCCAAGAGCTAGTGGAGGAGGAATGTTTATCTTTGAAACCTCTTTCCTTTCATTGAAGAACACATATCATCGGATGTATAGTTGTCCCTACCCTAGAAACAAACTTGGCATTATGATGGCATGAAACACAAGGTGGAAGTATCATCATACCACCTTTATTGTTCATGAATATTATGAAGACACTTATGCGAGCATTCCCACTCAATCTTCTTGTTTCTCCACAAACTAGAAGAGGATTCTGTGGAAGCATTCTAGGCTTCACAAAGATGTAACTTATTAGAGGTTTTCTAAGATATGTTTTTCTACCAAGATATATCTGAAAGATAAAGGATTTAATAATACATCTTTTTTTTGTAACAACATATAAATGAATTTAAGCACATATTTTTCCCACATAGTTAGATTCAAAAAATACAAAATAGTTCACATAAAAATATTGATATAGAGGGATATAAATGAATAATTTCTAATAAAAATCACTTTATGAAAATCCATTTTCTCCTAAACCTTTGTAAGGTTCAAATATTGAAGGGACAATGTAAAAAAAAGAATAATAGATAAGAATTAGAAGCAAGTGGGTTTATGAATCACAACCTCATGTCACAAGAATTTTCTCTCCACCACCTTAAAGTTTTCCATATCAAAATTAATGGGTTCTATTTTTCTTAGCTCTGTATTATAGTATAAAATTATTCACAAGCTTTAAATTTGATTAATTATTTTGTTTAATAATAAATCATTTTATCTCTAATATTCAAGCTTCCAAAAATGTAAGTTTTTATTTTTTAATACTAATACATCTCACTTTATAATGATGGTTCATATATTTTCAGAGAGAAATGATTAAGTATCATTATGGATTGCAAATTATAACTTTTTGTTCTTGGAGGAGCTATTATATTACAACAAATGTTGAATAACCAAAATTTTAATGACTATTAGGTTGGAATCATGTATTTACAAAATGTAATCTTTCATAAGCTATCCCTTTATAGTTTACTTATGCTTCAAATATTTCCTCACTTTATATTTTTCTTAGGCTTAGTATTTTAGATTAGGGAAGTGATATGAGAAGTTCAACTTATTTGAATATAGGTAATTCTTGTGCAAACAACAAATGCCTTGATTTATTGAAAGTGAATTTTAATATAAAACCTTATTATTTTTTAATCCTCTTGATATATTCTAACAAATTGTATAAATTTCATTATTATTACATAAATATACACAAATTATTTTAGTTCACTTGTTAGTTAATTATTTTACGAGTCTCTATTGATGTTATTTCAAATAAGTTTTTTTTTGTCTGTATCTCATTCACCATATACTCTTACAAATGATATGGTTCTGCAAGAAGATTTCTGCTAGATTGATTTCACTCAATACATAATGAATATGAACCATAATATAAATACAACATTGAATTTAAATATAGCTTTTAAGAATAGCAAAAGTATTATAAAAAATGAAATTGTATTGGCTATATATATATATATATATATATATATATATATATATATATATATATATATATATATATATATATATACATATACATATATATACATATACATATACATATACATATACATATACATATACATATTCAATTTTTTTGCTACGAGAAAAAGATTTCACCCTCAAAATTGTCCCTAGATGCAACTTTCAAATAATTCTAAATGCATCAGTTTTTTAATTATATTATATCATCTATTTAATTATTTTTCCTACACTAATTTAAGATATGAATAAACCAAAATAAGTCATTTTTTATTTGAAATTAATTGTAATTTCTAACATCATTATTATTACTCTATTCCTTTTGTTTGTTATGTAATGTGAATCTTTATATGACTCACACCCTTAATCTTTGGTTTGAATAGCCATGACCGAGGGATATCTAAGTTCTCAATATCTCTTGAGGGCACCTGACCTATGCTACAAAACCCTTTAACATGGATGGATTTTTTCCCATGAGATTTCAAACTAGTAATGAAAATCCATTTTCTCCTAAACCTTTGTAATGTTCAAATATTTAAGGGACAATGTAAAAAAGAGAATAATAGATAAGAATTAGAAGCAAGTGGGTTTATGAATCACAACCTCATATCACAAGAATTTTCTGTCCACCACCTTAAAGTTTTCCATATCAAAATTAATGAGGTTCTATTTTTCTTAGCTCTGTATTATAGTATAAAATTACTCACAAGCTTTAAATTTGATTAATTATTTTGTTTAATAATAAATCATTTTAGCTCTAATATTCAAGCTTCCAAAAATGTAATTTTTTATTTATTAATTCTAATATATCTCACTTTATTAATGATGGTTCATATATTTTCAGACAGAAATGATTAAGTATCATTACGGATTGCAAATTATCACTTTTTGTTCTTGGAGGAGCTATTATATTACAACAAAGGTTGAATAACCAAAATTTTAATGACTATTAGTTTGGAATCATGTATTTACAAAATGTAATCTTTCATATGCTATCCCTTTATAGTTTACTTATGCTTCAAATATTTCCTCACTTTATATTTTTCTTAGGCTTAGTATTTTAGATTAGGGAAGGGATATGAGAAATTCAACTTATTTGAAGATAGGTAATTCTTGTGCAAACAACAAATGCCTTGATTTATTGAAAGTGAATTTTAATATAAAACCTTATTATTTTGAAATCCTCTTGATATATTCTAACAAATTGTATAAATTTCATTAATATTACATAAATAAACACAAATTATTTTAGTTAACTTGTTAGTTAATTATTTTAGAAGTCTCTATTGATGTACCCTGCTTTTCCGGCTTTTCCTCTTTTGATAACTGTCAAGTTTTACTATTTTCTAAAATCCTACATATCTCCAACGCCATTTTAAATAAATTGGAGAATGATTTTCTTGGGTGATAATTAACTGATTTTCTCTTGGATTCTTCTTCAACTTAACGGTCATCTTTCTAGATGACGGAAGATTGCATCCAAATGCATAGTATCGCATAGACAACTGAAACGTTTCATAATCTTCCAAACACTGGGAAATTCACACAACAATGATCCAATGCATCTGGAGAAAAGAGGACATTCTATGAAGAAAAGAATATTATAAAAAAATATTATATTTTAATCTCATTATTCACATATTTAAAAAAAAAAAGATTATTTATGATTATAAATTTTACGTAAAGAAAATATCTAAAATAGAAAATGATTAATAAAATTTGTATTTATAAAAAAGTTAATAATTTTTTTATAATTTAAATATCATTAGTCAAAATATGTTATTTTTTTATAATTTAGTTATAATTATTTAAAATATAAAAAGATAACATAGAACCAAAGGTATTTATGAATCTTACTAGTTGTATTTATAAGATATTCAAATTTTAAATTTAAAGCTAAAAATTATTGGTATAATCTTTATTTTATTTGAAATTTAAATTTTAACTATTTTTTATTATAACTTTCTTCAAGTTTTAAATAATTTAAAAGTGAAAATTTTTTTAGGGGTATAATTTTTTAAAATTAAATTGATATCAAATTACACAATATTAAAATATTTTTTCTAATATAACATTAAAATAATTTTTCTATGGTTCGCTAGATTGTAAACTATTAAATAAAATTTTAAGTGAAATAGAAAAATCATAAGTTAATTGAATCCATGAGTTGTACATGAAAATATCAATGGTGCTTAGTCCGATGGCTCAAGCGCTTTGACAAAGGCTTAGTTATAATGGGTGGGAGGTCGAGTGATCGACCTCCCTCCTCCTTCTCTGGCGCACACTGCTCAACAAAAATTTTGCCCACGGGGTTTTGGATTGATGGTAAATGGGTGCACTATTAAGGCACTCCTTGAGATATGTCACTAGTTCAAATTCCCTGTGGGTGCTTACCTACCAAAAAAAAAGAAAATATCAATAGTGCCTAGCTAGAAATACTAGACTTGGTTTGTTATAGAACCGTTACTTAATGCTAGCGAGTTCTTCCATCCCCAATAGGGATGAAATTTAAGGAAAATTTAGTCAAGTAGATATATTTTCATTTTCATTTTAATATTTTAATTGTTATTATACTCGAATATATTTTCAATTTTATTTAAAAAGTTTAGTAAAAGTAATCAATTAAAGAATTATTTAGTATTTATATCATTATTATAGTCATAATTCGATAGAAATAAGGAAGCAAATTGTCAAAATATTATTCTATATGTCTTCTCTCAACCTTATGGAGTAAACATAAAATTCATTACTTCTTGTGTTTCTTCCTTAACTCAAGAGGTACGAGAGATCTTAAGAGTCTCACTTAGTAATGATCAACATCCTCATATAGTTAGTTTGGTTTATAGGCTATAGGAGTCATCAAGTCTAGAAATTGTCCAAACACCTTAACCTAGAAAGTTACATAGCATCAACAAAATCCACATTTAATAAGATAATCAAATATTCCAACCCCATGTTGTTTTCTCCAATAAAAATGAGGATAAGGTTAATAAAGATATGCCATCTAACAAAATCATACATTTAATCTAGTTAATTGGGTTACAATGTGTCTAACCATATTTCCCATGGGAGCATAGACTTTATGAACTTCACGCTTCCTTTTAGGATAAAATCAAGCAAATGGGCATAACACATTCTAATCTCTAGAGGTAAAAAAAAGGTAGTAAGTTGCCAAAAAAAATATAATGATCTACATCAAAAAAGTCTTTTGTTTGTTACTCATACCCCCCAAATAGGAACCTCATTTTAGAAGCTTCTTCATCATTCATGGAACAAAATAATCCCTTGTAACATTCTTAATTTCATGGGGGAAAAGACAAGGATTAAGGATATGGGAGAACAAATGAGGAGGCACTCACTAATAGTGCATCTTATTGTATGATCAAGTTTAGTACTCCATAATATTGTCTTCCATTTCAAGAGAAATAGAGGAGGACATTTTGTCTCTTAAGCCTCTTTGATTTAAGAGCAATTATCATCGCATGTATAATTGTTCCTACCCTAGGAAAAAAATACCATTATGCTAATAAGAAGCACATGGTGTAAGTATCATTATATCGCCTTCATTTCCCATGAATATCTCCCTATTTCTCCACAAAATGGAAAAGGATGTAGTGAAAGAATTCTAGACCATGTCAAGATCTAGCTTCTTAGGGGTTTTCTAAATGCATCGGTTTTTTTTTTATATTATATCATTTATTTAATTATTTTTCCTACACTAATTTAAGATATGAATAAACCAAAATAAGTCATTTTTTATTTGAAATTAATTGTAATTTCTAACATCATTATTATTACTCTATTCCTTTTGTTTGTTATGTAATGTGAATCTTTATATGACTCACAACCTTAATCTTTGGTTTGAATAGCCATGACCGAGGGATATCTAAGTTCTCAATATCTCTTGAGGGCACCTAACCTATGCTACAAAACCCTTTAACATGGATGTATTTTTTCCCATGAGATTTCAAAATAGTAATGAAAATCCATTTTCTCCTAAACCTTTGTAATTTTCAAATATTTAAGGGACAATGTAGAAAAGAGAATAATAGATAACAATTAGAAGCAAGTGGGTTTATGAATCACAACCTCATGTCACAAGAATTTTTTGTCCACCACCTTAAAGTTTGCCATATCAAAATTAATGAGGTTATATTTTTCTTAGCTCTGTATTATAGTATAAAATTACTCACAAGCTTTAAATTTGATTAATTATTTTGCTTAATAATAAATCATTTTAGCTCTAATATTCAAGCTTCCAAAAATGTAATTTTTTATTTTTTAATACTAATATATCTCACTTTATTAATGATGGTTCATATATTTTCAGAGAGAAATGATTAAGTATCATTATGGATTGCAAATTATAACTTTTTGTTCTTGGAGGAGCTATTATATTACAACAAAGGTTGAATAACCAAAATTTTGACTATTAGGTTGGAATCATGTATTTACAAAATGTAATCTTTCATATGCTATCCCTTTATAGTTTACTTATGCTTCAAATATTTCCTCACTTTATATTTTTCTTAGGCTTAGTATTTTAGATTAGGGAAGTGATATGAGAAGTTCAACTTATTTGAAGATAGGTAACTCTTGTGCAAACAACAAATGCCATGATTTATTGAAAGTGAATTTTAATATAAAACCTTATTATTTTCGAATCCTCTTGATATATTCTAGAAAATTGTATAAATTCTTTTAGTTCACTTGTTAGTTAATTATTTTAGGAGTCTCTATTGATGTTATTTCAAGTACGTTTTTTTTGTTTTTTTGTCCACATCTCATTCACCATATACTCTTACAAATTAGATGGTTCTGCAACACTATTTCTGCTAGATTGAATTCACTCAATACATAATTAATATTAACCATAATATAAATACAAAATTGAATTTAAATATACTTTTAAGAATAGTAAAAGTATTATAAAAAATGAAATTGTATTGGCTATATATATATATATATATATATATATATATATATATATATATATATATATATATATTCAATCTTTTTGCTACGAGAAAAACATTTCACCCTCAAAATTGTCCCTAGATGCAACTTTCAAATAATTATAAATGCATCAATATTTTTATTATATTATATCATATATTTAATTATTTTTCCCACACTAATTTAAGATATGAATAAATCAAAATAAGTCATTTTTTATTTGAAATTAATTGTAACTCCTAACATCATTATTATTACTTTATTCCTTTTGTTTGTTATGTAATGTGAATCTTTATATGACTCACACCCTTAATCTTTGGTTTGAGAAGCCATGACCGAGGGATATCTAAGCTCTCAATGTCTCTTGAGGGCACCTGACCTATGCTACAAAACACTTTAACATGGATGGATTTTTGCCCATGAAATTTCAAACTGGTAATATTTTCACCATGGAGTGCCTTAACAAAACACTATGTCACTACCTATTATATGCCCTATAAACTTATTGTTACTTTATTTTTAATGTTATGAAATAATATATTAACCTATTCTATAATATACAATATTAAAACAATAATAAAATGTAAATCTTCACATTAATCTTATTATATTACTTTTACGTTTATAGTATACATAAATTGTTTATCCATGATTTTTTTCTTTAAACAAAATTAACCATAAACATAAATATAATTCTCAAAATTTTAAATTATTCTTAGTATAATGATATATTTCGTAGTTTCATATTAACTTGATTAATACTCTACAATCACACGTTGGTGAACAATGAAATGTAATAATAAACATGTACGGTGAATCATGGCTACATCCGACATGTTCAGGGTTAAAATTCCAATATGAGGAAGAAAGGAGAAGGGAAGAAGAACCAAAGTGATTAAATACAGTCTGACTATTGTATTCATACAAAAGCAATTGAATGCGATGGATCTGGAAGAAAATATATACAAACATGAAACTCGCAGAAACCTCAAAGACAAAATATTGGGATCATTTATTATTCTATTGATGTGAAGGAATATTGGGATCGTTTTGAATTAATTTGAATTGGTTAGGTGGGCATATCTATACATTGGGGGAGTGATGTATGCTTAAAATATTTATCCATTGAGGAAGTGGTATATATATATATATATATATATATATATATATATATATATATATATATATATATATATATAGATAAGTTTGTGTGGGGTTTACTTCTCATTAGGTCATAGGTTCAAATCTTATGGGGAGGGGGATACCTTTAGAAAAATAAAACTATCCCAAGGGGTGCATTGAGATTCCAACATGCCTTAATAAAAAGATAGTATGGAACTTGTTATGTGCAACGCATGGAACTTGTTACGTGCAACACACAAAGTCATAGAATTCAAATTTTGTGGAAGTTGTCATGTGTAGCACAAGAAATCATAGACATGGAACTTGTTACGTGCAACACACAAAGTCATAGAATTCAAATTTTGTGGAAGTTGTCATGTGTAGCACAAGAAATCATAGACTTGAAAGTGGGTGGTGAAATAGCACGCAACTATCACAATTTTAGGCATTTACTCTTGTTTATAGTTTTGTTGCAACATAGTGTTAGGTGCCTCTTGGAGAAGACCATGATTGTTAAGGATCATATCTTCAAGTTGGGCTCATCAATCACTACAAAAAAAAGAAGGCAATTTCTTGGGTGGTTGATAGGGAGCATTCATTGGAGAACACATCTTGGGGATGATAAAGAGTCCATTATTATGATAGCATCCTTCTTCTAGCTTACAAAAGTGCCTTCTTCAATTTGATAATAGATTTTGAGATCTGGGTCTTGTTAAGAACTTGTAGTACCTCTAAAAGTATTTAATATGGCTTCTAACACCTAGGGAGTACCCCTCCCTCCCTCCCTCTCTGTCTTCCCTCTCACTATTCCTCTCCCTCTCCCTCTCCCTCTCCCTCTCCCTTTCCCTTTCTCTCTCTCTCCCACGGTCTGTCTCTCTCCCTCCCCCCTCCTCTCTATACCTCCCCCTTGTCCTCCTCTCTCTCTCTATCTCTCTCTCTCTGCCCCTAACTCCCTCTCCCTCTGTCTCCCTCTCTTTTCCCCTCTCGCCTCCCTCCCTTGTTCCCTCCTCCCATCTCTCTCTCTCTCTCTAATCCCCCCCTCTCTCTCTATCACTCTTGCTCCCTCTCCCTCACACTCTTTCCCTCCCTCTCCCTCTTCCCTCTCACTGTTCCTATCCCTCCCCTATTCCTCTCTCTCTCACCCACTCTCCCTCACCAACACGTCCCCCCTCCCGCCTCTTGCTCCCTCCTCCCATCTCTCTCTCTCTCTCTCTCTCTCTCTCTCTCTAATCCCCCCCTCTCTCTCTATCACTCTTGCTCCCTCTCCCTCACACTCTTTCCCTCCCTCTCCCTCTTCCCTCTCACTGTTCCTATCCCTCCCCTATTCCTCTCTCTCTCACCCACTCTCCCTCACCAACACGTCCCCCCTCCCGCCTCTTGCTCCCTCCTCCCATCTCTCTCTCTCTCTCTCTCTCTCTCTCTCTCTCTCTCGGATCTCCCTCCATATATTCCCCCCTTCCCCGACTCTATCTGCGTGTGTGACCCCCCTCTCTCCTCCTCCCTCCCTTTTCCCATCACCCCATCTCTCTCTAAATAATAACAAAATACAATTCACATAGGTAAAATAAAACATCCCTCTCTCTCTCTCTCTCATAACAAAAGATAATAAAAAATAAGACATCTCTCTCTCTCTCTCCCTCACTAATAAAAAAATATATAATAATTTTTTCACATAGGTAAAATAAAACATGTCTCCCTCTCACTAATAAAAAGATAGAATAATTTTTTCACATAGGTAAAATAAAACATGTCTCTCTCTCACTAATAACAAAATACAATAATTTTTTCACATAGGTAAAATAAAACATTTCTCTCTCATAACAAAATATAATAATTTTTTCACATGGGTAAAATAAATCAGCTCTCTCTTTTTTAGTAATATCTCTTTCTCATAACAAAATATAATAATTTTTTCACATAGATAAAATAAAGAATATCTCTTAGTAAAATATAATAATTTTTTCACATAAACAAAATAAAATATCTCTCTGGACAAAATATAATAATTGTTTTACATAGGTAAAATAAAACATTTAATCCCATATTTGAGAGTATAATAGTCTCAAATATAATAATTTTTCACATAGGTAAAATAAAATAATGGATCTTCTCTGAAAGATTCCTTGTTTTATTTTACCTATTTGGAAAAATTATTATACTTGAGAAGAAGGATACACTGTTTTATTTTATCTATTTGAAAAGAGTATTAGATTTAAGAAATAAAGCTTATTGTACTTTCGATCATAAGATCTAATGAAAAAATTATTATATTTTGTCAAAAGAAATGTTTTATTTTACCTATGTTTGAGAGACTCCATTATACTCTCTATCATACGATCCGACGTTTTATTTTACAGAGACATATGCTTGAGAGACTCCATTATACTCTCTATCATACGATCCGACGTTTTATTTAATAGAAAAACCAGAGACATAAATCGTGTTTTATTTTAACTATGTGAAAAATTATTATATTTGAGAAAGTGTAATAGGCCCTTGCATGCGTTCGTCCAATGAAATATAACCGCAACAGTGTGATGACGGTGTAACAACCAACCGAATACAATCCACCTACCTAGCTGAGCTTACACGCTCCCAACCAATAGAATATTAGCCAAACGAGAGATTAGGGTAACTGCATCTTGAAACGGTTTTTTTTAAGAGACGACGGATTAGGTTTAGGAAGAAAGAACAGAGCTTCACTCTTTTCTTTTGATGTTTTATATAGTTATTTTTGACGTTGCATATAGTTATATGTTCTGGATTCTAATTGAAGTTAATTGTTATATGGTCTGGATTCCAATTGAGAGAAGTTAATTGTTGGCCTCTATTCGGTGTAAGAATCATCTATATTTCCGTCTACGTATTACTTCGTATTTACCAGATTTGTGTTTGTAGAGGTGGGCAGATTTCGACCAAACCATCATGGATTCATTCGCAACATTTTTTTTAGGAGCGGGTGGTAGCAGAGTTGTGGTGCTCTGTATGTCCATGACTCTCACCAGCTAAGCTCACCCCACTTCCATGCCCGATTTGATAGAGAAGAGGTCGAACCTCGAGATGAATGTAGGAAGACTGTTGGCGGCTAGGAAAGAGAAAATGTCTTAAGAGTATGACCACTACCCAGGAATCAAACATCTAAACTAAAATCGATTCAAAGAAGGAACAACCTAAAATCTTAAAATAAAACCTTTTGCTTAAATTATATTTGATCAAAACTATTAAACGTTTCTGCTTCAGTAATTCACCTTCATTTTCCTGATTCCTTAACTCTACGAGAAGGATTGAGCTCGATAACGGGAAAACTAGGTGTAAGAGGCAAAATATGTTCTGTGAAGCCCAGCTTCTAAGTATATCGATATTTAAAGCAACAACACTGCAATCAAGCAGGCATTGCGAAGTAACGACACCAAAAAGTTCCAAGTAAATTGATATTTAAAGCAGCAACACCACAATCAAGCAGGCATTGCGAAGTAACAACACCAAAAAGTTCCAAGTAAATTGATATTTAAAGGAGAAACACCACAATCAAGCAGGTATTGAGAAGAACTATAAGGTACCTTAAAGCTGCTTGGTCCATAGTGGTGCTCAATCCGTGGTTTTTCCATTCTATCTGAGCAGTAAAGACGCTAAAATAATTCAGAAAAACCAAAAATCTAGAAATAATTAGTAAATTCGTAATACTAAAATGAAAGAGATTAGAGATTTAATAAATCAAATGAAAACAAGATCTGCCTCACCTCATCCATCCATAGAGAAGTGACATGGAGATTGCATTCGCCGCTTTCTTTCAGCTATAGAATTTCTTGGAATTTTCCCTTTTCTTTTGGAAGCTGAAATAATCAATAAATTGCCATTACTAAAACTAAAGAGATTAGAGATTTAATAAATCAAATGAAAACAAGCTCTGCCTCACCTCATCCATCGAGAAGAAGTACAGAGATTGCGTTGACCAATTTGGTTGTACAGGAATACCTCTGCTTGAGGATTTTTTCATGCTCTGCGTTATGCTTTGTGGCTCTCAAACATAATTTCACACAAAAGGAACACATAGAAACAAAAATAATAATGACCTAAAACCCAGACAAATGCACAAGAACAAACAAACACAGAGACATGGAAACATAAAAATAGACAAAGACAAAGACATAAGAACAAACAAACACAAAGACATGCAAAACTGTAAGATTTTTGAGATACACAGATCTAGATCTGCAAAACAATAAACAAGCTTGCAAGAGAAGGAAGGAAGCGAGAAAGAATTGAGAAAAGAATGAAAATTGATTCTACAATATTAGTTTTAGAATAAATACATAAAAGCAACTAAGTTAAGCTTAGTTGTACATGCAATAACTAAAGCTAAGTGTGCTTTATCTTATGTTAATGTGTACATGTGCCACATGCAAGCAATAAGTTAACTGGAGCTAATCTAGGTGCATGTACACCAACACCCCCCCTTAAGCATAACTTAGGTGAGTGTGATGCAAAATGAATGAGTCCCGGCAACACGGCCATTTTAGGTACCCATATATAATGCATAAAAAAAAGGAGGAAAGAGAACCTGTCGTATTCTGTTTTGAAGGGGAGGAAAGAGAACCGACCCCTACCCCTTATTGGTGTTATCATGACATGAAGCCGACCACCACGGAGAGAGAACGTCCTCTATCTGCACTCGACTGTACGGCGTAGTGGCCATGTTCGGCCATATAAACGTTCCCTCTGGCTTACATACTCTGAAACCCGTCCGGCCGGAATTCTGTTCTGGCGGTCTTCCATTTGCGTCGTGGTGGACAGTGTGTTTATAAAATGGGGGATTGTCACCACTTTTGCTGCTCCGACTGCCGTTTTCAGCTTTATCCATGCTACTAAATGCACTGCCTGGATTAGAGAACACCGTCTGTAATTCGCTCAAACGTCCAACAACAGCCGGCGACTGTGAAGAATTAGGATCACTTGCCCCGTTTTCCTTCAATTTATCGACCAATTCCAAAACCTTGTTCAGGTTCTCCTGCATTTTTTCTAGGTTTGTTGACATATCTACAACCTGATTTTTAAGGCGCTTCTTTTCCGCCAACAAACTTTGGTAATTGTTCTCCATGTCCTGGAAAAACTTCTGAGTATCAGTTTCCAGCCTGTTAACACGTTCGAGTATATTGCAACGAGAAATTTTACTGACAGGTTGAATAAGATTCTCAATTTGACTGTCACCCGGGCTCATTTGACGCTTTAGATCGTCTGTCACAGGCTCCATATTGGGCAACTGCAAGTAATTATTTTCTTCAAGGCTTTTTCTTTGGACTTGCTCAACCTCCCTTCTCAGAGTTGCTATTTCGATCTTCATGTCCTTCATCTTTTCATTAAAGATTCCATCGTTCTCTATCAGAATACCATAATATTGATTCCTCTCCATGTCGGCTTCCCATTCAGGATGCCCATTTGCTTCTTCATAAGTTTGAGGATCAAATCCATGCATCATATAAGCATGCATGGGCATGGATGGCTCCATAGCTAAGAGTGCTTGCAGATCTTCCTCAAACAGAGGGATAGAGGCAGGATCATCAAGGATATCACTCATGCTGTGCCATTTTTGTGTTGAAGGTGGTCGAGAATCTTCCGAACTACATGCAGAAGTATGATCTCGATGTTCAACAACTGGTGGTCTAACAGGGGTCACAGGAAAAGACTCATCTTCATCAAAATGCTGGTCTGAAGTTTCATCTGCATACTCATCAATGAGTGGTGATGAAAATTTGGTAACAAGTTCATCTACTAGTGCATGCGAAATATCTTCGTCAAACTTTACAATCCTTTCAATAAAGAGCTCTTCAGTGTGGATATCAAGCAATCTGTACCCTTTGACTTCATGAGAATATCCAACAAACATGCATGCTTTGCTTTGAGGCTCCAAAGCATTTCTCTTCTCTGGAGGAATGCGGGCCCATGCTCGAGATCCAAAAATGTGGAAATGACTAACTTTAGGCTGCATGCCAGTCCAAGCCTCAAAAGGTGTTTTTCCATTAACAGATTTATGAGGAGATCTGTTTTGGATGTATGAGGCACAATTAATAGCTTCGGCCCACAATTTCGACGAAAGAGATCTTGCATGCAACATGCAATTAGCCATCTCTTTCAAAGATCGATTTTTCCTTTCAGCCATGCCATTTTGCTGTGGAGTGTAAGGAACTGTATGCCTGCTTCATCACAAAGATTCTGGATATCTTTGTTGACATATTCCGTCCCATTATCTGTGCGGAGTATTTTGATGCGTTTTCCAGACTGATTTTTCGCATGCGCTTTGAAAATCTTTAGATGTTGAAAAACTTTAGACTTGAGTTTCAAGAAGTAAACCCAAGTGAATCTCATGTAATCATCTATAAATGACAACACATATCTTGCTTTGCTCATTGAAAGCACCGGAAATGGACCCATGAGATCACTGTGTACAAGTTCCAAAGGTGAAGAGGCTCTCCATGCATGCCCCTTCTCGAATTTTTCTTATGGATGCTTTCCAAGAGCACATCAATTACAAACACCATCTGAAAATTCAATGGTTGGCAATCCTTTGACCATCCCTTGCTTACTAAGCTGTTGCATATATCTGAAATTCAAGTGCCCAAATCTCTCGTGCCAAATCCTACTTTCTTCATTTGCATGCATAAGTAGCAAAATAGAATCTGATTGAGGAATAAAATCAGAAAATGTATACAAACGAGATTGATCATTTACCTTGCTAGATGCAATCTTCAAATTGGTTTGCATGTCATAAATGCTCACGGAATCTAGGGTAAATTCCACTTTCCTTCTACTGCCTATGTGTGTCATCTGATACACTGAGAGAAGATTCACAGAAAGCCTTGGAATATGCAAGACACTTTCAAAACTTCCATCTTCGAATTGCACTCTTCCTTGTCCAGTTGCTGCAACTGCAGAATTATTCCCCATGAGAATGGGAGGACCTGAGTATGCATGTAGTGAAGAAAAGGAGTCCTTTGAAGAAGCCATATGATGTGAAGCTCCTAAATCGATGATCCATTCTTGTGGTGCAGAATGAAGAGCAATCAAAGCATGCCCGTTACCTCTTGGATTTGGTGCTTTTTCTCCAGACTTCTTCTTAGCATTCTCAGGAATGTGGTCTCCAAGATTGTGTTGTTGAAGTGTCTGCGCCATAAGATCTATAGTCTTCTTCATGCATGCAGATTCAGGATGAAAACCACGGTGGCAATAATTGCACATTGATTTCCCTTTTGTTCCTTTCCTTTCCTTTGAGCCAGATGATCCATCAGGGGGTTTGGGATGTCCTCCCTTTCTTGGATCAGGATCCTTCTTCCCTTTTCCTTTCTGATGGTCTTTGGAATTTTCCTTTCCTTTTGCATGCACAGTAAGTGCATGCGCTTTGGAGTTTTTAAGTGTGCCCATTTTGATGAGCTTATCTTGCTCATGCATCAAAGACTGAATAAAAGAATCCAGTGAGGGCATCTTCCAAGCTGCACCAGTTGCAGATCTGACTGTGTGGAATGTAGAGATGAATACTGCATACTCTGGATCAAGTTTTGATAAAATGGAAAGAATCAACTGATTTTCTTGCTTGGATTTGTCGATCCCGCATCCTTTCAGCTGAACCAACAAGGCTTTATACCTTGTGAAAAAATCTTGAATGTTCTCAAAGTTTCTCGGATCTAATGAGTTTAACTCATTTTCGAGAATGTGACCTTGCATTTCATCCTGTTTTCCAAACAATCCTTCCAAAATTTTCCATACTTCATTTGGAGTTGAACATGATTCAACATGAAATAGCAGTTCCAGAGAAATAGATAAACATAGGATGCCGAAGGCCTCGTCCATGCGATTGAAATATCTTGTTTTCTCCATTGCCGATGTTGGTTCAACTTCCGTTTCCATGGTTATTCGAAATAAGCCTCTACTTCTGAGATGAAGTTGAATCTTTGGCTTCCATTCGAAATAATTATATGGAGTGAGAATTGTCGATTGTGAAAACTCCAATTTAGACTCCATTCTTTGTTGTTGCTTCAATCTTCTGAACCTGCAAATAAAATTGCTTGTGCACTGATTACAAATCCCTGTGCTCGGATACCATGTAAGATTTTTGAGATACACAGATCTAGATCTGCAAAACAATAAACAAGCTTGCAAGAGAAGGAAGGAAGCGAGCAAGAATTGAGAAAAGAATGAAAAATTGATTCTACAATATTAGTTTTAGAATAAATACATAAAAGCAACTAAGTTAAGCTTAGTTGTACATGCAATAACTAAAGCTAACTAAAGCTAAGTGTGCTTTATCTTATGTTAATGTGTACATGTGCCACACGCAAGCAATAAGTTAACTGGAGCTAATCTAGGTGCATGTACACCGACACAGCTAGTCTAAGTGCATGTACACCAACAAAAATGGGAGCGTTGTTTCATAGTGAACACATCAGACTACCACTGCCTCAGAGTAGTGAAATCAAATTCAAACAGAACGTATATCCGGCTGTTCCGAATTTTTCTATTTGTGTTCCCTACTTTTGCGGATTTTTCTGTGTACTCTGCTTTTCCAGTTTTTCATTTTTTGATAACGGTCAAGTTTTACTATTTTTTGAAGTCCTACATATGTCCAACTCCATTTTAAATAAATTGGAGAATGATTTTCGTGGGTGATAATTAACTGATTTTCTCTTGGATTCTTCTTCAACTTAATGGTCATCTTTCTAGATGACAGAAGATTGCATCCAATGCATAATATCGCATAGACAACCGAAATGTTTCATGATCTTCCAGACACTGGGAAATCTGCATCTCCATACAACAACGATCCAATGCATCTGGAGAAAAGAGGACATTCTATGAAGAAAAGAATATTATAAAAAAAATATATTATATTTTAATTATCAATATTCACAATATTTAAAAAAAAAAATTATTTAAGATTATAAATTTATTGTAAAGAAAATATCTAAAAAGAAAACGATTAATAAAATTTGTATTTATAAAATAATTAATAATTTTTTTATAATTTAAATATCATTAGTGAGTTATCTTTTTTATAATTTAGTTATAATTATTTAAAATATAAAAAAAAAATAACATAAAACCAAAGGTATTTATGAATTTTACTAGTTTTACTTATAAGATATTCAAATTTTAAATTTAAGGCTAAAAATTATTGGTATAATCTTTATTTTATTTGAAATTTAAATTTTAACTATTTTTTATTAGAACTTTCTACAAGTTTTAAATAATTTAAAAGTGAAATATTATTTTAGGGGTATAATTTTTTAAAATTAAATTGATATCAAATTACACAATATTAAAATAATTTTTCTAATATAACATTAAAATCTTTTTCTATGGTTCTAGATTGTAAACTATTAAATAAAATTTTAAGTGAAATAGAAAAACCATAAGCTAATTGAATCCATCAATTGTACATGAAAATATCAATAGTGCTTAGTCCGATGGCTCAAGCACTTTGGCAAAGGCTTAGTTATAATGGGTGGGAGGTCTAGTGATCAACCTCCCTACTCCTTCTCTGGCACACACTACTCAACAAAAAAATTTCCCACGGGGTTTTGGATTGACGTTGAATGGGTGCACTGTTAAGGCACTCCTTACGATAGGTCACTAGTTCAAATCCCATGTGGGTGCTTACCTACCAAAAAAAAAGAAAATATCAATAGTGCCTGACTAGAAATACTAGACTTGGTTTGTTATAGAACCATTACTCAATGCTAACAAGTTCTTCCATCCCCAATAGGATGCAATTTAAGGAAAATTTAGTCAAGTAGATATATTTTCATTTTCATTTTAATATTTTAATTGTTATTATACTCGAATATATTCTCAATTTTATTTAAAAAGTTTAGTAGAAATAATCAATTAAATAATTATTTAGTATTTATATCATTATTATAGTCATAATTGGATAGAAATAAGGAAGAAAATTGTTAAAAGATTATTCTATATGTCTTCTCTCAACCTTCTGGAGTAAACATCAAATTCATTACTTCTTGTGTTTCTTCCTTAACTCAAGAGGTACAAGAGATCTTAAGGGGCTCACTTAGTAATGATCAACATCCTCATATAGTTAGTTTTGTTTATAGGCTATAGGAGTCATCAAGTCTAGAAATTGTCCAAACACCTTAACCATCTAACAAAATGATAAATTTAATCTAGTTAATTGGGTTACAATGTGTCTAACCCATATTTCCCATGGGAGCATAGACTTTATGAACTTCACGCTTCCTTTTAGGATAAAATCAAGCAAATGGGAATAACAAATTCTAATCTCTAGAGGTAAAAAAAAGGTAGTAAGTTGCCAAAAAAAATGTAATGATCTACATCCAAAAAGTCTATTGTTTGTTACTCATACTCCCCTAATAGGAACCTCATTTTAGAAGCTTCTTCATCATTCATGGAACAAAATAATCCCTTGTAACATTCTTAATTTAATGGGGGAAGAGACAAGGATTAAGGATATGGGAGAACAAATGAGGAGGCACTCATTAATAGTGCATCTTATTGTATGATCAAGTTTAGTACTCCATAATATTGTCTTCCATTTCAAGAGAAAATAGAGGAGGACATTTTGTCTCTTAAACCTCTTTGATTTAAGAGAAATTATCATTGCATGTATAACTGTTCCTACCCTGGGAAAAAAAAATACCATTATGCTAATCAGAAGCACATGGTGGAAGTATCATTATATCGCCTTCATTTCCCATGAATATCTCCCTATTTCTCCACAAAATGGAAAAGGATCTTGTGAAGGAATTCTAGACCATGTCAAGATCTAGCTTCTTAGCGGTTTTCTAAGACATCTTTTCTCTACGAGGATACATCCCATAGATGTAAAGATGAAGAACACACATTTTCCCTATTTGAAGCAACAATGAACACATACATGATGTTAGGTGTAAATATTCCCCATGTAGTTGGATTTGAAACATATAAAGTTGATGACTTGAAGCTTTTAATATAGAAATATATTGTAAAATCCTAATATAATATGGGAAAGATAAAAACAAATCATGAGTTTAATTCAACGATCATGAAATAAACAAATTATATAATTTAGTAAATTAAAAAGGAATCTTTCTTCTATCAATTTACCTTGGTATTAGAAAAAGATGGAAAACAGGTTGGTGGTAAAAAATATGAAGCACAAGACCATGAGAAACAACATATCAACTAACTCCATGGTTGTTGTAGTCTCACTAGTGAACATCAAATACATTTCTGTTTAAATATATGCATGTATATTTTTCTACCACATGGGGAAAATAAATAATGAAAAAATTTAAACAAAATGTTAAATATTTAGTATGCCTAGTCACAAACATCATTATATCATAAATGCACTAAAATTCCTTATGAGTAGTCCAACACTATGCCCTGTTTTCATAAATAAAAATAAGGTTATACTAGTATATTTGAAACAACATCGAAAATAAAATTTTCATAAGATTATACCTAGACATTGCAGGCATTTTGACATGGATGTATAACTCAATAAAGAGGTATAAATGAAGTGGCAATAACTATGACAAATGAAATGGTGATCACATCCAATTATGGAAGGACATAATCCCAATTGTCAACTTAGAAGGAACCAATGCTTACATGGAAACTCTCTTAACTAGTTGAAGGCCAGTGGCACTGAGAAAATTGTTGTTATATCCCTCTAGAATAGAGATGGGGTCTCAACTAGCTGGCTGCACCTGGACATCCTGACAAATCTCGAACCCCTTCGGCCAATTTTTTTCAATATTTTGTAAGGATATGCTCAAGTTGCCACTGCCAAGTTGGATCGACAAATTTGGACAGGATGCAAGAGAAATATGTACTTAGCCAAAGATGGGTATACTATGCTGTTAAAAGATTCCACGCATTTTTAGCCAAGCCGACTTTGGAAGAACATATGGAACTCGTCCACGGAAAAGTATTGATTGCAGAAAACTTAAAGAAAATGAACATTTATGGGCCTTCACATCATGCCTTATGTGAACAAGCAGAAGAGCACATTCCACATCTTTTTAGAAAATTCTCTTATGCTTTAGAAGTATGGAAACATGCTTTTTATGCACTAGTATGCTTGGTATGCACTAGGATGCATAAATTAAGATTGAACACCAAATCCTCCGATCAGAATATAAGACATTCTAATCGTTTCGAAACAATCATAGCATTATTTAGTATGTTTACTTGCTTTTTCTCCTCGAAAGGTTCACGAATTCTCCTCGAAAGGTTCACGAAAATAAATTTTTGAATTTGGTTAATAACTCTTCCAATGAGTTACATTTACAAAATTTCCATTCTTTATTGATTTCTATACTTGCTATTTCTATTCAAGATATACACGGAGGTTTTCCATAATCATAAAATTTCCAAAACGGATAAAGTGTTTATGAGTTGCATAGGGTTTTAAATTTTAATCTTTATCTAAATGGTATCTATAAGTTTTAAGCATAACTCATTTCATTCTTTTCTTTAAAGACCTTACCTAAGATCAGTACCTCGAGGGATCAGAAAAGGGGCATAGACCAGACCTTACTGATGCTAAAGCGCATTTCAGGACCTACAAGCCAGGAAAGTGAAGGTAATCTCTATTTGATTAAGAAACTTTACAAACCGATTTTAAAAATTTTAATTTTAAATTGGAGATTATTATTCATAAGTTATAAGTCAATTTTTTTAAAAATAACTCTATATATATATATATATATATATATATATATATATATATATATATATATATATATATATATATATATATATATGTATGTATATTATTTTTATAATAAAATTAAAAAATATATTTCAAGAACTCATAACAACAAACAAACAAAATGGGCTCTGGTTGCTGTTAGCGCCTGCGGCGGCAGGGCTACCTCGGGTTTCAGGCCACCCCCCTACCGACTTCGCTTGGTGCTCCGACGGGCTTGCTGCATCTGGTGGGGTTTGAAGTTTCAGCGGCTCCAGTAACCTGTGACGAGGTTTCAACTTCGGCCTCCGCTACCCTCTTACCTGCGGATCTTCCTCAGCGCGTCTCTGATAACGGCTTTGCCTTGAGCACTGAGTTTGGGTGGCGGCGGAGTGTGACCATTCTCGGCGGACTTCGGCTCATCTTCTGCGACTCTGTTTTGTATATTATAAAGCAGAGTTCCGGTTTTTCGTGCTCTGTTTTTGGGCGGCGGCGGAGCTTCTTTCATCCTCTACTGGTCTTCGGGGATTTCGGCTCTCCTCGGACCCTTTATTTTGCGGGTTCTTCCTAGCCAGTGCTGAACCTTGGTGCGGGAGCGGGGGCTTGTTTGGCCTTGTGGGGGCGAGGTGGCTGCCCCAGCCGCCTCTGCCCCCGGACCCAAATCACCATAGCTCCTGATGGGCCCTGATGGGTTCACTTGCTGAGCTGTGGGTTTCTATTTTTGGTTTTTCGCCGGCTTTCCTGGACGGTTATTGGAAGCGTTGAGGGATCTGTGGTGTGGATCTGTCTCTGCACCGATTCGTGCCGTCTCTTCAATGGCTGGTACTGGTTGGCTATGTTTTATGGCTTCTTTGGATATGGGCGGTATCTTCCTCTGGCTTCCTCACAGAAGGAGAGTTGAGGGGATGGGGGCTGTGGCTTTCCTGGCTGCCCTTTTTCCATTTCGTGCCTCTCCTCTTTGTCTTGGCGGTCATTTCGAATTTTTTGCTCTTTCTACAGGAGCTATTGTTTATTTTACTATTTTTTAGATTGAGATGGGTAGTGGTATCCTCCTGTTGCGGTTTAAAGATCCATTCTTCTTGCTGCCCTGTTTGAGGGTTTTTGAGATATCGTTTATTTACTGTTATTATTAGCTTGTTGGGTAGGAGTATACTCTTGTTGGGGTTTACATACCCTGTTTCTGGATGCCCTGTCCGAGGGCTTTATCTGCATACTTCCCTGAAGTATTGGTTATTGTAAGTGGTTTTCCCACACTACAGCATATGCGTTTCAGCATCTACAACATGTAATTTTCTGAAATTAATGGAAATTACGCGCTCTTTTCTTCGGAAAAAAAAAAACAACAAACAAACAAAAAGACAGGAAAAAGGGGAGCGTTGTCTACGAACAGAACGTATATCCGGTTTTTCCGGCGTTTTAACTTTCTGTGGCTTGCTTTTTTGGCTTTTTCCTCTTTTGATAACGTTCAAGTTTTATATAAATATACAGATAATTATTCAAAATATTTTATCAATCTTTTTATAATTTAATTATAATTATTAAAAATATTAAAAAAATAAAATAAAATAAAAAATAATTAGTTTATTATTTATATTTATAAAAATAAGGATCAGGATCCAGATGTAAAGGTGATAGTCATCTAATAGGGATTTGTCTGCACCTAGTATTTTTTTAAATTTGTTAAAAATTATTGTTATAATTTTTATTTTATTTGAAATTTAAATTTTAACCATTTTTTTTATTATGATTTTTTATATTTTTTAAATAATTTAAAGGTGAAGTATTTTTTAGGGGTATAATTTTTTTAAATTAAATTGATATTAATTTACACAATATTAAAAAAAAAAAAATTTCCATAGTAACATTAAAATCTTTTTGCCATGGATAGTTAAATTGTAAATCACAACAAATAAAATTTCTAAGTGAAATAGAGAAATAATAAATTAATTGAATCTATCAATTAAACATGAAAATAACAATAGTGCGTGGAATTGATATATTGACTAGATGTATAGATTTAGCTTGTTATAGAAAGGTTACTCAGTGTTAGCCCATTCTTCAACCCCCAGCATGGTCCAATTTATGGAAAAATTAACCAAATTAATATATTTTCGTTTTCATTTTAATCTTTTAATTGTTATTTTACTAAATTATACTTTATTTTTATTCAATTTTTAATTCATTTTAAAACATTTAATAAAAATAATCAGTTAAATAATTATTTAGTATTTATATCATTATTATAATTATAATTTAATAGAAAAAAGAAACAAATTGTTAAAACATTATTCTATATTTCTTATATTTCTTCCGTCAACTGTGTGGAATAAACATCAACTTCCCTCCCCCACTACTCACTGCCTCTCTTCCTTTCCCTCCCTCTTCCTTCCCCCCTCCTGCGCCCCTCTCTCTATCCTTGTCTCCCTCTCCTCTCTCACCCTCCCTCCAACCCTCCGTCTCTCTCCTCTCTCCCCTTGCCTCCCTCTCTTCGTCTCTCTCCCCCTCCCTCTATGCATGATCCCCACCACTCGCTCCCTCTGTTCCTCTCTGTCCCTCCTCCTTCACCACTTCCCCACCTCTCTCTCCCTCTCCCCTGACCCACCCTACCTCCCTCCTCTCTCCTTCTCCCTCTTCATTAATCACTCTCTCTCTTCCTCTCCCTCCCTCGTCCTCCCCCCTCCTCTCCTACTCTCTATATCCTTCTCTCACTCTCCTCTCACCCCTGCCTCCCTCCCTCCATCTATCTCCTCCTCCCTCTCTTCCTCTTTGTCCCTCCTCCATCCCCACCACCACCACCCCTCTCTCTCCCTATCCCCCCACCTACCGCCTACCACCTCTGCCTCCCTCTTCTCTCCTTCTCCCTCCCTCCCTCCATCTCTCCCTCTCTTCCCCTCCGTTCATCCCTCCCTCCATCTCTCTCCTCTTCTCTCTCTCCCATCCTCCATCTCTCTCCAACTCTCTCTCTCCCTCCCTACATCTCTCTCCTCTCTCATGCTCTCTCCCTCCCTTCTTGTTGCCCTCCACCCCCTTCGTCTCTTCCTCTCTATCCCTCCTCCTTCGTCGCTACCACCCCCCTCACTCTCCCTCTCACTCCACCCCTTTGGCCTCCCTCCCCTCTCTCTCCTCTCTCCCCTTTCCTCCCTCTCTGCATACCCCCCACCACGCGCTCCCTCACTTCCTCTCAGTCCCTCCTCCTTCACTGCCTCTCCCCCCTCTCTCCCCCCCTCCCTCTCTGCATACCCCCCACCACTCGCTCCCTCTGTTCCTCTCTATCCCTCCTCCTTCACTGCTTCCCTCCCTCTCTCTCCCTCTCCCCTCACCCACCTGACCCCCCTCCTCTCTCCTTCTCCCTCCCCATTACCCACTCCCTCTCTAACTCTCCCTCCCTTGTCCTCACCCCTCCTCTCCTTTGAACCCCTACCTCTTACACTCCTCTGCCCCCCTGCCTCCCTCCCTCCATCTCTCTCCTCCTCCCTCTCTTCATCCCCCCAACACTAACTCCCTCTCTTCTTCTCTGTCCCTCCTCCTTCCCCACCTCTACCACCCCTCTCTCTCCCCATCCCCACACGTACCGCCTATCCACTCCGCCTCCCTCTTCTCTCCTTCTCCCTCCCTCCCTCCATCTCTCCCTCTCTTCCCCTCCCTTCATCCCTCCCTCCATCTCTCTCCTCCTCTCTCTCTCCCATCCTCCATCTCCCTCCTCCTCCCTCTCTCCCTCCCTACATCTCTCTCCCCTCTCGTGCTCTCTCCCTCCCTTCTAGTCACTTTCCAACCCCCTCCGTCTCTTCCTCTCTATCCCTCCTCCTTCACCGCTGCCCATCTCTCCCTATCTCCCTCCCTACATCTCTCTCCCCTCTCGTACTCTCTCCCTCCCTTCTTATCGCTCTCCACCCCCCTCTGTCTCTTCCTCTCTATCCCTCCTCCTTCGCCACCGCCCATCTCTCTCCCTCTCCCTCCACCCGCCTAGCCTCCCTCCTCTCTCTCTCTCCTCTCTCCCTTGCCTCCCTCCCTCCATCTCTCTCCCCCTCCCTCTCTGCATACCCCTCACCACATGCTACCTCTCTTCCTCTCTGTCCCTCTCCCCCCACCACCCGATCTCCCTCCTCTATCCTTCTCCCTCCCCCATTACTCACTCCCTATCTTCCTCTCCCTCCCTCTTACTCCCACCTCCTTTCCCCCTATTTATATCCTTCTCTCGCTCTCCTCTCTTCCCCTACCTACCTCCCTCCATCTCTCTCCACCTCCCTCTCTTCATCCCCCCAACACTCACTCCCTCTCTTCCTCTTTGTCCCTCCTCGTTCCCCACCTCCACCACCCCTCTCTGTCCCTATGGCCCCACCTTCCCCCTTCCCCCTCGGCCTCCCTCCTCTCTCGGCCTCCCTCCCTCCCTCCATCTTCGCCTCCCTCCATCCCTCCCTCCATCCCCGCCTCCCTCCATCCCCCCCTCCATCCCTCCCTCCATCTCTCTCCTACTCTCTCTCTCCCTCCCCCCATCTCTCTCCTCTTCTCTCTCTCCTGCCCTACGTTTGTCTCCTCTCTCGCCCTCTCTCTGTACCTTCATGTCCACTCCTCCCCTCCTCCCCCGCTCCTCTGCCTCCCCCACTACTAGCTCCCTCTTCCTCCCTCCCCCTTCCTCTCCTGCTTTCTATATCCTTCTTTCCCTCTCCTTTATCCCCCTTCCTCCCTCCTTTGTCTCTCTCATCTCTCCCCTTTCCCCCCTCTCTCTGTCTCTCTCCTCCCTCCCTCTCTTCCTCTTTGTCCCTCCTCCTTCCCCAACCCCTTTGCCTCTATCCCTCTATTAACTAATTGTCATATTAATTATCGGTCATATTAAGGCTAAATTCTCTTGTATTCTTTGTAAACTTCACGGTCATATTTGTAGATGATGGAAGATTGCATCCAATTCAATATAGCATGCAAAGAGATTTAAACCACAATGTCAACGATCCCGCATCTTCACGCAACGATCCTTCCGAAACAAAGATTATCACTGAACGCATTCCTGATCTTCTAGTCTCTGGGAAATCCACTTGATACAATACAATGATACATCTTTAATATTGAATGCACAACATTCTAATCATAGCATCATTTAGTATGTATAGTTTATATGGTTTAGTTGCTTTCGCTCCTCGGAAGGTTCGTAAAAATAAATTTTTGAATTTCGTTAAAAGCGCTTCCATGAGTTACATTTATGAGATTTCCATTCGTTATTGCTTTTTAATACTTAGGGTATTTAAAATATTGGCGGAGGTTTTCCAAATAAAGTGAATTTTTTTTTAAATATTGGCGGAGGTTTTCTATTAATATGAAATTTTTTTAATTTACTTTTTATTTATATGTTAGAGGTTATTATTCATTAATTTATTTCTAAAAAGGTTAGATAACATGTTATCCTTTTATTTTTTAATTTATGTTTTATATTTTTAATTTAAATTATTTTGAATAATTTCTTAATTATATTTTATATTTTTAATTTAAATTAATTTTGTAAAAGTTGTATATAATTATATAATTGTATTTTTTTATTTTATAATAGTATTTCAAAAAATATTTTAATAGCTTATAAAATCACAACCGATGTTATGTACATAGCACCGTTTATACACAATACCAGATATACAACATCGACAGATCAGTGCATATAATACATGTACACAACACCACAGGTACAACATGTACAACATATACACAACAGTAGTACTTCACATGGAGAGACCACACTCTCTCTAGTAGGCAACCTAGCTTCTAGGGGAAACATTCTTAGAGCACTATAGTATTCACTTGGATTGGAGAAAGAAGGAAAAGGAAAGCGAGAAAGAACAAGGGAAAATTTGGATCAGTAACTACAGTTGGATTTCTTTGCAGTTATTGAGTTGTGTGTATGACTTCCTTGCTAGTTTTGGAATTCATGGTACATGCATATGGTTTCTTAGTTATGTGTTGTCATTGGCATGGAGGATTCCCTGGATTGACAGTGGTTTGAGCCTTGTCATTTCCTCGATATCCATGGTGTTGTGGGTTTCCCACTTGATTGTTTTATTATTGTTGCTCATGCACTTATGGTTGTGCTTTGAGTTACTGGTTCTTGGAGCCTTGGTTTGACAAACACTTCGGAAGTCCTAGAATAGCTTGAGTTGAGTTACTAATCATGGAGCCTTGGTTGGAAAAACAATCTGGAGCCCTTGGTGGGTTAAGTTACTAGACAGAGAACCTTGGCTGGATAAATTCTCTATATCCTTGTGGCAGTTGTGGGTTGAGTTACTAGTCCTAGAGACTGGTTGGAACAAACACTATAGAGCCCTCGACACCTTGGGTAGAGACCGATCTAGTTGGTGTTGGAAGACTCGGTTTGGTTTTGGTTGGTTTATTCCATATGATCATACATTCATGCTTGGAATATGGCAAGGGGGTGATTGGCTGAAAGAGAGATTTGGTTCAACCCAATCTATGGTCAGGTGATACGTTGAAGTCCTTGACTTGGTTGGATTTTTCATATGTTCATAAGAAATCCCTGACTTGGTTATATGTTGGATATAAGCATGGTTTTATAACAGGTTCTAGCTATGGCTCTTCATATTTTTGAAATTTTTATGAATAGTTAATGAATGCATCGGATAATAGATATTATTGGAGCTATTATGAGAGTTCATTAGACCTTCTTGGAGAATCTCAAATAAGTTACAGGCCCCTATGTTCAGATATGCATTCATTACTTGTAGATTTCATGTTCACCATATGTTTGACGAAATGATTGTCATGGTTAGGCTTGGTTAGATAAATTTATTTACTAAGCTTTTTATGAATGGATTTGTCTTGATGTTATATATAATTCTAGAAAGTCTCACTAAGTTTTGGGCAATGTTTAGGAGACAAGCCCTGAAAAGGTGGAAATTATTTTCGGGACGCAGGCTTAGAACTAAGCAATTGGGTGAGATGGATGTTGATGCTATTTTGGATCGGTTTGTGCATATATTTATGGTTATGATATTCATGTATGAGTCAATATAATTGTGATATTGTGTCATACTAATATGGACTGACTTGTGCAAATGTGATAGCCTCCCCTGAGATACATTGAGGTATGAGTGTGATTATGTCATATGTTTGGTTTATCTAACATGATATGTTTACAGTTTGTCTCAATGTTTGATTAATTTCATTATATGTGTATGTTTCTATAATATTGCATGAAAGAATTATCTTGTTTTAAGATTATTTTACTATCACAATATGCGTTTGGGACAACTAATATGCACTTGAGTGTAAGTCAGCGCTAGTTGTAATATTATGAGTAATGACTGTGAGTTGATTATGGCATGACTATCAATCTTGGTAAAGGTTGATTTCAAATTAATATACATTATGTCTTGATCTTTGGAACATGTGACTGACATGTCTAACATCTGGTTTCATGTTATGGGGGATTCATCAAGGAATTGGATTCCCTTGAGAGATAACATATGTATGTGTTCAATTACAAGGAAGTGTGCTCAACACAATAAGGTAAGGTAACAAGTATATTGTTACATTTATGTGTGCACTAATAGCTACGTGTTTATGGAAGTATGATGTAGGGGATTGCATGGAAAAAGAGATGGCTATGGAATCTTGGAGAAGGGTGAGGTTGATCTTTCCCTTGGAGGCATTGGGAACCCATGGGTTTGAGTCCTGGTTCTTTTTTACTAGTCTTGTGATTTCGATGCTTTGTGATCTATTTTCACTTGATTTGTAGTTTATTTTATGTTTGGTACATGGCCATGCACTTTGTTTGTGGTATTATAATGTTTTTGGTTTTTCATGGTTTTCTCCATGTTCTTTCCTTTTATGTTTTGGGGGACTTGGGAATTCATTGGGGAAAGAGGGAACTTAATGGAGCTTGGGAAGCATTAAATGAAACCCAAGAGCTAATGTAAGACTCGAATGAAGCTTCGTGCATGAGTAAACGACAGTTGAAGGAAATAATATGATAGTCAGTTGGATTGGTTGGGTCCATTGGGATAAATGGATGGTGGTAGGACGTTCATGAGAAATGTGACAAGAAAGGTAATGTGAATGAATCTAAGGTATTAGATGCGTTGGCTATGTTGAGAATTGTCCTTCTCAATGTTGTGCATGTCATGGAGGGTAAAGAGAGTTATCTTAACCTTGACCTTACAATATTAGGTAATTATGTTCAGAACTAGACTATGTTGATGTTTATATATGTATACATGTATGTGTGTATGTCATTGTCTGACAGGGTTGTTAGGGATCATGATTATTTTATGCTAACAATTATATATATGTAAATATCTATGTCATTGTCTGACAAGATTGCCAAGGATCATGCTTTTAGAGGAACAATTTCTTATGCGGGTGAATGGCATGAAGAGGTACTTGGCTTTGTGAGGAATCAAGTGGGAAGAATAACCTGGAAGATCCATGAGGTTAATATTGCATGGATGAGATTTGATAAATGTATGCTTGTACTATGCCTATGTTGTTTTATGGATAGGTAATGATAAAGGATACATCGGCTAAATCAAATCATTGTGATCGACGACATGTTGGAACATGAATGGAGAGTGGAAAGACCCTAGAAGCTAGGTTCCCTATGAGAGAGAGTGTGGTATGTCCATGTGAAGTACCACGGTTATGTATATGTTCTACATGTTGTAGTTGTGGTGTTGTGTACATGTATTATATGCAGTGATGTGTCGATGTTGTATATCTGGTGTTGTGTATAAACGGTGCTATGTACATAACATCGGTTGTGATTTTATAAGCTATTAAAATATTTTTTGAAATACTATTATAAAATAAAAAAATACAATTATATAATTATATACAATTTTTTAAAAATTAATTTAAATTAAAAATATAGAATATAATTAAAAAATAATTCAAATTAATTTAAAAAAAAAATATAAAACATAAATTAAAAAATAAAAGGATAACATGTTATTTAACCTTTTTAGAAATAAATTAATGAATAATAACCTCTAACTTATAAATAAAAATTAAATTAAAAAAATTTCATATCGATGGAAAACCTCCGCCAATATTTAAAAAAAAAAATACTTTATTTGAAAAACCTTCGCCAATATTTTAAATACCCTAAGTATTAAAAAGCAATAATGAATAGAAATATCATAAATTTAACTCATGGAAGTGCTTTTAACGAAATTCAAAATTTTATTTTTACGAACCTTCCGAGGAGCAAAAGAAACTAAACCATATAAACTATACATACTAAATGATGCTATGATTAGAATGTCGTGTATTCTGATAGGAGGATTTGGTGTTCAATCTTAAATATGTATCATTATATTGTATAAAGCGGATTTCCAAGAGACTGGAAGATCTGGAATGCATTCAGTGATAACCTTTGTTTCGGAACGATGCTTTGGATCGTTGTATGAAGATGCGGGATCGTTGACATTGTGGTTTAAATTTCTTTGCATGTTATATTGAATTGGATGCAATCTTCCATCATCTATAAATATGACCGTGAAGTCGACAAAGAATACGAGAGAAGTTAGCCTTAATACGACCGATAATTAATATGATAATTAATTAGTTATCATTCTCCAATTTATTTAAATTGTCCTTGCACATATGTGGGATTTCAAAAACCCTAACCGTTATCTCTATATTTAGAATAAAATTTGACAACCTGGAAAAAGAAAGGCACACCAACTGCAAACCCTGAAAAAGTAAGATAGATGAAGAGGAAAAGCCGAAAAATCTCGATATACGTTATCTTTGAATTTTATTTCGCTCCTCTTGACATGGTGGTAGTCTGATGTGATCAGTATGAGACAACGCTCACCTATTTCATCTCTGTGTTTGTATATTCTTATGTTTCTGTGTCTCTATCTGGGTTTGCATGTATGTCATTATTATTTTTGTTTGTGTGTGTTCCTTTTGGGTGAAATTAAGTCTGTGAGCCACAAAGCATGAAGCAGAGAGGGGAAAATTCCTCAAGCAGAGGTATTTCAGTACTATTCTATAGCCTAACCAAACCATCCAATGCAATCTCCATGACACTTCTCGATGGATGGATGAGGTGAGGCAGATCTTGTTTTCAGTTTTTTTATTAAATCTTTTTCATTTTAGTATCGTGAATTTACTGGGCAAGCAGTTTTAAGGTACCTAGCAGTTACTTCTCAATACCTTCTTTAATATACCTGGCAGTGATGATGCTACTGTGTGGTGATAGGTATTTGGTTTAGTGATATGTGATGGTCTCGGTATGTTATTTATTGTTTGATTCAATGTGATAATTATTTAGACTTAGTTTTTCATTATTTTGAGATGTGTATGTAGGTAGTCTTCACGAGAAGTGCGTACATACAAAGGTGTGATTCATAAGAGTAACTTATACCTTATGACATATGATTGACCAAGATTTGCAGTGACATGATCTAATTTATGTGATGTGAATGGTTATGCATTGACATGATATGTTATGAATTAGTTTGATCTAGTTCCATTGGTTGATTAAGATTCAGTTACTACTCTTATGATTCAATTGGTTCCATGATTGAGTGATTTGATATAGTGATTTATTTCATAAGTGTTATTTGATATTGAGCTTAAATGATGGAAGTGAATCTAGTCTAAAAATATGATGAAAAGTGGCCTACAAGTTTAATGTTTTGAGTTAGTTTAATCCAGTATGAAACATTATGAAACGTGGTTCACAAAAGAGCTAAGGGTTGGAGCCTTGAGTTAGGGAGTCAAGGCTTTCTTCTATTGGTAGTTGGTAAATCTATTCAGGGGTAGGAGATCCCTTCCAATGGGTGTTAGTAAATGAGATTAGGGGTTTGCAACTCCCTTCTAGTGGGTGTTGGAGAATGAGAGAATGTTGTAGCCTTCTGCAATTTGCTTCCTGCATAGTGGTATGAGTCTGCACCAGTACAATATTGTAATATGTTTTCCCCTATAATAAAAGAACAAGATATATACGATGACAATTGTGGTTTTCTCCTACTTTTGGTTTCCACCTAAAATCCTAGTTTCCTCATGTCTTGTTGTGTTTCTTATGTGTGATGGTTTATTCTACTCGTATTGTTCATGGTTAATGTTTAATTAATGCCTAATGAATTAATGATGCACTTGTAAAAGTTAAATATATTTTGAAATAAATAGCAAGTTAGTTAAATGGGTGTATGATGTTTGTCTTCATCGTAGTTGTGTGCATACATTATTGTACTTAATGACAGTAGCATACAGAAATTTGAATAAGAAATTGAAAGGTTTATGTGAGTTTTAAATATTGATTCACCGGCCCCCAGTATTTTTTCCAACATCCATCGATTCTCTAGAATGTATATTTTGTATGCCTTTGATGATTCGTTATAACAAAAAAATATGATTTCTTTCCTAAAGGATCAAGATTGTTCCTCTTATATTTAGGAACATGAATATATATAGGAGAACCAAACATTCTCATGTGTCCAACCTGTGGCTTCCTTTCAGAGAATGTTTCTTCAAGATCCATACCTACTAGAAATTTATGAGGGCTTCTATTTTGAATGTACATGGTTTTCAGTGATGCTTCAACCCGTAAAAAAATACAAATTCCAAATCATGCATGATGTCCTTGACAGACTCTTCAATGGACCTATTCTTTCATTTTTCGACACCATTCTAATATGGATTATAGGGTACAATTAGCTCCCTTGTAATCTTATTATGCCTATAGGCTTGTGTGTGGTATAGTTCGAAGTGCGATATAACCCTTAGTATGCGGTATTTAATAGTTGGTAAATTCATCACTCACCAACATCTTGTGTAATGGACTAAACCACTAGGAAACACTCATTTCATTAACTTAGTACAAAGTTTTATAGTTGAGCATAATTTAGTGTGGAATTATGCAACAAATATTTATTTTACTATGTTGCTTTTAGTAATTATTTAATGGGAAACCAATAATAATATAAATTCCATTTAACCAAAAAGAGGTTCTATGACAATACTATGCAAATACCTAGCTTAAAGTTTGGTACTAAGAAAATAGCAATAATCTCACAATAATGATTAGCTAGATGTAACATCATTATTTAATTAATTACATTTAGTCTCATCTCATGTATAGGTCCACACCTTTACAATACATATAGCGCAATATATTTATGGAGAATGTAACTTAGTTCAATTCAGTTTATGAAAGAATTTGAGTGTAAGTATGGAGGTAACTTAGTGATCTCTTTACAATATATAATATAATATAGATTATACATACAGAGAGAAATTTAAATTAATTGGGTTTATTTTGAATATTTTGGAGTAATGATTATTATTCTCTCCGCTCAAATTTCATTTTTGAAGGTGATTTATAAAAATGATATGATAAAAATTTTCATAATAGATTTTAACATTATTGTTGAGTTTAATCCTTTTACTATTTAGATAGAAAAATCAAGTAAACTCATATTAATCGTAATGAAATCCCATCATGCTTGAATGCTATTTTTTTCTTTTTAAAATATTTTTTGCGTTTAATAATTATATATAATGGCATAAATAGGATAATTGATGTAACTCGGGTAGTTCAATTGGAAGCCATGGGATCTAAGAGTGGTTTTAATAGTAGTAGTTGTTGAAACTTCACTAGTCATATTTTCCCAATCATTATATTCGATTTAAAAAATCCAATCTCATATGATTAGCATGAATAAGCACTTACCACTAGAGACAGGTGACTAGTATTTTGATGGTCAAAAGCACAAAGAGGAGTTATGGAGGAGAGATTCATTGAAATAATCTATAAAAAAAAACATTTCCAAATATTAATATAATAAAAGTGAAGAAATGAAATCCGATTACAAATTTAGATATGTTATTTCTGACCATTTTAACTGAAGTAATTCATACCTTTATCTACCTTTTCAAGGACTACACATAGTTGATGATTTCCTCTAACACAAGTGTAAGTTAGTATATAATATACAACGTAATAATAATTTTCAATTCAATCACTCAAACAACATTAATTGTTAATTCAACCATCTTTAAAAAAACCATCGACTCAAAAAACAAAACCATATTGATCCGTCATTAATTTAGCAATCAGATGTAAGTCATCAATCCAACAAATATGAAAAGAGAGAAGATTTTTTCAAGCTCTCACTAGACTTTATAAGATTTAAATGACAACATAAGAAAATATTCCTTTTACAAAATTGTGTCACGATAAATAACTTTTATCTTAATGCACCTACTGCCTTTTCTATATATGCATTTTATTGATACTTCAGTTTTTTTAGTGTTGTGAAAGAAACTATGTAAACAGAGCAGCAATATTACACTTTTGAGCAACCAGGAATAAGGTTTTGTACAACATTCATGCGATCACTAGTCTATGGCCTTTTGAGTTACATTTCATTGAAATTTAATGGATATAAATATATTATGCGTCAAACCAATAAATTATTAATGTTTTATACGTATATATACCCTTTCCTTCTAGTTACGACTATCTATAAACTGTCCTCTTCTTGATCTCATGTGGATATAACCCTTCTGAGAATACAATGTTGCATTTGACCTCTACTTCTTCTTTTCTATTGTTGATGATCTCAAAAGCCTCAGGATCATGTATGAGAATTGGTGGAGTTTCATGTTCACATAGGTCACGAGATGTTCTAGTCAACAAGATCGATGCATGGAAACACTATACAAGATTAACAATGGATGTTAGAAAAGTGTGAAAACGCTGAAAAAATTCAATCGAGTGAAACATCATACAAGGTAAAGAAGTCATGGAAATGATGTTGCTTGAGTGGATCCATAAAAGCATTAATTAATTGTAGACAAGTTTTCCTCACTCCGTTGCAAATACGAAGATAAATTAGTGTTGAAAATCGGGTACCTGTGGGATCCATAAAGGCATCATGCATTGCTCGCAGATATATTGTTGTATGCAGAAGACCTAATATAGGATATCCCACTGAATAAACCCCTTTTCCAATTCCAATAAAGGCAATAGTTGTTTGTGCATTCCATGAAAGTATAAGATGTATGGATATGACAATTGCTCGACAAAATGGTTTGGTTAATCATTGTATGCCATTATTCAAATTTGAGGAACCATGAGGTATTGTGTCATACACCTCACCCATCACACACATCATCATAGCAACATCAATAAGCCAGTGGCCATGGTGTACTGGAGTTGCACATAATGACGTATCTCTACAGATAATGGTGATTGTATACCCAGATGCATAGTCAAGGTGGAGAATGAGGCCAATGTGGTAAAGGAAAGTGTGGTTGTTAATGGAATATTTGATACTTGAAGGAAAATGTTACCTATTGGCAAGTCTTTTCATGTGCACATCATATTACGTTCGAATGTTTTTTACTTTAGGGAAATGTTGTTCTAAAAATCAGGTGTGACAAAGAAAATTCACCAGCCCCAATTTGTCAGTTTTAATGATGAATATTGCATCCTTTCATTTAATTCTTAATTGAGTTCAAGTTTTACAACGAAGATTCACTTTATTCTGTGCATGATACTTTGGAGATAGGCTTCTGTCTTATAGTGTACTCCACCTGCAGATGATGAAATAACAAAACATAAGTAGTGAACTCTATGTTTCAACATTAAATTCCACTTGTACTTTAGACATGAGGTTTTATTCTTACACTATGCCCCACCCATAAGTAAAGAGAGTGGAACATTATTATTGTGCAAGATTTGGTTGATATTGAATTGTTCCTTTCTTAGCTTATTTCTCTTTAATGAGATTAAAACCTAATAGCTTATTTTAATTAACGCGTTAAAATAATGAAATTATATTTTACAAAATTTAATTAATCTAAAAAAATTTAAAACCATTACTAATTAAATCTCTAAATATTATGCTTAAAAAAATTATTTTTAATGTATTAAAATAAAAGTGTTTAACGTTCGTTGTAAAATAAAAGTGATTGTGGCTCTCAAACATAATTTGACACAAAAATAATAATGACATATATAGATGCAAACCCAAATTCCAACAGAACGTATATCCGGCTTTTCCGGATTTTTCTATTTGTGTTCGCTGCTTTTGAGGATTTTTCTGTGTACCTTGCTTTTCCGGCTTTTCCTCTTTGATAACGGTCAAGTTTTACTATTTTCTAAAATCCTACATACCTCCAACGCCATTTTAAATAAATTGGAGAATGATTTCCCTGGGTCATCTTTCTAGATGACGGAAGGTCATCTTTCTAGTATCACATAGACAACCTAAATGTTTCATGATCTTCCAGACACTGGGAAATCCGCATCTTCAGACAACAATGATCCAATGCATCTGGAGAAAAGAGGACATTCTATGAAGAAAATAATATTATAAAAAAATTATTATATTTTAATCATCAATATTCCCATATTTAAAAAAAAAAAAAATTATTTATGATTATAAATTTTAAGTAAAGAAAATATCTAAAATAGAAAATGATTAATAAAATTTCTATTTATAAAATAGTTAATGATCTCTTTATAATTTAAATATCATTAGTCAAAATATGTTATTTTTTTTATAATTTAGTTATAATTATTTAAAATATAAAAAGATAACATAAAACCAAAGGTATTTATGAATCTTACTAGTTGTATTTATAAGATATTCAAATTTTAAATTTAAAGCTAAAAATTATTGGTATAATCTTTATTTTATTTGAAATTTAAATTTTAACTATTTTTTATTATCACTTTCTACAAGTTTTAAATAATTTAAAAGTGAAAATTTTTTTAGGGGTATAATTTTTTAAAATTAAATTGATATCAAATTACACAATATTAAAATATTTGACTACCCCTACCCTTTTTCCTGGCTGCCCTAGAATGGTTTCTAAAGAAAGTCTTGATATCATCATAGGGTAATTGGTAGATATCTCGTCCTGCTAAAAAATGTAAGGTATCCTGAAGATCTTATCTTACTCCCCTAAGCAGGACCAACTTTAGTGACTCAGGGTCAAGTGTGCACTTGGCCTTTTTGTAACCATGCTAGAATATTTCTTCATAATCCTCTAGGGATTCATCATTGCCTAATTATGGAATACTCTGCACTACCACTACAAGAGACCCTCCTGGGTTGCGTGAGACCCTCCTTGTTGGTTACATATGCTTGTTGATTGCTAATGACATAATGTTGTAGAGATTGTTGTGATGCAAGGCAAAGACAAAGGCAAATGTATGTAGAATGTTGTTATGCTTGTGATGTTATAGTTGTTGATGTATTGCTTGTGAAAATTTCTGAATCTCAACAAACAAAAATCCTACTACAATCACTGGTTTAGCATCTCCTACTTGTTATTAAATTCAACAAGTTATTTAAGGAAGCAAATTGTCAAAATATTATTCTATATGTCTTCTCTCAACCTTCTAGAGTAAACATCAAATTCATTACTTCTTGTGTTTCTTCCTTAACTCAAGAGGTACGAGAGATCTTAAGAGTCTCACTTAGTAATGATCAACATCCTCATATAGTTAGTTTGGTTTATAGGCTATAGGAGTCATCAAGTCTAGAAATTGTCCAAACATCTTAACCTAGAAAGTTACATAGCATCAATGAAATCCACATTTAATAATATAATCAAATATTCTGACACCATGTTGTTTTCTCCAATAAAAATGAGGATAATTTTAATAAAGATATGCCATCTAACAAAATCATACATTTAATCTAGTTAATTGGGTTACAATGTGTCTAACCCATATTTCCCATGGGAGCATAGACTTTATGAACTTCACGCTTCCTTTTAGGATAAAATCAAGCAAATGGGCATAACACATTCTAATCTCTAGAGGTTAAAAAAAGGTAGTAATTTACCAAGTAAAATATAATGATCTACATCCAAAAAGTCTATTGTTTGTTACTCATACGCCCCAAATAGGAACCTCATTTTAGAAGCTTCTTCATCATTCATGGAACAAAATAATCACTTGTAACATTCTTAATTTAATGGGGGAAAATACAAGGATTAAGGATATGGGAGAACAAATGAGGAGGCACTCACTAATAGTGCATCTTATTGTATGATCAAGTTTAGTACTTCATAATATTGTCTTCCATTTCAAGAGAAAATAGAGGAGGACATTTTGTCTCTTAAACCTCTTTGATTTAAGAGCAATTATCATCGCATGTATAATTGTTCCTACCCTAGGGAAAAAACACCATTATGCTAATAAGAAGCACATGGTGGAAGTATCATTATATCGCCTTCATTTCCCATGAATATCTCCCTATTTCTCCACAAAATGGAAAAGGATGTAGTGAAAGAATTCTAGACCATGTCAAGATCTAGCTTCTTAGCGGTTTTCTAAGACATCTTTTCTCTACAAGGATACATCCCATAGATGTAAAGATGAAGAACACACATATTTCCTATTTGAAGCAACAATGAACACATACATGATGTTAGGTCTAAATATTTCCCATGTAGTTGGATTTGAAACATATAAAATTGATGACCCGAAGCTTTAATATAGAAATATATTGTAAAATTCCAATATAATATGGGAAAGATAAAAACAAATAATGAGTTTAATTCAACGATCATGAAATAAACAAATTATATAATTTGGTAAATTAAAAAGGAATCTTTCTTCTATCAATTTACCTTGGTATTAGAAAAAGATGGCAAACAGGTTGGTGGTAAGAAATATGAAGCAAAAGACCATGAGAAACAACATATCTACTAACTCCATGGTTGTTGTAGTCTCACTAGTGAACATAAACTACATTTTTATTTAAATATATGCATGTATATTTTTCTACCACATGGGGAAAATAAATAATGAAAAAATTTAAACAAAATGTTAAATATTTAGTATGCCTAGTCACAAATATGATTATGTCACAAATGCACTAAAATTCCTTATGAGTAGTCCACCACTATGCCCTGTTTTCATAAATAAAAATAAGGTTATACTAGTATATTTTAAATAACATCCAAAATAAAATTTTCATAAGATTATACCTAGACATTGCAGGCATTTTGACATGGATGTATAACTCAATAAAGAGGTATAAATGAAGTGGCAATAACTATGACAAATGGAATGGTGATCGCATCCAATTATGGATGGACATAATCCTAATTGTCAACTTAGAAGGAACCAGCGCCAACATGGAAACTCTCTTAGCTAGTTGAAGGCCAGTGGCACTGGGAAAATTGTTGATATATCCCTCTGGAATAGAGATGGGGTCTCAACTGGCTGGCTGCACCTGGACATCGTACCAAATCTCAAACCCCATTAGCCAATTTTGTTCAATATTTTGAAAGGATATGCTCAAGTTGCCACTGCCAAGTTGGATCGACGAATTTGGACAGGATGCAAGAGAAATATGTACTTAGTCAAAGATGGGTATACTATGCTATTAAAAGATTCCACACATTTTTTGCCAAGTCGGCTTTGGAAGAAGATATGGAATTCGTCCATGGAAAAGTATTGACTGCAGAAAACTTAAAGAAAAGGAACATTTATGGGCCTTCATGCCATGCCTTATGTGAACAAGTAGAAGAGCACATTCCAAATCCTTTTAGAAAATTCTCTCATGCTTTAGAAGTCTGGAAACATGCTTTGTATGCACTAGTATGCTTGGTATGCACTAGGATGCATAAATTAAGATTGAACACCAAATCCTCTGATCGGAATATAAGACATTCTAATCGTTCCGAAACAATCATAGCATTATTTAGTATGTTTACTTGCTTTTTCTCCTGGAAAGGTTCCCAAATTTCCTCGAAAGGTTCACGAAAATAAATTTTTGAATTTGGTTAACAGCTCTTCCAATGAGTTACATTTACAAAATTTCCATTCTTTATTGATTTCTATATTTTCTGTGGCTATTTAAAATATACGCAGAAGTTTTCCATAATCATAAAATTTCCAAAACGGATAAAGTATTTATGAGTTGCATAGGGTTTTAAATTTTAATCTTTATCTAAATGGTATCTGTAAGTTTTACATAATCTCTATTTGATTAAGAAACTTTACAAACCCATTTTAAAAATTTTAATTTTAATTTTATTTTTAAATTAAAGATTATTATTCATAAGTTATAAGTCAATTTTTTAAAAAATAACGTGTTATCTATATATATATATATATATATATATATATATATATATATATATATATATATATATATATATATATATATATATATATATATATATATATATATTATTTTTATAATAAAATTAAAAAATATATTTCAATAACTCATAACTACACACACACACACACATATATATATATATATATTACTTTTATAATAAAATTAAAAAATATATTTCAATAACTCATATCTACACACAAACACAAAGACATGCATAAGGGGAGTGTTGTCTAATAGTGAGCACATGAGACTAGGAGGAATACGGATAATTATTCAAAATATTTTATCAATCTTTTTATAATTTAATTATAATTATTTAAAATATTTAAAAAAAATAAAATCAAATAAAAAATAATTAGTTTGTTATTTATATTTATAAAAATAAGGATCAGGATCGAGATGTAAAGGTGATAGTCATCTAATAAGGATTTTTCTGCACCTAGTATTTTTTTAAATTTGTTGAAAATTATTGTTATAATTTTTATTTTATTTGAAATTTAAATTTTAACTATTTTTTTTATTAGGATTTTTTATATTTTTTAAATAATTTAAAAGTGGAGTATTTTTTTAGGGGTATAATTTTTTTAAATTAAATTGATATTAAATTACACAGTATTAATTTTTTTTTACCAAAGTAATATTAAAATCTTTTTGCCATGGATAGTTAAATTGTAAATCACATCAAATAAAATTTCTAAGTGAAATAGAGAAACCATAAATTAATTGAATCTATCAATTAAACATGAAAATAACAATAGTGCCTGGAATTGATATATTGACTAGAGGTATAGATTGAGTTTGTTTTAGAAAGGTTACTCAGTGTTAGCCCGTTCTTCCACCCCATCATGGTATTTTTATTTTTATTCAATTTTTAGTTCATTTTTAAAAAAATTAATAAAAATAATCAATTAAATAATTATTTCGTATTTATATCATTATTATAATTATAATTTAATAGAAAAAAAAAACAAATTATTAAAACATTATTCTATATTTCTTCCCTCAACCATGTGGAATAAACATCAACTTCTTTGGTTCTTGAGTTTCTTCCTTAAATTAAAAGGTATATGACATCTTAAGAAATTTCCATTCTTTAAATTTAAGTTTATATATATATATATATATATATATATATATATATATATATATATATATATAATTATAATATTTCAATAATTTATAAAATGCTAATGAATAACGAAATAATTATTATAATTGTTTAACAATATATTATTATTGTCTTAGTTTAATAAAATAAAAAAATAAATAGTTAAAAAATTAGTTTATATATTTTTATAAAATTTATAAATAAAACATCAAGTTTCATAATTCTTATTTTTTTTTCCCTTTTCTTTTATTTGATTACTCAACAGTTATGAAACGTTTTAGTAGGGTTTTTCAATTATGGATGATCACCTTCACATATAAGAGATTCCAATGGTTGTGGCTCTATAGGTATTGATCACATATATGAATTATCTAAACACTTTAATGTAGTAAGTTGCTGCATGGTTACAATCCAATCCAAACTTAATATGATGACTAATTATGCCAACACCATCTTTGCTTCTCTCAAGAAAATGAAAAATAAAAATGTAAAAAAAGATTTTTTCAACCCAACCTTTAGAACAATGTCTCAGCAAAGTTATAAATTTAAGCTAGTTAATTAGTTTATAATGTGTTCAATCCTTATTTCCCACAACGACCTACATAATAGGGGATTCATGCTTCTTTTTAAGGTAAAATGACCCAAATGGGTACAACAAATTCCTATCTTTCAAGGTCAAATATGGTAGTTAGTTTTCTAAAGAGCATTATTTATTACCCATACTCCCCCAACAATAAACAAATTCAAAAAAAATCTTCATCACTCTTGGGAAAAAATAGTCCCTTAACCCTTATTTAACATAAGGCGAAAAAGAAAAAAGCTCAAGGATATGGGAGAACAAAAGATAGAAAGCTCATGTTTATTAATAAATAATATATTTTCCAAGAGCTAGTGGAGGAGGAATGTTTATCTTTGAAACCTCTTTCCTTCCATTGAAGAACATATATCATCGGATGTATAGTTGTCCCTACCCTAGAAAAAAACTTGGCATTATGATGGCATGAAACACAAGGTGGAAGTATCATCATACCACCTTTACTGTTCATGAGTATTATGAAGACACTTATGCGAGCATTCCAACTCAAACTTCTTGTTTCTCCACAAACTAGAAGAGGATTCTGTGGAAGCATTCTAGGCTTCACAAAGATGTAACTTATTAGAGGTTTTCTAAGATATGTTTTTCTACGAAGATATATCTGAAAGATACGGGGTTTAATAATACATTTTTTTTCCCGTTTGTAACAACATATAAATGAATTTAAGCACATATTTTTCCCACATAGTTAGATTCAAAAAATAAAAAATAGTTCACATAAAATTATTGATATAGAGGAATATAAACGAATAATTTCTAATAAAAATCACTTTATGAAAATCCATTTTCTCCTAAACCTTTGTAAGGTTCAAATATTGAAGGTACAATGTAAAAAAAAGAATAATAGATAAGAATGAGAAGCAAGTGGGTTTATGAATCACAACCTCATGTCACAAGAATTTTCTCTCCACCACCTTAAAGTTGGCCATATCAAAATTAATGGGTTCTATTTTTCTTAGCTTTGTACTATAGTATAAAATTACTCACAAGCTTTAAATTTGATTAATTATTTTGTTTAATAATAAATCATTTTATTTCTAATATTCAAGCTTCCAAAAATGTAATTTTTTATTTTTTAATACTAATACATCTCACTTTATAATGATGGTTCATATATTTTCAGAGAGAAATGATTAAGTATCATTATGGATTGCAAATTATAACTTTTTGTTCTTGGAGGAGCTATTATATTACAACAAATGTTGACTAACCAAAATTTTAATGACTATTAGGTTGGAATCATGTATTTACAAAATGTAATCTTTCATAAGCTATCTCTTTATAGTTTACTTATGCTTCATATATTTCCTCACTTTATATTTTTCTTAGGCTTAGTATTTTAGATTAGGGAAGCCATATGATAAGTTCAACTTATTTGAAGATTCAACTTATTTGAAGATAGGTAATTCTTGTGCAAACAACAAATGCATTGATTTATTGAAAGTGAATTTTAATATAAAACCTTATTATTTTTGAATCCTCTTGATATATTCTAACAAATTGTATAAATTTCATTATTATTACATAAACATACACAAATTATTTTAGTTCACTTGTTAGTTAATTATTTTAGGAGTCTCTATTGATGTTATTTCAAATAAGTTTTTTTTTTTGTTGTCTGTATCTCATTCAGCATATACTCTTACAAATGAGATGGTTCTGCAACAAGATTTCTACTAGATTGAATTCACTCAATACATAATGAATTTGAACCATAATATAAATACAACATTGAATTTAAATATAACTTTTAAGAATAGTAAAAGTATTATAAAAAATGAAATTGTATATATATATATATATATATATATATATATATATATATATATATATATATATATATACAATTTTTTTGCTACGAGAAAAAGATTTCACCCTCAAAATTGTCCCTAGATGCAATTTTCAAATAATTCTAAATGCATCGGTTTTTTAATTATATTATATCATCTATTTAATTATTTTTCCTACACTAATTTAAGATATGAATAAACCAAAATAAGTCATTTTTTATTTGAAATTAATTGTAATTTCTGACATCATTATTATTACTCTATTCCTTTTGTTTTTTATGTAATGTGAATCTTTATATGACTCACACCCTTAATCTTTGGTTTGAATAGCCATGACTCACACTCTTCTTTTTGTTTGTTTGCATTTTCTAGAATTGCTCTTAGAGAGACGATCTTAGGTTCAAGTCCTTCAAAATATTGTTTAGATTCTACTGTAACATGATCCTTATTATCATGTGCATGGAACATATTCTTAAGATTAATAATCCTTTTCAAAGAAAGATTGAGTATTCTTCTAAGATGAATAACTTCCTCTAATATGTCTTCTTCTGAATCAGTAACTTGATCTGACATAACATACTTATCTTTTTTTACATCATTATTTTGTTTAGAAATAAGGTTACTTGTTGGTTCTTCTGATGAACAATATTCCTTTGTTCTTCCTTCATGAATTTCCTAAATATTATCCCATACTTCGTTTATAGTTTCATAGTGCATAATACTTCCTAATGCTGAATTAGGTATGTTACCAATGATCTCATTTAATGCTACATTATTCTTTTGTAATTATTCACCTGATGGAGGAGCTTTGGTTTAACCATTACATAAAATTCCAAACATCAAATCCTACTTTCATTAACTTAGACTTCATTTCTTCTTTCCATTTTTTATAATTATCATTACTTAGCATAAATGTGCCTGTATTGTCCATTATTTCTAACTTGCCTTCTTCTTCTTCTTCTATGGTCATTATTTTTGAATTTGTTATCCTTCCTCTCCCTCTCTCCATCCCCTGCACCACTCGCTCCCTCCCTTCCTTTCTGTCCCTCATCCTTTCCCACCTCCCCACATTTCCCTCCCTCTCTCCCTATCCCCCCACCTACTTCCTACCCACTCCTCACCCCCTCGACCTCCCTCCTATCTCCTTCTCTCTCTCTCTTCCTTTCCCTCCCTCTTCCTCACACTTACTCTCCCCCTCTCTCTATCCTTCTCTCTATCTCATCTCTCCCCCTGTCTCCCTCCCTCCATCTCTCTATCCCTACCTCTCTCCCTTCCTCCATATCTCTCCTCTCTCCCCTTCCTCCCTCCCTCCATCTCTCTCCTCCCTCCCGCTCCCTCTCCCTCTCTCCACCTCCCCCACTTGCTCCCTTCCTATCTGAGCACCCTCCCCCATTGTCTCCCCCTGCCTCCCTCCCTCTGTCTCTCTCCTCCTCCCTCTCTCCATCTCCCCCATGACTTTCTCCCTCTCTTCCTCTCTGTCCCTCCTCCTTCCCCACCTCCCCACCTCACACCCCCTCTCCTTTTCCCCACACCTACTTCCTACCCCCGACCTCCCTCATCTCTCCTTCTCTCTCCCCCACTACTGACTCCCTCTCTTCCTTTCCCTTCCTCTTCCCCTCCCCTACTCTCCCCCTCTCTCTATCCTTCTCTCTATCTCCTATCTCCCCCTACCTCCCTCCCTCTCTCTCTCTCTCTCTCTCTCTCTATCCTTCTCTCCCTCTCCTCTACCCCCTGACTCCCTCCCTCCATCTCTCTCCTCTCTCCCTCTGCCTCCCCTCCCTCACCCACTACTCACTCTCCTCTCTCCCCTACTCCCTCCCTCCATCTCTCTCCACTTCCCCCTACCTCCCTCACTTCGTCTGTCTCCTCCTCCCTCTCCACCCCCCCACCACTCGCTCCCTCTGTTCCTCTTAGTCCCCCCTCCTTCCCCACATCGCCCCCCCACTCTCCCTATCCCCCCACCTATCCCCTACCTCTACTACCCCCTCTCCCCCTCCTCTCTCCTTCTCCCTCCCGCACTACTCACTGCCTCTCTTCCTTTCCCTCCATCTTCCTTCCCCCCTCCTGCCCCCCTCTCTCTATCATTATCTCCCTCTCCTCTCTCATCCTTCATCCAACCCTCCCTTCGTCTCTTTCCTCTCCCCCCTTGCTTCCCTCCCTTCGTTTCTCTCCCCCTCCCTCTCTGCATAATCCCCACCACTCACTCCCTTTGTTCCTCTCTGTCCCTCCTCCTTCACCGCTTCCCCCCTCTCTCTCCCTCTCCCCTGACCCACCCTGCCTCCCTCCACTCTCCTTCTCCCTCCTCATTAATCATTCCCTCTCTTCCTCTCCCACCCTCGCCCCCCCCCCCCTCACTCTTGCCTCCCTATATCCTTCTCTTACCCTCCTCTCACCCCTACCTCCCTCCCTCCATCTCTCTCTTCCTCCCTCTCTTCATCTCCCCAACAATAACTTCCTCTCTTCCTCTTTGTCCCTCCTCCTTCCCCACCTCCACCACCCCTCTCTCCATATCCCCCCACCTACCGCCTACCACGTTTGCCTCCCTCTTCTCTCCTTCTCCCTCCCTCCCTACATCTCCCCCTCTCTTCCCCTCCCTTCATCCCTCCCTCCATCTCTCTCCTCCTCTCTCTCTCCCATCCTCCATCTCTCTCCTCCTCTCTCTCTCCCTCCCTACATCTCTCCCCTCTCTCATGCTCTATCCCTCCCTTCTTGTTGCCCTCCAACCCCCTTCGTCTCTTCCTCTCTATCCCTCCTCCTTCGTCGCCGCCACCCTCCTCACTTTCCCTCTCACTCCACCCCCTCGGCCTCCCTCCTATCACTCTCCTCTCTCCCCTTACCTCCCTCTCTGCATACCCCCCACCACGCGCTCCCTCTCTTCCTCTCTATCCCTCCTCCTTCACCGCCTCACCCCCCTCTCTCCCCCCTCCTCCCTCTCTCCATACCACCCACCACTCGCTCCCTCTGTTCCTCTCTGTCCCTCCTCCTTCACCGCTTCCCTCCCTCTCCCCTCACCCACCCGACCTCCCTCCTCTCTCCTTCTCCCTCCCCATTACTCGCTCCCTCTCTACCTCTCCCTCCCTTGTCCTCCCCCTCCTCTCCTTTGCCCTCTTGCCTCTCACTCTCCTTTGGCCCCTTGCCTCCCTCCCTCCATCTTTCTCCTCCTCCCTCTCTTCATGCCCCCAACACTAACTCCCTCTCTTCTTCTCTTTCCCTCCTCCTTCCCCACCTCCACCACCCTCTCTCTCCCTATCCCCCCAACTACCGCCTACCCTCTCTACCTCCCTCTTCTCTCCTTCTCCCTCCCTCCCTCCATCTCCCCCTCTCTTCCCCTCCCTTCATCCCTCCCTCCATCTCTCTCCTCCTCTCTCTCTCCCATCATCCATCTCTCTCCTCCTCTCTCTCTCCCTCCTTACATCTCTCTTCTCTCTCGTGCTCTCTCCCTCCCTTCTTGTTGCCCTCCACCCCCCTTGTCTCTTCCTCTCTATCCCTCCTCCTTCGTCACCGCCAACCCACCCCTCTCTCCCTCTCCCTCCACCCCCTCGGCCTCCCTCCTCTCTCTCTCCTCTCTCCCCTTGCCTCCCTCCCTCCGTCTCTCTCCCCCTCCCTCTCTGCATACCCCCACCACGCGCTCCCTCTCTTCCTCTCTGTCCCTCCTCCTTCACCGCCTCTCCCCCCTCTCTCCCCCTTCCTCTCTGCATACCCCCCACCACTCGCTCCCTCTGTTCCTCTCTGTCCCTCCTCCTTCACCGCTTCCCTCCCTCTCTCTCCCTCTCCGCTCACCCACCCAACCTCCCTCCTCTCTCCTTCTCCCTCCCCGTTACTCGCTCCCTCTCTACCTCTCCCTCCCTTGTCATCCCCCCTCCTCTCCTTTTCCCTCTTGCCTCTCACTCTCCTTTGCCCCCCTGCCTCCCTCCCTCCATCTCTCTCCTCCTCCCTCTCTTCATCCACCAACACTAACTCCCTCTCTTCTTCTCTGTCTGTTCTCCGTCCCCACCTCCACCACCCGTCTCTCTCCCTATCCCCCCACCTATTGCCTACCCCCTCTGCCTCCCTCTTCTCTCCTTCTCCCTCCCTCCCTCCATCTCCCCCTCTCTTCCCCTCCCTACATCCCTCCCTCCATCTCTCTCCTCCTCTCTCTCTCCCATCCTCCATCTCCCCCCTCCTCCCTCTCTCCCTCCCTACATCTCTCTCCCCTCTCGTGCTTTCTCCCTCCCATCTTGTCGCTCTCCACCCCCCTCTGTCTCTTCCTCTTTATCCCTCCTCCTTCGCCACCACCCATCTCTACCTCTCTCCCTCCCTACATCTCTCTCCCCTCTTGTGCTCTCTCCCTCCCTTCTTGTCGCTCTCCACCCCCCTCCGTCTCTTCCTCTCTATCCCTCCTCCTTCGCCACCGCCCATCTCTCTCCCTCTCCCTCCACCCCCTGGCCTCCCTCCTCTCTCTCTCCTCTCTCCCCCTCCCTCTCTGGATACCCCTCACCATGTGCTACCTCTCTTCCTCTCTATCCCTCCTCCTTCACTGCCTCCCCCCCCTCTGTCCCTCTCACCCCACCACTCGATCTCCCTCCTCTATCCTTCTCCCTCCCCCATTACTCACTCCCTATCTTCCTCTCCCTCCCTCTTCCTCCCACTTATTTTCCCCCTCTTTATATCCTTCTCTCACTCTCCTCTCTTCCCCTGCCTACCTCCCTCCATATCTCTCCTCCTCCCTCTCTTCATGCCCCCAACACTCACTCCCTCTCTTCCTCTTTGTCCCTCCTCGTTCCCCACCTCCACCACCCTTCTCTATCCCTATCCCACCACCTTCCCCCTACTCCCTTGGCCTCCCTCCTCTCTCCTTCTCCCTCCCTTCCTCCATCTCCCACTCCCTCCATCCCTCCCCCCATCTCTCTCCTCCTGTCTATCTCCCTCCGCCCATCTCTCTCCTCTTCTCTATCTCTCCCTCCCTACATCTCTCTCCTCTCTCGTCCTCTCTCTATATCTTCATTTCCACTCCTCCCCTCCTCCCCTGCTCCTCCGCCTCCCCCACTACTAGCTCCCTCTTCCTCCCTCTCTCTCCCCCTTCCTCTCCCACTCTCTATATCCTTCTTTCCCTCTCCTCTATCCCCCTTCCTCCCTCCTTTGTCTTTCTCATCTCTCCCCTTTCCCCCCTCTCTCTGTCTATCTCCTCCATCCCTCTCTCCATTCCCCCAAGACTCACTCCCTCTCTTCCTCTTTGTCCCTCCTCCTTTCCCACCCCCTTTGCCTCTATCCCTCCATCTCTCTCCTCCCTCCATCTTCTGCACTCACTCCTTTGTTGTCCCCCTGCCTCCCCCACTACTCACTCCCTCTCTTCCTCTTTGTCCCTCCTCCTTCCCCACCCCCTTTGCCTCTATCCCTCCATCTTCCGCACTCGCTCCTTTATTGTCCCCTGCCTCCCCCACTACTCACTCCCTCTCTTCCTATCCCTCCATCTTCCCCTCCCTTATCTCACTCTCCCTTTCTCTCTCTAGTTTTCATCATCAACTCTATACTAACCTAATTTGTCATATCATTTATTAAAATAAAAAATAAAAAATAGTAAATAGTTATTTCAAGAGTAGTGAGATGTTTTATAATTTGGTATAAGGGATAAGTGTTTACACTAATATTTGAAAAAAAAATACAATTCAATCTTATCTGAAACAACATATAGATAAATATATATGAAAATCTTAAACTATATATATATATAAACAAGAAATTAAAATATTAAAAAATTTATAAATTAAAAAAAAAAATTGATATTTTAAGTATTTTTAGATAAGAGAAAAAAATATTATATATAATTAAATTATTAAAAATTTTATAAATTAAAAAAAATTGATATTTTAAATATTTTTAAATAAGAGAAAAAAATATTATATATATATATATATATATATATATATATATATATATATATATATATATATATATATACTGGGATCATAGGATCTCATGTTTTATGTTTTATTTTACTTGGGTGAAAAAATTACTATAGTTTGTTTTTTTATAACATTTTTTTCAATATTATATGTATTTTTCAATGTTCTTTTTACAACTAGAAATATAATTTTAAAAATTCCATTAAAAATATTTGTATAATTATTATTTTTATTACATTTTTTCAATAATTTATAAAAATCATAAAAAAAAATATTTTTTTAAGATTATTCAAAAAAATATAATAAAAATAATAATGATGCAAATATTTTTAATGAAATTCTGGAAAATACGTTTTCTACTTGTAAAAAGAACATTGAAAAATACATATAATATTAAAAAAAGTTATAAAAAAATTAACTATAATAATTTTATAAGTGACCTTCGCATGGTTCGTCCCATAACACATAACCGCAACAATTAGTTAGCTAAGCTGTCATGCTCCCGTACAACAGCAAATTCACGGAATACTAAAATCATTATGTAACATCCAACAGAATATTAGCAGAACGTTCTGGTGATCTTAAAACGGGGTTTAGGAAGAAAGAACAACGGATTACGTTTTGTCTATTGTTAGAAGTCTATCTCTAATTTATTGAGAGAAGTTAATTGTTAGAAATCTCTGATTATGACTTAATTCATGGTGTGCCAGTGATGGCAGAGTTGTGGGACTCTGTATCTCCAAACTCTTAATAGCTAAGCCCAACCCAACCGCAAGATGAATGGAGAAAGACTGTGTGGGCGGCTAAGAAATAGAAACAAAATTACGAAGATAAAAGTTAAAAATGTTTTAAGAGTACGGCCACCGCCCAGAAATCAAACATCTAAACTACAAACTGATTCAAACAAAAAGCAACCTGAAATCTGAAAATAAAACTCTTCGCTTAAATTAAATTTGTTCAGAACGATTAAACCATTTCTGCTTCAGTAATTCACCTCCATTTTCCTGATTCCTAAATCTACGTGAAGGATTGAGCTCGACAGCGGGAAAACTTATTAGTTAAGATGCAACTTATTCTTTATGTTCTCAATATATTCTGTGAAGCCCAACTTTGTATTAGGTATGCAGATACATTTTTTGACCAAAGAGTTCTAACTCTTATAAGTAAATTGATATTTAAAGCAACAACACCCGAATCAAGAAGGTATTGAGAAGTAACGGCAAGGTGCCTTTTAACTATTTTTTCTGTGCTGAGTGCCTGCTACTGTCTTTTCAATTTTGAGGTAATTCAGATAGAAATCACACACTATATTTATTTTTCATAGCTATTTCTATATTTTCATATCAAGAAATTAGAAAGAGGTCTTTATATTTTTTAACCAAAGAGTTCTGAATCTTATAGATAAATCGATATTTAAATCAACTACACTACAATCAAGAAGATATTGAGAAGTAACTGCCAGGTACCTTAAACTGCCTGATTTGTCCTTTCTAAATGCGCAGTAAAGAAGCTGAAATAATCAAGAACACCAAAAAAAAAATTCAGATATAATCAACAAATTCATAATACTAAAATGAAAAAGATTTAATAAAACAAATGAAAACGAAATCTGCCTCACCTCATCCATCCATTGAGAAGTAGCTTGGAGATAGTACTGAAATACCTCTGCTTGAGGAATTTTCCCTTCTCTGTTTCATGCTTTGTGGCTCACAAACTTAATTTCACCGAAAAGGAACACACAAACAAAAATAATAATGACATGCATTGAAACCCACACAGAGATGAAATAGGTGAGCGTTGTCTCAGACTGATTAGACTACCACCACGTCAAGAGGAGCGGAATAAAATTCGAAGATAACGTATATCCGGATTTTCCGGCTTTTCCTCGGATCCTTCTTTTTGGGGCTTTGCAGTTGGTGTGCCCTGCTTTTTCCAGTTGTCAAATTTTATTCTAAATATAGAGATAACGGTTAGGTTTTTTGAAATGACAATTTAAATAAATTGGAGAATGATAATTAATTAATTGTCATATTAATTATCTGTAACTTCTCTCGTATTCTTCGTCAACTTCACGGTCATATCTGTAGATGATGGAAGATTGCATCCAATTCAATATAGCATGCAAAGAGATTTCAAAATATAGAGATAACGGTTAGGTTTTTTGAAATCCTACATATGTGCATGGACAATCTAAATAAATTTGAGAATGATAATTAATTAATTGTCATATTAATTATCGGTTATATTAAGGCTAACTTCTCTCGTATTCTTCGTCGACTTCATGGTCATATTTGTTGATGATGGAAGATTGCATTCAATTCAATATAGCATACAAAGAGATTTCCGGAAAATCCGCTTTTTTTAGGAGAAAAAAAGCGGTAATAGTGTTATATTTAAGACAAATATACTTCTAGATTGTACATATGATGAATATAGGAAGGCCAAGTCAAAAACAAAGGAGAGGTTATTCCGTAGCAAATAGCCTAATAAAAATCGATATGCACACATGCATTGCGAGACCAGCACCCAAAAAACATAGATGGACAGAATGATACATATGCCCATCTATACATTGGGAAATCCACTTTAGATGGACAAAATGATACATCTGCCCATCTATGCATTGGGAAATCCACTTTATACAATACAATAATACATCTTTAAGATTGAACACCAAATCCTCCCATAATACACGACATACTAATCATAACATCATGTATATGGTTTAGTTGCTTTCGTTCCTCGGAAAGTCCGTAAAAATAAATGTTTGAATTTTTGAATTTAGTTACATTTATGAGATTTCCATTCGTTATTGCTTTTTAATAGTTAGGGTATTTAAAATATTGGTGGAGGTTTTCCATCCATATGAGATTTTTTAATTTAAATTTTATTATAAGTTAGAGGTTATTATTTATTAATGTATTTGTAAAAAGGTTAGATAATATGTTATTATTTTATTTTTTAATTTATGTTTTATATTTTTAATTTAAATTATTTTGAATTATTTTTTGAATTATATTTTATATTTTTAATTTAAATTAATTTTGAAAAAATTGTATATAATTATATACAATTATAGAGTGCCCCGCATACAACCACATTAGATCTCAATTTCACAACCTTTGTTACTGACGTTCCTAGCCTTTTACAATGCCAAAATTATAGTGAACTCGGGAGGCTTCTCTCCAAGCTTTTTGAGCATAGGAATAAAATCTTAAATCAAAATAAATAATTTGTCTTTTTAGGTCCGATAGATCATTATTTGGTCTCAGCGGACGTTAACCATCATCATCATCATCATCATCATCATAATTGTATTTTTTTATTTTATAATAGTATTTCAAAAAATATTTAATAGCTTATAAAATCACAACCGATGTTATGTACATAGCACCGTTTATACACAACACCAGATATACAACGTTGACACATCACTGCATATAATACATGTACACAACACCACATACACAACAGTGGTACTTCACACGGAGAGACCACACTCTCTCTAGCAGGGAACCTAGCTTCTAGGGTCTTTCCACTATCCATTCATGTTCCAGCATGTCGACAATCACACTGATTTGATTTAGCCGATGTATCCTTTATCGTTACCTATCCATAAAACAACATAGGCATAGTACAAGCATATATTATCAAATCTCATCCATGCAATATTAACCTCATGGATCTTCCAGGTTATTCTTCCCACTTGATTCCTCATAAAGCCAAGAACCTCTTCATGCCATTCACCTGCATAAGAAATTGTTCCTCCAAAAGCATGATCCTTGGCAATCTTGTCAGACAATGACATACATACTTACATATATATAATCGTTAGCATAAAATAATCATGATCCCTTACAATCCTGTTAGAAAATGACATAAACACATACATGTATGCATATATAGACATCAACATAATCTAGATCAGAACATAATTACCTAATATTCTAAGGTCAAGGTTAAGATAACTCTCTTTACCCTCCATGACATGCACAACATTGAGAAGGACAATTCTCAACATAGCCAACACATCTAATACCTTAGATTCATTCACTTTACCTTACCTGTCACCTTTCTCATGAATGTCCTACCACCATCCATTTATCCCAATGGACCCAACCAATCCAACTGACTATCATATTATTTCCTTGAACTGTCGTTTACTCATGCAAGAAGCTTCATTCGAGTCTTACATTACCTGTTGGGTTTCATTTAATGATTTCCAAGATCCATTAACTGCCCTCTTTCCCCAATGAATTCCCAAGTCCCGCAAAACATAAAAGGAAAGAACATGAAGAAAACCATGAAAAACCAAAAACATTATAATACCACAAACAAAGTGGCATGGCCATGTACCAAACATAAAATAAACTGCAAATCAAGTGCAAATAGAACACAAAACATCGAAATCACAAGACTAGTAAAAAAAAACAGGACTCAACCCCATGGCTTCCCAATGCCTCCAAGGGAAAGATCAACCTCACCCTTCTCCAAGATCCCATGGCCATCTCTTTTTCCCATGCAATCCCTTGCACCATACTTCCATAAACATGTAGCTATTAGTTCACACATAAATGTAACAATATACTTGTTACCTTACCTTGTTGTGTTGTGCACACTTCCTTGTAACTGAAAACATGCATATGTTATCTCTCAAGGGACTCCAATTCCTTGATGAATCCCCCATAACATGAAACCAGATGTTACACCTGTCAAATACATGTTCATGAATATAACATATGTCCACACAATGTCAGGCAAAATAAAGCTTAAGAAGACTTCATGTATTCATGCAAAGCACTCATTCATTTGGAACAAGAGGTCTCCAAACATAGCCAAATGAGTTTTCACCAAATTCCTTTCCTTTGTATTTTTCCTTACTACAATGGAGTCTTTATATGTACTATCAAAGCACCCTACTATTATTCATATAAACAAATCAACTATTACCTTGTCATGCTAATACAAAGCATGTTACCTTGCAACTATTCACACATGTCAGTCACATGTTCCAAAGATCAATACATAATGTATATTAATTTGAAATCAACCTTTACCAAGATCGATAGTCATGCCATAATCAACTCACAGTCATTAATCATAATACTACAACTAGTACCGACTTACACTCAACTGCATATTAGTTGTCCCATCGCATATTGTGATAGTAAAATAATCTTAAAACAAGATAATTCCTTCATGCAAGATTATAGACACATACACATATAATGCAATTAATCAAACATTGAGACAAACTGTAAACATATCATGTTAGATAAACCAAGCATATGACATCATCACACTCATACCTCAATGTATCTCATGGGAGGCTATCACATCTGCACAAGTCAATCCATATTAGTATGACACAGTATCACAATTATATCGACTCATACATGAATATCATAACCATAACTATATGCACAAACCGATCCAAAGTAGCATGCACATCCATCTCACCTAACATATAAACATCATAACATACCAACAACATCATGATGATAGAAACTGCATAATGACCACCATGATGCAGGTCTTACCTACTATGCATTCATAACCATAACCATGAACATGCATTCATACATAAAAAAATGCATCTAACTAGATGGGCTGAATGGGATATCCATAACCATATCTAGTCCAAGTGTTTGAACCATGCTCTGCTACCACTCTCTAGCACCCTCCTTCCACGTTTACCCAACTTCTCTAGTCTATCGGGTAAACATGTGATGAAGAGTTATAATGATATGACTCAACCTCCTAAGTATGATTGAGGAAGTGGAATCAACAAACTAAAACCTCGTTTACCTCCCTCAAGAGCTACAAGAACCTTCAGAGCTAAACAACCACTCCAGGTGCCCAAACCCTGAGCTAACTTGCCCTTTTAGTGATCTAGGCCCACAATCGCATGCATAAAAAGGCCTCCATGTGAATGTAAGCCTGCAGTCACATGCATAAGCTTACAAGGTAGCTAATGTAGTCCTAATTCCTTAGTTCTAAGCCTGCATCCCCAAAATAATTTCCACCTTTTCAGGGCTTGTCTCCCAAACACTGCCCAAAACTTAGTGAGACTTTCTAGAATGATATATAACATCAAGAAAAATCCATTCATAAAAAACTTAGTCAATAAATTTATCTAACCAAGCCTAACCATGATAATCATTTCGTCAAACATATGGTGAGCATGAAATCTACAAGTAATGAATACATATCTGAACATAGGGGCCTGGAACTTATCTGAGATTCACCAAGAAGGTCTAATGAACTCTCATAATAGCTCCAATAATATCTATTATCTGATGCATTCATTAACTATTCATAAAAATTTCAAACATATGAAGAGCCATAGCTAGAACTTGTTATAAAACCATGCTTATAACCAACATATAGCCAGAATAATAACAATGATGGAAAAACCTTCAAAGCCACATAATTCCAAGTGTAAATACTCATGAAATAAAAGAGAAAAAGATTTCTTATTAACATATGAAAAATCCAACCAGGTCAGGGACTTCCACATACCACCTGACCATAGATTGGGTTGAACCAAATCTCTCTTTCAGCCAATCACCCCCTTGTCATATTCCAAGCATGAATGTATAATCATATGGAATAAACCAACCAAAAACAAACCAGGTCTTCCAAATTCCAAACCACCTCAACCATCATCCAGTGATTCCACCTCATGCTCAGACATCACCAACACCAACTAGATCAGTCTCTACCCAAGGTGTCAAGGGCTCTATAGTGTTTGTTCCAACCAGTCTCTAGGACTAGTAACTCAACCCACAACTACCACAGGGCTATAGAGAATTTATCCAGCCAAGGTTCTCTGACTAGTAACTTAACCCACCAAGGGCTCCAGATCGTTTTTCCAACCAAGGCTCCAGGATTAGTAACTCAACCCAATCTATTCTAGGGGTTCCATAGTGTCTGTCAAACCAAGGCTCCAAGAACTAGTGATGCAAACCAAAACCATAAGTGATAACCTAATGTAACTAAATTATAAAAATAGTAGTGATTTATTACCATTCACTTGTATTTAAATAATAATTGAATAATAATAAATCATTTAATATATATTATATAAGGACCATTATAATTAAAATATTAATATTATAATATTTGAAATAATATTAATAATATATCTATTTATTTTTAACAAATGAATTCCTTTATTTACCTATTTTAACTATTCCTAGAAATATTAAGTAACTATTTTAGTAGTTTGACCAGGTTCATTAGGTCAAATTAGCCGTTAGCATTATAGCTGTTGGAGTCTCTTCACACTCTATTTAATCTAGCTAAACCGGATTGGTTCTTCATCTTGTCCTGACGATGAACCACACTGGTTGGTTCGAAACGCGTCGACAAAAGATTGGTTATGTGATTTTGCTGAAGACTATCTTAACAATAATAAAACAATCAAGTGGGAAACCCACAACACCATGGATATCGAAGAAATGACAAGGCTCAAACCACTGTCAATCTATGGAATCCTCCATGCTAATGACAACACATAACTAAGAAACCATATGCATGTACCATGAATTCCAAAACTAGCAAGGAAGTCATACACACAACTCAATAACTGCAAAGAAATCCAACTGTAGTTACTCATCCAAATATTCCCTTGTGATTTCTCGCTTTCCTTTGTTTTCTTTCTCCAATCCAAGTGAATACTAGAGTGGTCTAAGCATGTTCCAAGAATAATCTAAGTGTGAGAGAATGAGACAATAGAATAGAGCCCCAAAATTGAACTGACGAAAGACTGGCAAGTGATCCTCAGAAGCCTTTTTATCATTAAGGCCTCTATTTTCCTTATTTTTCTTCATTTTCTTTCAATTTCCTCCTCAGACAATTTTGTGACCTTTAACCTTCCTTTTCTCCTATTTTCCATTATTTTCATAAATAAATGCCAATTAATGCCTTTTTTTCTTTTCCATTTCCTTTGCCAATTTCCTTGGCCATAAATAAACCGAAAGTGACACCTACTACGATGTTTTTCCCACCATTCATCTTAGAATATGTGTCCCATTACCTTCGTCTTATATTTTTTTTACATGGATAATCAACTAGGAGGTGTTACAGAATCATTTAATTTGAGCATTAAGTGAGCAATACTGATGTAAGTAGGAAAAATTCATTATAGACTTCACTATTCATACATGATTTATTTCTTCATTTATGGTTAGTGGCCCAACCAATGGTTAGAGGTTAAACTTTATAGAATATTGGCCTCACCCGTAATATTGAAGTTTGTCTAATAATATCTTGAAAACATTGAGTGGAAATTTTAATCTAAAATATATTCATTTTATTTATTCTTTTTTCTCAGTCAACTTTCATGTGAATTCATTGACCATTATGCCTCCATAGAGACATTTCCATTTGATACTTTAGAGAAATCTTATTCCAAGGGGTGTTACTCAATAAAATTTCCACTTGCATATAATTTCCACTTGTAATTGACATCACTAATTCAATTCTAAAACAACGATCAGAAGATTACAACAAACCTTAAACACTTTTATTTTAATACATTAAAAACATATTTTTTTAAATATAATATTTAGAGGTTTAATTAGTAATGGTTTTAATTTTTTTTAGATTAATTAATTTTTGTAAAATACAATCTCATTATTTTAATGCGTTAATTAAGATAAGCTATTAGGTTTTAATCTCATTATGGAGAAATAAGCTAAGAAATGAACAATTCAATATCAACCAAATCTTGCACAATAATAATGTTCCACTCTCTTTACTTATGGGTGAGGCATTGTATAAGATTAAAACCTCATGTCTGAAGTAAAGGTGGAATTTAATGTCAAAACATAGAGTTCACTACTTATATTTGGTTATTTCATCATCTGTAGGTGGAGTACACTATAAGACCAAAGCCTATCTCCAAAGTATCATGCACAGAATAAAGTGAATCTTCATCATAAAACTTGAACTCAATTAAGAATTAAATCCAAGGATGCAATATTCATCATTAAAACTAACAAATTGGGGTTCGTGAATTTTCTTTGTCACACCTGATTTTTAGAACAACATTTCCCTAAAGTAAAAAACATTCGAACGTAATATGATGTGCACGTGAAAAGACTTGTCAATAGGTAACATTTTCCTTCAAGTATAAAAGATTCCATTAACAACCACACTTTCCTTTACCACATTGGCCTCATTCTCCACCTTGACTATGCATCTGGGGATACAATCACCATTATCTGCAGAGATACGTCTTTATGTGCAACTCGAGTACACCACGACCACTAGATTATTGATGTTGCTATGATGATGTGTGTGTCGGGTGAGGTTTATGACACAATACCTCAGGGTTCCTCAGATTTGAATAATGGCATACAACGATTAACCAAAACATTTTGTTGAGCAATTGTCATATCCATACATCTTATCCTTTCATGGAATGCACAAACAACTAATGTGTTTATTGGAATTGTAAAATGGGTTTATTCAGTGGGATATCTTATATTAGGTGTTATGCATACAACAATATATCTGCGATCAATGCATGACACCTTTATGGATCCCACAGGTACCGATTCAACACTAATTATCTTCGTATTTGCAATGGAGTGAGGAAAAATTGTCTACAATTAATTAATGCCTTTATGGGTCCACTCATGCAACATCATTTCCATGACTTCTTTGTGCATATGAGCTGCTTTTATTCAATCTTTACCTTGTATGATGTTTCACTCGATTGAATTTTTTCAGCATTTTCACACTTTTCTAACATTGGTTGTTAATCTTGTGTAGTGTTTCCATGCATCAACCTTGTTGACTGGAACATCTCGTGACCTAAGGGAACATGAAGCTCCTCAAATTCTCATACACGAACCTAAGGCTTTTGAGATCATCAACAATAGCAAAGAAGAAGTAGAGGTCAAATGCAACATTGCATTCTCAGAAGGGTTATATCCACATGAGATCAAGAAGAGGACAGTTTATAGACAGTCGTAGCTAGAAGGAAAGTTTATATATACGTATAAAACATTAATAATTTATTAGTTCGACGCATAATATATTTATATCCATTAAATTTTAATTAAATGTAAGTCAAAAGGCCATAGACTAGTGATCGCATGAATGTTCTACAAAACCTTATTCTTGGTTGCTCAAAAGTATAATATTGCAGCTCTTTTTACATAGTTTCTTTCACAACACTAAAAAAGATGAAGTGTCAATAAAATGCATATATAGAAAAGGCAGTAGGTGCATTAAGGTAAAAAATATTTATCGTGACACAATTTTGTAAAAGGAATATTTTCTTATGTTGTCATTTAAATCTTATAAAGTATAGTGAGAGCTTAAAAAAATCTTCTCTCTTTTCATATTTGTTGAATTGATGACTTACATCTGATTGCTAAATTAATGATGGATCAATATGGTTTTGTTTTCTAAGTCGATGGTTTTTAAAAATATGGTTGAATTAACGACTAATGTTGTTTGAGCCACTGGATTGAAAATTATTATTACGTTGTATGTTATATACTATCTTACACTTGTGTTAGATGAAATCATCAACTATTTGTAGTCCTTGAAAAGCTAGGTGAAGGTACAAATTATTTAGTTAAAATGGTTGGAAATAACATATCTAAATTTGTAATCGGATTTCATTTCTTCACTTTTATTATATTAATATTTGGAAATGTTTTTTTTTATAGATTATTTCAATGAAGCTCACCTCCATAACTCCTCTTTGTGCTTTTGACCATCAAAATACTAGTCACCTGTCTCTAGTGCTAAGTTCTTATTCATTTTAAGCATATGAGATTGGATTTTTTAAATCGAATATAATGATTAGGAAAATATGACTAGTGAAGTTTCAACAACTATTACTATTACATGGACTCTTAGATCCCATGGCTTTCAATTGAACTACCTGAGTTACGTCAATTATCCTATTTATGCCATTCTATATAATTATTAGACGCAAAAAATATTTTAAAAGGAAAAAATAGCATTCAAGCATGATGGGATTTCATTACCATTAATATGAGTTTACTTGATTTTTCTATCTAAATAGTAAAAGAATTAAACTCAACAATAATGTTAAAATCTATTATGAAAAATTTTATCATATCATTTTTATAAATCACTTTCAAAAATGAAATTTGAGGGGAGAGAATAACAATCATTACTCCAAAATATTCAAAACAAACCCAATTAATTTAAATTTCTCTCTCTATATAATCTATATTAGATTATCTATTGTAAAGAGATCAATTAAGTGAACATGAAACTCCACCAGTTCTCATACACGATCCTGAGGCTTTTGAGATCATCAACAATAGCAAAGAAGAAGTAGAGGTCAAATGCAACATTGTATTCTCAGAAGCGTTATATACACATGAGATCAAGAAGAGGACAGTTTATAGACAGTCGTAACTAGAAGGAAAGGGTATATATACGTATAAAACATTAATATTGGTTTGACGCATAATATATTTATATCCATTAAATTTCAATGAAATGTAAGTCAAAATGCCATAGACTAGTGATTGCATGAATGTTGTACAAAACCTTATTCTTGGTTGCTCAAAAGTGTAATATTGCTGCTTTTTTTAAATCGTTTCTTTCACAACACTAAAAAAGCTGAAGTATCAATAAAATGCATATATAGAAAAGGCAGTAGGTGCATTAAGATAAAATTTATTTATCGTGACACAATTTTTTAAAAGGAATATTTTCTTATGTTGTCATTTAAATCTTATAAAGTCTGGTGAGAGCTTAAAAAATCTTCTCTCTTTTCATATTTGTTGAATTGATGACTTACATCTGATTGCTAAATTAATGATGGATCAATATGGTTTTGTTTTTTGAGTCGATGGTTTTTTTAAATATGGTTGAATTAATGATAACTGTTGTTTGAGGGATTGAATTGAAAATTATTATTACGTTGTATGTTATATACTAGCTTACACTTGTGTTAGAGGAAATCGTCAACTATGTGTAGTCCTTGAAAAGCTAGGTAAAGGTATGAATTACTTCAGTTAAAATGGTCAGAAATAACATATCTAAATTTTAATCGAATTTCATTTCTTCACTTTTATTATATTAATATTTGGAAATGTTTTTTTATAGATTATTTCAATGTAGCTCACCTCCATAACTCCTCTTTGTGCTTTTGACCATCAAAATACTAGTCACCTGTATCTAGTGGTAAGTGCTTATTCATGCTAATCATATGAGATTGGATTTTTTAAATCGAATATAATGATTAGGAAAATATGACTAGTGAAGTTTCAACAACTACTACTATTACAACCACTCTTAGATCCCATGGCTTCCAATTGAACTACCCGAGTTACGTCAATTATCCTATTTATGCCATTATATATAATTATTAAATGCAAAAAATATTTTAAAAAGAAAAAAATAGCATTCAAGCATGATGGGATTTCATTACCATTAATATGAGTTTACTTGATTTTTCTATCTAAATAGTAAAAGGATTAAACTCAACAATAATGTTAAAATCTATTATGAAAAATTTTATCATATCATTTTTATAAATCACTTTCAAAAATGAAATTTGAGGGGAGAGAATAATAATCATTACTCCAAAATATTCAAAACAAACCCAATTAATTTAAATTTCTCTCTCTATGTATAATCTATATTAGATTATATATTGTAAAGAGATCACTAAGTTACCTCCATACTTACACTCAAATTCTTTCATAAACTGAATTGAACTAAGTTACATTCTCCATAAATATATTGCGTTATATGTATTGTAAAGGTATGGACCTATACATGAGATGATAATAAATGTAATTAATTAAATAATGATGTTACATCTAGCTAATCATTATTGTGAGATTATTGTTATTTTCTTAGTACCAAACTTTAAGCTAGGTATTTGCATAGTATTGTCATAGAACCTCTTTTTGGTTAAATGGAATTTATATTATTATTGGTTTCCCATTAAATAATTACTAAAAGCAACATAGTAAAATAAATATTTGTTGTATAATTCCACACTAAATTATGCTCAACTATAAAACTTTGTACTAAGTTAATGAAATGAGTGTTTCCTAGTGGTTTAGTCCATTACACAGGGTGTTGGTGAGTGATGAATTTACCAACTGTTAAATACCGCATACTAAGGGTTACATGGCACTTCGATCTATACCACACACAAGCCTATAGGCATAATAACATTACAAGGGAGCTAATTGTACCTATAATCCATATTAGAATGGTGTAGAAAAATGAAAGAATAGGTCCATTGAAGATTCTGTCAAGGACATCATGCAAGATTTGGAATTACCATTTTTTTACGGGGTGAAGCATCATTGAAAACCATGTACATTCAAAATAGAAGCCCTCATAAAGTTATAGTAGGTATGGATCTTGAAGAGACATTCTGTGAAAGGAAGCCACAGGTTGGACACATGAGAGTGTTTGGTTCTCCTATATATATTCATGTTCCTAAATATAAGAGGAACAATCTTGATCCTTTAGGAAAAAAATATTTTTTTTTGTTATAACGAATCATCAAAGGCCTACAAAATATACATTCTAGAGAATCAATGGATGTTGGGAAAAATACTGGGGGGCGATGAATCAATATTTTAAAACTCACATAAACCTTTAAATTTCTTATTCAAATTTCTGTATGCTACTTTCATTAAGTACAGTAACGTATGCACACAACTACAATGAAGACAAACACCATACACCCATTTAATTAACTTGTTACTTATTTCACAATATATTTCGCTTGAACAAGTGCATCATTAATTCATTAGCCATTTATTAAACATTAACCATGAACAGTACGAGTAGAATAAACCATCACACATAAGAAACACAACAACACATGAGAACACCAGGATTTTAGGTGGAAACCCAAAGTGGGAGAAAACCACAATTGTCGTCGTATATATCTTCTTCTTTTATTATAGGGGAAATCATATTACAATATTGTACTGGCGCAGAATCATACCACTATGCAGGAAGCAAATTTCAGAAGGCTACAACATTCTCTCATTCTCCAACACCCACTGGAAGGGAGTTACAAATCCCTAATCTCATTTACTAACACCCATCGGAAGGGATCTCCTACCCATGAAAAGATTTACCAACTACCACTAGAAGAAAGGCTTGACTCCCTAACTCAAGGCTCCAACCCTCATCTCTTTTGTGAACCACGTTTCATAATGTTTCATACTGGATTAAACTAACTCAAAACATCAAACTTGTAGGCCACTTTTCATCATATTTTTAGACTAGATGCACTTCCATCATTTAAGCTCAATATCAAATAACACTTATGAAATAAATCACTATATCAAATCACTCAATCATGAAACCAATTGAATCATCAAAGTAGTAACTGAATCTTAATCAACCAATGGAACCAGATCAAACTAATTCATAACATATCATATCAGTGCATAACCATTCACATCACATAAATTAGATCATGTCACTACAAATCTTGATCAATCATATGTCATAAGGTATAAGTTACTCATATGAATCACACCTTTGTACATACGCACTTCTCGTGAAGACTACCTACATACAAATCTCAAAATACTGAAAAACTAAGTCTAAATCATTATCACATTGAATCAATCAATAAATCACATACTGAGACCATCACATATCACTAAACCAAATACCTATCACCACACAGTGGCATCATCACCAGTCAACATGCCACTCCATAAACAATTCAACCCAACCAACATTGTTAAACATATATTATCATAAGAGAGACTTCATTGACACATAACAAAAAACATAACAAAATAAATCAACCATCATTATCAGCTCATACTACAAACCCTAATATTTATACATGAATATTACAAAGAACATCTGTGTATGTACGCACTTCTCATGTTTGACACCTGCGTACAGATTCTAAAGTTTCACAAAATGTATACACGACTACCCAGAAGCAGATCCATGTATGTATGTGACTTCTCAGAGAGAAACATGCATATATATTTATAATCACTAAATCATTACTTCGATGAAATCACAACACACAATTCACAAGCCTTACTATCACACATTCATGTCAGAGTATCATTACCATGAAAAATCTATCATTGTTAGTCATAATTATAAAAGATGAAGCAAGCATATTCATTAGTCTCTACTATTCTTTTAGACCTATCAAATCTAAACCTCTTCCCCGCTCCTTGGTGAACACTTATTTCAAATGAATGAATTCATCAATAAAGCACAACTTTCACACACTAACACTTGACCTCCATATCCTTATATATCTTATGCATTAGCCAATACCTTACGCCAATCCTTTAGTAATGTCAATGGTATTCTTTGATGGGTTCAAATATCCATTGTCAAATACAATACTATGGGTCAAAACCATTGCAAAGACCCCTGATATGCCAATTACCATGGTGTTGAATATGTACACGACACTCATTCACCATACCTGCATATGTATGTGACCTTTCTTCATAGGACCTGTGTATACATTCCTAAACTTTTTCTTTATCATTCCTATGTCTCTGAATTGATATTCCTTTGTCCATTCTCTCTGTCACATTTGTACCAACCTATATAATTATAATTCTACCATCATATTGACATCTTAATCAAGTAGGTCACCATCAAGGACAACACTTTAGTCATAATTCCAACAATCTTTCCCTTTGGACTTAATGGAAACCACTTTGGTGTTTAGTCACCACCACCTGTAAATACCTGTAAACATACAAAGTTTCTCTCCCAAGTCACCAATATTCTCTCCAAGAATTATTCTTCAAACACCAAGATTCTCTCCCTGTTTGTCATCAAGGGAAAAGGGATTACCAAATTTTAATGAAGCCTTCACACTCCCTTTGTAGAGATGAGAATTGTAGACCTAATATGTTGAATATGAATACTATATACTAACCATGCACCCCCGGAGCATATGTTGAATCTTCGAAAGTACATGACTCTATGACTCAACCAAATATGGCCTTCCCTATCACTAAGGAAGTTCATGCTTACATCAATCACCCATCACAGTGGGGTTACGTATTTGACTCAACATTAAGTAAAATGCTCAAAATAATGGGATTACATACATAATTAACTTGACCACAGTAGTCCAAACATTACTGAATTTTACAATTATTACATCATGGGTCTTTAGATGTCCTTTAAATAAAGAGAGAAATATTACATTTATAACCAAACACCTCAATAGTGAGGTTGCAATACCATGATAGTCATCAACAACCACCATACACCATATAGGAACCTGCAACAAGAATATCAATCAATTGTAGCAAGAAAATAAGATTGTTCCATAGAGATCTATTATCAACTCATCCTATTGACCTCATATCATCAAGATCAACATGCTCTTTCAATTTGTAGGAAGAGCCATAATCCCCATACATCAAATACATATAAATATTTTGAAGCACAACAACATATCCCTTTATTTAAATTTAACTTCACTATGTGCAACTTTAACCAACATCCAAGAATTCATAATCACTAACAAAAACCTATGTGTCTTTAGTAGTAACAACCATATGTCATAAATAATCTATATACTTATCATGAACATCATCATGTAACAAGGAATGGGCAGGAGTTCATAATGCCAACAATGCACTATCATATAAAATGCTCCCCTTGAGCATTGAGTTTGTCCCACTATTTCTTCATGTCAGAGAAAGATACGCGACTGTATAGATAAAAATTTGCATATATACGCAACTATCATTCATAAGAACAACGTACAAAATGTAAAATATTGAGTTTTCATAACCATAGCTTCCCCTGAGCCTATATTGTATGTTTCTCTTTGTTGTTACTACATCAGATGCACAACCAGTAATATAAGCAACATGAATATAAGAAAACAATGGGAATCATCATCAAGATATACATATGTATAGCTCCCCCTGAGATCATATATCAGTGATCTTGATAATCTTCTCCTTCTCTTCTTAAGGTCATGTAGCTGACATCACTTTTGCAGTTACTATGAGAAGTATTATTTTAAGAACAATGTACTGTAGTAATGACCATCTTCTTTTATTTTGAGTCTGAAGAAGAGGAAGTATCCTCCTCATTTCTACCAGAATTCATTTATTTAAACACGTATAATTTGTCTAGATTTATGTATCCTCTTGCTATGACCTATCTAGTTTCTTCATCTATAACCTTGCATTTGGATGAAGTAAACACAATTACATTTCCTTTATTTTCCATTTGACCTACACATAGAATATTCTTGTTTAGCCCTTGAACAAATAAAGTGTCAACTGCTCTTTTATACCTATTAATTTTGGTTCTACCTTTTCCCAAAACTTTTGCTAGAGAATTATTTCCAAGAATAACTTTAGCATCTTCGTTATTCCTGGGAGACTCAAACTTATTCTTATCTCCTATCATGTGATGAGAGAATCCATTGTCTATGTATCATTCATCTTCATCTTAAAACCAATAGAGGGAAAGACCAAATCTTATATGTTCTTCTTCTTTCTGCTTATTATGAGAAATTTTGGTGGATCCATCTTTCTGAGGTCTTTTGACATCAATATTCTTATATGATTGTTTTCCATGTTGTATGTGGCGATCTATTTATTTTTTCCTACATTAGTTTGCTACATTCCAAAATTTGCTACAAGCATAACATCTTATATGACTAGAAAAGGGAGCATAGGAATCATAATATTTTTGTTTCGTATTCCCTCTATTGCAATCAATATATTTGTGACAAAATATGTTTCAAGTAAAACACTATCCCTTAAAGAAACTTGAGTACCTAGTAACTAATGATCTAAATCTTATGAAGTGATTATTTTCTTGAGACCAAAACAATTTTCCCCTGCAATTGTCTACAACATGTCTATAATTATGACATATAAAACATTCAACATTATTGATGAGAGGAGAGATTTGATTAATCTTTCTAATATTGGGAGAAAATGATTTCTTTTGAAAATTCATCTTCCTTGGATGTTGATCTGGTTGACTTCTTATCTTTTTCAAAGGTATTTCATATTTCATATTGTTATCCTTCACGATCCTTTTACAATCCTATGAACTAGATTCTCCTTTTACAGTTTCATGAAACCCAAGCCTAGGTTTAATGGCAGGAGACCTTTGACTACTAAGAATGTTATCCAAAATATTAGCACTATCTTGAAATCTTAAGTGTTTATCCTTTTCTTCTAATTTAATTTTTAGAATGTTTACCTCAACCTCCCTTCTTTCGTATTGTTCTTCCTTTACCTAATACTACTTCCTCATTCCTTCTTCAACCTTTCTTCCTTTTTCTAATTTCTCCTTTAATTTGATGATCTCTTTCTTCAACCAATTATCTTCTTCTTCAAATACTTCAAGTTACTCATGTTTTTGCTTGTTTTCATTTTCTAGAACTACTCTTAGAGAGACAATCTTAGCTTCAAGTCATTCAAAATATTGTCTAGATTCCACTGTAACATGATCCTTGTTATCATATTCCTGCAACTTATTCTTAAGATTAATAATCCTTTTCAAAGAAAGATTGGGTATTCTTCTAAGATGAATAACTTCCTCTAATATCTCTTCTTCTGAATCAATAACTTGATCTGACATAATGTACTTATCTTTTGTTACATCATTATTTTGTTTAGAACTAAGGTTACTTGGTGGTTCTTCTGATCAACAATATTCCTTTATTCTTCCTTCTTGAATTTCCTAAATATTATCCCATACTTCATTTGTAGTTTCATAGTTCATAATATTTCCTAATGCTGAATTAGGTATGTTACCAAAGATCTCATTTAATGCTACATTATTCTTTTGTAATTATTCACCTGATGGAGGAGCTTCGGTTTAACCATTACATAAAATTCCAAACATCAGATCCTACGTTCATTAACTTAGACTTCATTTCTTCTTTCCATTTTTTATAATTATCATTACTTAGCATAAATGTACCTGTATTGTCCATTATTTCTAACTTGCCTTGTTCTTCTTCTTCTAGGGTCATCATTTTTGAATTTGTTATCCTTCCTCTCCCTCCCTTCCTCTCATTCCTTCTTCCTCCCCCCTTCTCTTCCACTCTCTCTATCTTTCTCTCCCTCTCCTCTCTCCCCCTACCTTTCTCCCTCTATCTCTCTCCTCTCTCCTCCTCCCTCCCTCCCTTTGTTTCTCTCCTCTCTCCCCTACCTCCCTCCCTCCGTCTCTCTCTTCCTCTCTCTCTTCACCCTCCAACCCCTCGCTCCATCTTTTCCTCTCTGTCCTTCCACATTCCAAACCTCTGCCCTCCCCCTCACCTCTCTTTCTCTATCCCCCCACTACCTCGACATCCATCCTCTTTCCTTCTCCCCCCATCACTCCATATCCCCCTCTCTTCTTCTCTCTTCCTCCCTCCCTCCATCTCTCTACTCTCTCCTCCTCCCTGTCTCCCTCCCTCCATATCCCTCGTCTCTCCCCTACCTACCTTCTTATGTCTCTCTCCTCTCTCCCGCCACCTCCCTCTCCTTCTCTCCACCCCCCAACCACTCTCTCCCTCTCTTCCTCTTTGTCCCTCCTCCTTCCCCACCTCCCCACATTTCCCTCACTATCTCCCTATCCTCCCACCTACTTCCTACCCACTCCTCACCCCCTCAACTTCCCTCCTATCTCCTTCTCTCTGCCCCATTACTCTCTCTCTCTCTCTCTTCCTTTCCCTCCCTCTTCCCCACACCTACTCTCCCCCTTTCTCTATCCTTCTCTCTGTCTCCTCTCTCCCCCTGTCTCCCTCCCTCCATCTCTCTATCCCTCCCTCTCTCCTTCCCTCCATATCTCTCCTCTCTCCCCTTCATCCCTCCCTCCATCTCTTTCCTCTCTCCCGCTCCCTCTCTGTAATATACCTATTGTGATTTACCCCACGTAAAGTAATTTTAAATTACCAATCAGTTATTCAAACCTGCGTAAAAGTAATTTTAAATTACATTTCAGTTACAACTAATTCTTGGCATTGGTTAAATGGATCAGCGAGCACCCTAACAAGGGAGGATGGAGTTTCCTAAAAAAGGGAAAACAGTTGATGGAACTGAAAAATATCCACTTCCCTTAACTGGAAAGATTTCCAGGAAGAAGGGAGGGGGAATGAAAGTTCTTGCTTCTGTGCTGTAGTGACAGACAGAAGGGAATAGAAGAACAGAAGAAGAACATGCCTGGTTTTGAACTAAGTCTGGTAGAGACCAGATAGTCAAGACATTGGTGCAGTCTTACTGAGGATTGGGATCCGGTAAGAGTGAGCTTGGGGGGAGACTCAGGTCCCGAAGGACGAAGTCTCAAGGTTGGGTGGTTAAAGAGCTTAAACAGGAAATTGCAGGAGGCTTGCTACCAGAAATACAACACGCACGGAAACCAGGTAAGTATCGGAAACCTATTAAGTAACTGCTGTTACGGTTTACAGGTTTTTAGACCGGGATACTTGTAAGTCTCTGCTAATCTTAGTATGTAAAGATTGAATGCGAAATAGAAATTGTATCCTGGTTATAAAACCCAATTCTTGGGGATTTAAGGCAATAGTTATGAGATTGCTGCCTAGCATTTAAATGTACATTATTCGTAAGACGACAGAGCTGTAATACTCTCTGTAGGAATTCCCGAGACACATACCCTGTCCCTGTAGTAGATAGGCCAGGTAAACGGGATTTATTTAATAAGAACAGCAGAGGTTCTATATTATTCTGGGTACTGTAACTTGCAGTATAACCAAACGAAGAATAAACCCTTACTCTGTAAGTACTAATAATTTCGGGACCGCGTATGCTGGTCTCGTTTCTTGAAGACAGACAGAGGAAAGTGAGAGCCGTAATAGAGGCTTTGGGTTAGGGTTCCAGCAGAGGCTTGAATGGGCGACGGAGTTAGAGTTGAGTGGGTTAGTGCTCAGATGGAGAAGAGAAAAATATAAACTAGTAAAACAAGAAAACATTTTCGATAGTGCCGTAATCGGCATAAACACCAAGGCCTGCATTTTATCCAATAAACCTCAGACAGAAGCATGAGGATCTATCGATGCATAGTATTAACTTCCTCGCATCATAACCTGAGCCAAGAATGCCAGGTATGCATGCAAGAGCTTTCCACTCTGTTTCCTCTTAAATAAAACAGTTAAGGCCAAACAGAACAAAGCTTATGAAATTATATAAATCTCAAATGAAGGCTTAGAATCGAGCTTATAAACATGTATGAATTTCACATGAAAGCATTGAATAAGAGCTTGTATATGTAAACCGGGAACAGAGTTTGAAACCACATATGAATCTCAAATAAAAGCAATGAAAGGATTTAAAAGCTGACAGAAATGACAAACCCTCGTGGTATCGAGTGGTAAATATACATTGATAAAATGAGAGCCTGCTATAAGCATAGGAAAGGCGTAAGATAGCTGTATTATAACATCCATTGACATATGTATATAAATGAAAACATGCCATTCGTATATGGTCCATAAAGCCAGCTATACATGCATTTCTGTTGAGGACTTCAGAACTGCTAGAAAAAGAATAACCTTATTAAATATTGGTAACTTGCTGGTTCGAACAATGGTCTATTCACAGAGAACTCAAGCCGGGGTCGACCATGCACCCATCGAGTTCGGATGTAGGTGCAACCCTTACGGCGTTCCTATTATATGTATATAAACATAGAAAACAAGTAAATGCACAACAGAGGAATCGAACCGAATGGAATATGTACAAGCAGATACATAACAGAGGAACTGAACCGAGTATCATATGTGCAAGTAAAATATCATTATATAGACAAGGAAATCGTGTTTGCTTAAACATGAAATGTATATAAGTGCTTCTCAAGCACTGTACAAAGAAGGAAGCCTTTATCTGGATCATAACCATGGTCGCGTTAATCAAAACCGCCATCCATAACCTGTAAACAAGGAAGACTAGTAATTGACATTACTTGAAATTTAACACAGAATAACCTTGAAACATTTAACCAATAAAACTCACTGAGCCAATTCGGTAGCTGGTAGCCCTGGAATGGTGGCGCCATGACAGACACCGCAAGCTGGAGGATAAACTGTATCGGAACCAAGGATTTGATACACAGACGAGACAGAATGGCGCGGAGACAAACGAACGCCGAGTAAAACCAAGGAAATCGCGAGGTATGCGGAGGGCTGCTTTTATAAACACAAAGAGTCCTTTTGAGACGTGGAGCGTCTGCCTCCGTTGATCTCTGCCATCGAATAACCTCCGTTGATCATTGCGGGATTACCAAAGAACCGGGCGGGAAAGTTCCTAACGGGAGCCATTCCCGTTCATGTGAAGAAGTCAGTCAGCCTTAAAGGTAAGTCCAGGTGTCCTTAAAGGTAAGTCCAGGTGTCATGAGATGGCCTTGCCAACTCTCACCTCCAGCACGGAAGCCAGTACGTGTAGATACAAGATATTAAAGAACTCACCGCATAGAATCATGTGCAGATATTTCATAATCAGGTTATATGAACTATGTTAACAAAACAACCCTTCGACATATATATGGTAAGATATCACGATAAGATCTTATGCACTGTGCAGTTAAGTTGTATATTCACGGTTAATGATAATAATGCATATAAGTTCCATGTGCATGGTTAGAATTATTATTACCGCAATCAAATTTTTTTTTATGGGCTTAAAGTTAATGAGTAGAGGCGTGACAATTGGTATCAGAGCTAAAGGTTGCAATACTGGCGCCTTTGGGAATTGGTAAGTGGAAAGGATATTGAGGTACGCCATCAGTAGGCATTAACTCAGGTATGAGTTTAATCATTCGCATATTCATTTATGACATACACTACTTTTGGCATGACGGGTGTGATTCATGTTTATAACTTCCTTGAGAAGTAGGTAATAAGTTGTTGCATAACTACATTCATAACGTTGGATTCCTGATGATGATAAAAGACAATGAAACTTTTGTCGCACTTACAAACAAAGATTTGAACACTCATTACACTTAAGAACTATATTGAACACTCATTGAGGAAGTGACAACCAACTACCAACTTTTGATTTGCACATATGGCAATAACAACAATGCATATATTGAACTAGATTGAAATTACAATGAACGAAACTTAATGAGCCAATGCATGAATATAAAATTAGGGGAAACATCCTTGAATAGGATGAAAAATTGTTTTAAAAAGAACATTAGAAGAACCCCTTTAGATATTGAAAACATGCAATGAGTCAAGCAACGAGACTTGATTTTCATAACTAACTTTTGATTCAGTCTTGTCATGGATGCATGAAGACGATTGGTAGTTGAGATTGGTTAGTATTGTATGACTAACCCATAGAACTTATATGCATTAATTCAATTGGACTAAGATTGTTACATTTCGTAAACAAGTGAAGGTTGAATGGTGTCACATGCATGGAATGTGTGTATGAAGATTCTTTACTCTCTCTGTGCTATAGTCCAGTTGTTCATGAGAAGAGTTCTTAATTTTATTCACCACGAGAATGCATGATGAAGAGTATATGCTTATGTCTTAATAGATTTAATGATGATTACCCTCTAATCAACTGAAATCCATTAGCATGATATGTGTTTATCATTACTTGTTGAGAGATAAAAACCATTGGAACCTCGATGTAAGGATGGTTGAATTTATCTCTACTATGGGAATGATGGATTTCTTATGCATGTTGCATTCCAGTGTGAAGTAAATTGTAGAGGCATGTGCAGTGGGTAACATTTCTAGGACCTATTCATGGTATAATTACATGTGATAATTATACATAAATAGACTACCTGTGTTAATACAGCTGTCAGTAAACTCTAATTGCCTTCCCCAACCTTAGATGATTCCAAAGGAAAAGGAAGCAAGGAGAAGGAAGAAGACCGTGCTGTAGGGACAGACGGAGATGGGAAAAAGAAAATCGCTTAGTCTGGTGATGACCAGATAAAGCAAGCTTTGAGTGTTAGAATCTTGCAGAAGACTCTAAGTCTTGGGATGACTAGATAGTGCTCGATGAGCATGTGAGTATTTCCTTGACCATGCTTAAGGAGTTGGAAAATGATAACCATAGTGTGTTGATGTTAATGATTTTCATAATGTCTCCTTGAAGTCATTATTTTGGAAAGAGACACATAGTACTGTTATGATAGTTGTTGCATCTAGCATCAAGTGGTAACTCTGGTGCGTGTGTGACATTTATGAGATTATGCTTCTAATTGCATAAGTAAAGCCATTGCTTCCGGTAAGGGTGGTTTAACTTGTTAGTTATGCATGTTGATCCAAGGATAAGATAAGTGTCTTGTTCACTTACTTGAAGAACATGTATGAATGTTTTATATGATTTCTTAAGTAGAGAAAGTATTTGAATGCATGCAATAAAAGAATGGTTCTTTTATAGATTTTTCTTGGTAAAGAAAATGGGTTAAGGCATGCAGTTAAAGATTGATGGTTCATATGTTTTCTTGGTAGAGAAAATATGATAATACTTGCAGTAAAAGAATTGGTTATTTTATATGCTTCTTAGTAAGAGAATAGGTAGTTCCTCCTAGTAGGACTACATGTGAATCTTGTGAGAGAAATGTTTGTCTCTTGTTGTTTTTCTTGGAATAAAATCCTTGCTAAATATAGCCAAAGAATCTTCTTGAGAAAGAGGATGAAGCATATAAATGTCCTGAGGACATAACATGGAAGGTGGCCAAGTTTTCTTGAATTAAAGTATGTATCTTTATTTGATAAAAGCTTCTTGGAAAACATATATATATGCTAATTGCATTATGATTCTAGTTAGTCTCTAAGTTCTAGAAAAATGATTATGCATTACATGCATGATAAAAGATAACTAAGGATGTGCTTCTAGGCACATAGATATTTATCCCTAATTTCTTGAGGAAAGAGTATATTACATATATACATAAATATAGTCTCATCCTAAGAGTATGCATACTTCATGTATGAAGATAAAGGATTTTATGAGAATTCTTGAAAATGGAGATAGAGGTTCCTTCCTTTAAAGACACATTAGAATAGTGTTCATACAAGAACCAAAATCCTTACTTGTTGCATGAAAAGAACTATGTGCATTAAAGTAAAGTAATTGTGTTAGGAGCACACATGTTGCATATTGGTAGCTGTTTGACCTTGGAATTATGAGTCTGTGTGTACTTAGAGAAAGTGGTCATGCTAGCTTCCTTGAAAATGATAAATCTCTTGGAGAGATTGTCTTGTTGGATGAGCTGTGTTGATTGCTTGATTTTGATACATAAAGGATAATTAATCCTTGTTTTTGTATCCTGATTTTTATGCCTAAGATAGATACCTTTCATAATTTCTGGAAAGGGAATCTTGAGAAACCCTCACATCTGAAGATAGAGAAATGAGGATTAAAATGACTTCCTTTAAGAAAGAGGTATGTGGCTTGTCGTATGAAATGATGGTGGTCTTCTAGTGAAGGGAATAAGTGTTGCATACATTAAAGAAGGGCTTATACGATAAGCAATAGTATGCACAAAGATTAGTCATTGTGACATAAGAGTTGTGTTCTTGTATGTTAGAGGAATTATGTTTAATTACACTAACAATGCATGACCCAAGCTAGCCATAGTAAACGTAAGATAATACTCCATTAATGATGATTTGAATTGGAACAACAGACTATGGCAAAATTGGGAATGCTGAGAGTATTAACTCAACTGTTGCTGACATTTATACATTAATGAGTATTTGCATATACTTTTATACATGACAAGATTGTATGCATGAACACTCTTGGAAATGAAATACGTGTTAACTGATGCATATTTATAACTAACGTTGCTGATGGGATTAAGTAGTGGTAGCTTAATGGCAACAAGAAAACTCATCACATAAATTGTTGCAATGTGAAATGCAATTATAAATGAGAAAGAATGATGTTATATGATATGCATGAATTATGTTATTTGGAAAATTTGCATGCATACAACATGTATGATGGATATGTTTCCCATCAATCTTGATGTTGTGGACCCATGTTGGGGTTAAGTGTAAATGCATGGTATACATGCATGTCTGTTGTGCTAATGATAATGTTCATATGGTTCATTGTGCAAATTACTTTGAGAAAGAGTATTAAAAAAAAAAATATTCATGCTATGTCTGGTTAGGATCAGATGGCATAAGAGGAAAAGAATTTTCCTGTGTACGCTATGTCTGGTTAGGATCAGATGCCGTTTACTGGTGAGACCAGTGCAATTGCGGTCGAGTAGGACCTGCAAGTGCTTGGGTTGATGGCAATACCTGCCCGGAGGGGTTGATGGTACTTGTCTGCCCGGAGTTGGGTTGATGGAAATTACCTGCCCGGAGGGGTTGATGGTACTTGTCTGCCCGGAGTTGGGTTGATGGCAGCTACCTGCCCGGAAGGGTTGATGGTACTTGTCTGCCCAGATCTCCTCTCCCTAGAATTCTTGAGCTGGTTGGCCAGTGGGATTCTATGTTAGACCTGGTAAGGTCTCTATCAAAGAAACTATCTGGATGTGAAAATGACTCGAGTTGGTTGTGAGAACCAATTTCCATGGATTGGGAATTCTTTAGTTCATTGTGGACTAATGGCTAAAGGAATTAACTAATCAGCTATATGTTATGTTAAAAAGGAATTTTACATATAGATGTGTAAAGTATGTTATGCACATTTAATAAGAAATGAGCTTAGTGCTCAATAAGAATAAATGGAAATTTTAATTCCTTTATTGTGTTATTAATGTTGTGAACATCTTAGTGGGAGCTAAGACAATTCTTGCTTGATGCAGTGATTGACTGTTTTGATGATTAGAGAGCTAGGTGCTCTTTTGGTACTTCTTGAAGTACTTTACGGATGTCTTTAGTGAGAATTCATTCAGTGTGCACGTGAGCAGTGATTTATCATTTGATGATTAGTGTTAGTGCTCTTTAAGTACTTGTAAAAGTACTGTGATTTAGAAAGCATCTAATATTGCACAATTAATTGCTAGTCAAAAGTGTCTCATTTGACTCAAAATATAGTGACTAATGTGGTTGAATTTGTTAGTCATATATTGCAGGAACTACTTACCATGGAAGGGTGAAGAATTGTCTAACCTTTATTAACAGTCTTACATGGAAGTATTCATGATTTTCAAGCATAAGATGGTAAGTTATGGTAAGTTGACACAGAGAATTGTTTATTATGAATGAATAAGGGCCAGGTGGTGGCGATTAGAAGTTGCATATTTTTGCAATTACGAATGATTATGACTATTGATGCTTATAACTAATGATATTTCTTATGACTATATCATTACTATGTTGTTTGTCGGAATGAAATCGTTGATTTCAAAGAGAAAGGATCACATTTTGTGTGGATTAGATGGTAATACCACGAGTAAATATCAAAGTTCCGACGAAAGATGAACACCGAGGACGGTGTTCCTGTTAAGGGGGGGAGTATGTAATATACCTATTGTGATTTACCCCACGTAAAGTAATTTTAAATTACCAATCAGTTATTCAAACCTGCGTAAAAGTAATTTTAAATTACATTTCAGTTACAACTAATTCTTGGCATTGGTTAAATGGATCAGCGAGCACCCTAACAAGGGAGGATGGAGTTTCCTAAAAAAGGGAAAACAGTTGATGGAACTGAAAAATATCCACTTCCCTTAACTGGAAAGATTTCCAGGAAGAAGGGAGGGGGAATGAAAGTTCTTGCTTCTGTGCTGTAGTGACAGACAGAAGGGAATAGAAGAACAGAAGAAGAACATGCCTGGTTTTGAACTAAGTCTGGTAGAGACCAGATAGTCAAGACATTGGTGCAGTCTTACTGAGGATTGGGATCCGGTAAGAGTGAGCTCGGGGGGAGACTCAGGTCCCGAAGGACGAAGTCTCAAGGTTGGGTGGTTAAAGAGCTTAAACAGGAAATTGCAGGAGGCTTGCTACCAGAAATACAACACGCACGGAAACCAGGTAAGTATCGGAAACCTATTAAGTAACTGCTGTTACGGTTTACAGGTTTTTAGACCGGGATACTTGTAAGTCTCTGCTAATCTTAGTATGTAAAGATTGAATGCGAAACAGAAATTGTATCCTGGTTATAAAACCCAATTCTTGGGGATTTAAGGCAATAGTTATGAGATTGCTGCCTAGCATTTAAATGTACATTATTCGTAAGACGACAGAGCTGTAATACTCTCTATAGGAATTCCCGAGACACATACCCTGTCCCTGTAGTAGATAGGCCAGGTAAACGGGATTTATTTAATAAGAACAGCAGAGGTTCTATATTATTCTGGGTACTGTAACTTGCAGTATAACCAAACGAAGAATAAACCCTTACTCTGTAAGTACTAATAATTTCGGGACCGCGTATGCTGGTCTCGTTTCTTGAAGACAGACAGAGGAAAGTGAGAGCCGTAATAGAGGCTTTGGGTTAGGGTTCCAGCAGAGGCTTGAATGGGCGACGGAGTTAGAGTTGAGCGGGTTAGTGCTCAGATGGAGAAGAGAAAAATGTAAACTAGTAAAACAAGAAAACATTTTCGATAGTGCCGTAATCGGCATAAACACCAAGGCCTGCATTTTATCCAATAAACCTCAGACAGAAGCATGAGGATCTATCGATGCGTAGTATTAACTTCCTCGCATCATAACCTGAGCCAAGAATGCCAGGTATGCATGCAAGAGCTTTCCGCTCTGTTTCCTCTTAAATAAAACAGTTAAGGCCAAACAGAACAAAGCTTATGAAATTGTATAAATCTCAAATGAAGGCTCAAAATCGAGCTTATAAACATGTATGAATTTCACATGAAAGCATTGAATAAGAGCTTGTATATGTAAACCGGGAACAGAGTTTGAAACCACATATGAATCTCAAATAAAAGCAATGAAAGGATTTAAAAGCTGACAGAAATGACAAACCCTCGAGGTATCGAGTGGTAAATATACATTGATAAAATGAGAGCCTGCTATAAGCATAGGAAAGGCGTAAGATAGCTGTATTATAACATCCATTGACATATGTATATAAATGAAAACATGCCATTCGTATATGGTCCATAAAGCCAGCTATACATGCATTTCTGTTGAGGACTTCAGAACTGCTAGAAAAAGAATAACCTTATTAAATATTGGTAACTTGCTGGTTCGAACAGTGGTCTATTCACAGAGAACTCAAGCCGGGGTCGACCATGCACCCATCGAGTTCGGATGCAGGTGCAACCCTTACGGCGTTCCTATTATATGTATATAAACATAGAAAACAAGTAAATGCACAACAGAGGAATCGAACCGAATGGAATATGTACAAGCAGATACATAACAGAGGAACTGAACCGAGTATCATATGTGCAAGTAAAATATCATTATATAGACAAGGAAATCGTGTTTGCTTAAACATGAAATGTATATAAGTGCTTCTCAAGCACTGTACAAAGAAGGAATCCTTTATCTGGATCATAACCATGGTCGCGTTAATCAAAACCGCCATCCATAACCTGTAAACAAGGAAGACTAGTAATTGACATTACTTGAAATTTAACACAGAATAACCTTGAAACATTTAACCAATAAAACTCACTGAGCCAATTCGGTAGCTGGTAGCCCTGGAATGGTGGCGCCATGACAGACACCGCAAGCTGGAGGATAAACTGTATCGGAACCAAGGGTTTGATACACAGACGAGACAGAATGGCGCGGAGACGAATGAACGCCGAGTAAAATCAAGGAAATCGCGAGGTATGCGGAGGTCTGCTTTTATAAACACAAAGAGTCCTTTTGAGACGTGGAGCGTCTGCCTCCGTTGATCTCTGCCATCGAATAACCTCCGTTGATCATTGCGGGATTACCAAAGAACCGGGCGGGAAAGTTCCTAACGGGAGCCATTCCCGTTCACGTGAAGAAGTCAGTCAGCCTTAAAGGTAAGTCCAGGTGTCCTTAAAGGTAAGTCCAGGTGTCATGAGATGGCCTTGCCAACTCTCACCTCCAGCACGGAAGCCAGTACGTGTAGATACAAGATATTAAAGAACTCACCGCATAGAATCATGTGCAGATATTTCATAATCAGGTTATATGAACTATGTTAACAAAACAACCCTTCGACATATATATGGTAAGATATCACGATAAGATCTTATGCACTGTGCAGTTAAGTTGTATATTCACGGTTAATGATAATAATGCATATAAGTTCCATGTGCATGGTTAGAATTATTATTACCGCAATCAAATTTTTTTTTATGGGCTTAAAGTTAATGAGTAGAGGCGTGACACTCTCCCTCTCTCCATCTCCCCCACTTGCTCCCTTCCAATCTGAGCACCCTCCCCCATTGTCTCCCCCTGACTCCCTCCCTCTATCTCTCTCCTTTTCCCTCTCTCCATCTCCCCCATGACTTCCTCCCTCTCTTCTTCTCTGTCACTCATGCTTCCCAACCTCCCGATGTCACCCCCCCTCTCCCTATCCCCACACCTACTTCCTACCCCCGACCTCCCTCCTCTCTCATTCTCTCTCCCCCACTACTAACTCCCTCTCTTCCTTTCCTTCATCTTCCCCTCACCTACTCTCCCCCCCTCTCTATCCTTCTCTCTATCTCCTATCTGCCCCTACCTCCCTCCTTCTCTCTCTCTCTCTCCCCTCTCTCTCTCTCTCTCTCTCTCTCTCTCTCTCCTTCCTCTCCTCTACCCCCTGACACCCTCCCTCCATCTCTCTACTCTCTCCCTCTGCCTCCCCTCCCTCACCCACTACTCTCTCTCCTCTCTCCCCTACTCCCTCCCTCCATGTCTCTCCTCTTCCCCCTACCTCCCTCACTTTGTCTGTGTCCTCCTCCCAATCCATCCCCCCACCACTCGCTCCCTTTATTCCTCTTAGTCCCTCCTCCTTCCCCACATCACCCCCCCTCTCTCCCTATCGCCCCACCTATCCCCTACCTCTGCTACCCCTTTCTCCCCCTCCTCTCTCCTTCTCCCTCCCCCACTACTCACTACCTCTCTTCCTTTCCCTCCCTCTTCCTTCCCCCTCCTGCCCCCCTCTCTCTATCCTTATCTCCCTCTCCTCTCTCACCCTCCCTCCAACCCTCCCTCCGTCTCTCTCCTCTCCCCCCTTGCCTCCCTCCCTTCGTCTCTCTCCCCCTCCCTCTCTGCATAATCCCCACCACTCGCTCCCTATGTTCCTCTCTATCCCTCCTCCTTCACCACTTCCCCACCTCTCCCTCCCTCTCCCCTGACCCACCCTGCGTCCCTCCTCTCTCTTTCTCCCTCCTCATTAATCACTCCCTCTCTTCCTCTCCCTCCCTTGTCCTCCCCCCTCCTCTCCTACTATCTATATCCTTCTCTCACTCTCCTCTCACCCATGCCTCCCTCCCTCCATCTATCTCCTCCTCCCTCTCTTCATCTCCCCAACACTAACTCCCTCTCTTCCTCTTTGTTCCTCCTCCATCCCCACCACCACCACCCCTCTCTCTCCCTATCCCCACACCTACCGCCTACCGCCTCTGCCTCCCTCTTCTCTCCTTCTCCCTCCCTCCCTCCATCTCCCCCTCTCTTCCCCTCCCTTCATCCCTCCCTCCATCTCCCCCTCTCTTCCCCTCCCTTCATCCCTCCCTCCATCTCCCTCCTCCTCTCTCTCTCCCATCCTCCATCTCTCTCCTCCTCTCTCTCTCCCTCCCTACATCTCTCTCCTCTCTCGTGCTCTCTCCCTCCCTTCGTGTTGCCCTCCACCCCCCTTTGTCTCTTCCTCTCTATCCCTCCTCCTTCGTCGCTGCCACCCCCCTCACTCTCCCTCTAACTCCACCACCTTGGCCTCCCTCCTCTCTCTATCCTCTCTCCCCTTGCCTCCCTCTCTGCATACCCCTCACCACGCGCTCCCTCTCTTCCTCTCTGTCCCTCCTCCTTCACCGCCTCTCCCCCCTCTCTCCCCCCCTCCCTCTCTGCATACCCCCCACCATTCGCTCCCTCTCTTCCTCTCTGTCCCTCCTCCTTCACTGCTTCCCTCCCTCTCTCTCCCTCTCCCCTCACCCACCTGACCCCCTCCTCTCTCCTTCTCCCTCCCCATTACTCGCTCCCTCTCTACCTCTCCCTCCCTTGTCCTCATGTCTCTCTCCTCTCTTGCCCTCCCTTTGTACCTTCATGTCCACTCCTCCCCTCCTCCCCCGCTCGTCTGCCTCCCCCACTACTAGCTCCCTCTTCCTCCCTCCCCCTCCCTCTCCCACTCTCTATATCCTTCTTTCCCTCTCCTCTATCCCCCTTCCTCCCTCCTTTGTCTCTCTCACCTCTCCCCTTTCCCCCCTCTCTCTGTCTCTCTCCTCCCTCCCTCTCTCCATCCCCCCACGACTCACTCCCTCTCTTCCTCCTTGTCCCTCCTCCTTCCCCAACCCCTTTTCCTCTATTCCTCAATCTCTCTCCTCCCTCCATCTTCCGCACTCGCTCTGTTGTTGTCCCCCTTCCTCCCCCGCTACTCACTCCCTCTCTTCCTGTCCCTCCATCCTCCCCTCTCCTATCTCACTCTTCCTTTCTCTCTCTAATTTTCATGATCAATTGTATACTAACGTAATTTGTCATATCATTTATTAAAATAATAAATAAAAAATAGTAAATAATTATTTCAAGAGTAGTGAGATGTTTTATAATTTGGCATAAGGGATAAGTGTTTACACTAATATTTAAAAACATATACAATTCAATCTCATCTGAAACAACATATAGATAAATATATATGAAAATCTTAAACAATATATATATATATATATATATATATATATATATATACTTACTCGGATCATAGGATCTCATATTTTATGTTTTATTTTACTTGGGTGAAAAAATTACTATAATTTTTTTTTATAACATTTTTTTCAATATTATATGTATTTTTCAATGTTCTTTTTACAAGTGGGAAACATATTTTTCAAAATTCCATTAAAACTATTTGTATAATTATTATTTTTATTACATTTTTTCCAATAATTTATAAAAGTCATAAAAACATTAATTTTTTTTATAGATTATTGAAAAGAATGTAATAAAAATAATAATGATGCAAATATTTTTAATGGAATTCTGAAAAAGGTTTTCCCTGCTTATAAAAAGAACATTGAAAAATACATATAATATTAAAAAAAAATTATAAAAAAATTAACTATAGTAATTTTATAATTGACCTTCGCATGCTTTGTCCAATTTGTGCGTACAATCCAACCAGACACAAGCCAACTAGTTAGCTAAGCTGTCATGCTCCCGTACAATAGAAAATTCACAGAACGGTGTGGAGATGGAAATACTAAAATCATTATGTAACATCCAACTGAATAGAATCCACCAACCTAGATAGAATATTAGCATAATGCTCTCGTGACTCGATATGATACTCACTGCATCTTGAAACCGGGTTTTTCGATGCGACAAATTAGGTTTAGGTTTAGGAAGAAAGAAAAGAGCCTCATTGAGAACAGAGCCTCTATTGCGTGTTATATTCCCCTAGTCAGCTGTTATATTCTGTCTAGCTGTTATATTCTGTCTAGAATATTAGCAGAACGTTCTGGTGATAAAACCATCATGGCTTAATTCATGGTGTGCGAGTGATGGGAGAGTTGTGGGACTCTGTATCTCCAAACTCTTAATAGCTAAGCCCAACCCAACCTCAAGATGAATGGAGAAAGACTGTGTTGGCGGCTAAGACATAGAAACAAAATTATGAAGATAAAAAATAAAAATGTTTTAAGAGTAGGGCCACCACCCAGAAATCAAACATCTAAACTAAAAACTGATTCAAACAAAGAGCAACCTGAAATCTGAAGATAAAACTCTTCGCTTAAACTAAATTTGTTCAGAACTATTAAACCATTTATTCTTCAGTAATTCACCTTCATTTTCCTATTTCCTAAATGTACGTGAAGGATTGACCTTGACAGCGGGAAAACTTATTCTTTAAGATGCAACTTATTCTTTATGTTCTCAATATATTCTGTGAAGCCCAACTTTGTATTAGTTATGCAGATACATTTTTTGACCAAAGAGTTTTAAATCTTATAAGTAAATTGATATTTAAAGCCACAACACCCGAATCAAAAAGGTATTGAGAAGTAACTGCAAGGTGCCTTTTAACTATTTTTTTTGCGCTGAGTACCTGCCACTCTCTTTTCAATTATGAGGTAATTGAGAGAGAAATCACACCCTAGACTTATTTTTCATAGCTATTTCTATATTTCCATATCTAGAAATTAGAAAGATGTCTTTATATTTTTTAACCAAAGAGTTCTGAATCTTATAGATAAATCGATTTTTAAATTAACTACACTACAATCAAGAAGGTATTGAGAAGTAACTGCCAGGTACCTTAAAACTGCTTGCTCCATAGTCGTGTTCACTCCCTAGTTTTTCCTTTCTAAATGAGCAGTAAAGAAGCTGAAATAATCAAGAATACCAAAAAAAATTCAGATATAATTAGTAAATTCACAATACTAAAATGAAAGAGATTTAATAAAACAAATGAAAGCGAGATCTGCCTTACCTCATCCATCCATGGAGAAGTAGCATGGAGATCGCATTGGATGGTTTGGTTAGGCTATAGAATAGTACTGAAATACCTTTGCTTAAGGAATTTTCCCTTCTCTGCTTCATTCTTTGTGGCTCACAGACTTAATTTCACCCAAAGGAACACACACAAACAAAAATAATAATGACATACATACAAACCCATACAGAAACATAAGAATAGGCAAACACAGAGATGAAATAGGTGAGCGCTGTCTCATACTGATCACATCAGACTACCACCACGTCAAGAGGAGCGAAATAAAATTTGAAGATAACGTATGTCCAGATTTTCCAGCTTTTCCTCTTCGTGTATCCTGCATTTTCAGGGTTTGCAGTTGGTGTGCCCTGCTTTTTCCAGGTTGTCAAATTTTATTCTAAATATAGAGATAACGGTTAGGTTTTTTGAAATGACAATTTAAATAAATTGGAGAATGATAATTAATTAATTGTCATATTAATTATCGGTCATATTAAGGCTAACTTCTCTCGTATTCTTCGTCGACTTCATGGTCATATTTGTAGATGATGGAAGATTGCATCCAATTCAATATAGCATGCAAAGAGATTTAAACCACAATGTCAACTATCCCGCATCTTCATGCAACGATCCAAAACATCGTTCCGAAACAAAGATTATCACTGAACGCATTTCGGATCTTCAAGTCTGGGGAATCCGCTTAATACAATACAATGATACATCTTTAAGATTGAATGCATGACATTCTAATCATAGCATCATTTAGTATGTATAGTTTATATGGTTTAGTTGCTTTCGCTCCTCGGAAGGTTCGTAAAAATAAATTTTTATTTTTAACGAAATTTAAAATTTTATTTTTACGAACCTTCCGAGGAGCAAAAGTAACTAAACCATATAAACTATACATACTAAATGATGTTATGATTAGAATGCCGTGTATTCTGATAGGAGGATTTGGTGTTCAATCTTAAATATGTATCATTTTATTGTATAAAGCGGATTTCCCAGAGACTGGAAGATCCGGTATGCGTTCAGTGATAACCTTTGTTTCAAAACGATGGATCGTTGTATGAAGATGCGGGATCCTTGACATTGTGGTTTAAATCTCTTTGAATGTTATATTGAATTGGATGCAATCTTCCATCATCTACAAATATGACCGTGAAGTCGACGAAGAATACGAGAGAAGTTAGCCTTAATACGACCGATAATTAATATGACAATTAATTAATTATCATTCTCCAATTTATTTAAATTGTCCCTGCACATATGTATTATTTCAAAAAACCTAACCGTTATCTTGATGTTTAGAATAAAATTTGACAACCTGGAAAAAGAAAAGCACACCAACTGCAAACCCTGAAAAAGTAAGATACATGAGGAGGAAAAGCTGAAAAATCCCGATATACGTTATCTTCGAATTTTATTTCGCTCCTCTTGACGTGGTGGTAGTCTGATGTGATCAGTATGAGACAACGCTCACCTATTTCATCTCTTTGTTTGTTTATTCTTATGTATGTTTCTGTGTCTTTGTGTGGGTTTACATGTATGTCATTATTATTTTTGTTTGTGTGTGTTCCTCTTGGGTAAAATTAAGTCTGTGAGCCACAAATCATGAAGCAGAGAAGGGAAAATTCCTTAAGCAGAGGTATTTCAGTACTATTCTATAGCCTAACCAAACCATCCAATGCAATCTCCATAACACTTCTCGATGGATGGATGAGGTGAGGTAGATCTCGTTTTCATTTTTTTTATTAAATCTCTTTCATTTTAGTATTGTGAATTTACTGGGCAAGCATTTTTAAGGTACCTAGCAGTTACTTCTCAATACGTTCTTTAATATACCTGGCAGTGATGATGCTACTGTGTGGTGATAGGTATTTGGTTTAGTGATATGTGATGGTCTCGATATGTGATTTATTGATTGATTCAATGTGATAATGATTTAGACTTAATTTTCAGTATTTTGAGATTTGTATGTAGGTAGTCTTCACGAGAAGTGCGTACATACAAAGGTGTGATTCATAAGAGTAACTTATACCTTATGACATATGATTGATTAGGATTTACAGTGACATGATCTAATTTATGTGATGTGAATGGTTATGCACTGATATGATATGTTATGAATTAGTTTGATCTAGGTCCATTGGTTGATTAAGATTCAGTTACTACTTTGATGATTCAATTGGTTCCGTGATTGAGTGATTTGATATAGTGATTTATTTCATAAGTGTTGTTTGATATTGAGCTTAAATGATGGAAGTGCATCTAGTCTAAAAATATGATGAAAAGTGGCCTACAAGTTTGATGTTTTGAGTTAGTTTAATCCAGTATGAAACATTATGAAACGTGGTTCACAAAAGAGCTAAGGGTTGGAGCCTTGAGTTAGGGAGTGAAGGGTTTCTTCTATTGGTAGCTGGTAAATCTATTCAGGGGTAGGAGATCCCTTCCAATGGGTGTTAGTAAATGAGATTAGGGGTTTGCAACTCCCTTCTAGTAGGTGTTGGAGAATGAGAGAATGTTGTAGCCTTATCTAATTTGCTTCCTGCATAGTGGTATGAGTCTGCGCCAGTACAATATTGTAATATGTTTTCCCCTATAATAAAAGAAGAAGATATATACGATGACAGTTGTGGTTTTCTCCTACTTTTGGTTTCCACCTAAAATCCTAGTGTCCTCATGTGTTGTTGTGTTTCTTATGTGTGATGGTTTATTCTGCTCGTATTGTTCATGGTTAATGTTTAATTAATGCCTAACGAATTAATGATGCACTGGTTCAAGTTAAATATATTGTGAAATAAATAACAAGTTAGTTAAATGGGTGTATGATGTTTGTCTTCAACGTAGTTGTGTGCATACGTTATTGTACTTAATGACAATAGCATACAGAAATTTGAATAAGAAATTGAAAGGTTTATGTGAGTTTTAAAATATTTATTCACCGGCCCCCAATATTTTTTCCAACATCCATCGATTCTCTAGAATGTATATTTTGTAGGCCTTTGATGATTCGTTATAACAAAAAAGTATGATTTCTTTCCTAAAGGATCAAGATTGTTCCTCTTATATTTAGGAACATGAATATATATAGGAGAACCAAACATTCTCATGTGTCCAACTTGTGGCTTCCTTTCAGAGAATGTTTCTTCAAGATCCATACCTACTAGAACTTTATGAGGGCTTCTATTTTGAAAGTACATGGTTTTCAGTGATGCTTCAACCCGTCAAAAAATAGAAATTCCAAATCATGCATGATGTCCTTGATAGACTCTTCAATGGACCTATTCTTTCATTTTTCTACACCATTCTAATATGGATTATAGGGTACAATTAGCTCCCTTGTAATCTTATTATGCCTATAGGCTTGTGTGTGGTATAGATCGAAGTGCCACATAACCCTTAGTATGTGGTATTTAACAGTTGGTAAATTCATCACTCACCAACAGCTTGTGTAATGGACTAAACCACTAGGAAAAACAATCATTTCATTAACTTAGTACAAAGTTTCATAGTTGAGCATAATTTAGTGTGGAATTATGCAACAAATATTTATTTTACTATGTTGCTTTTAGTAATTATTTAATGGGAAACAAATAATAATATAAATTCCATTTAACCAAAAAGAGGTTCTATGACAATACTATGCAAATACCTAGCTTAAAGTTTGGTACTAAGAAAATAACAATAATCTCACAATAATGATTAGCTAGATGTAACATCATTATTTAATTAATTACATTTAGTCCCATCTCATGTATAGGTCCATACCTTTACAATACATATAGCGCAATATATTTATGGAGAATGTAACTTAGTTCAATTCAGTTTATGAAAGAATTTGAGTGTAAGTATGGAGGTAACTTAGTGATCTCTTTACAATATATAATCTAATATAGATTATACATAGAGAGATAAATTTAAATTAATTGGGTTTATTTTGAATATTTTGGAGTAATGATCATTATTCTCTCCCCTCAAATTTCATTTTTGAAAGTGATTTATAAAAATGATATGATAAAAATTTTCATAATAGATTTTAACATTATTGTTGAGTTTAATCCTTTTACTATTTAGATAGAAAAATCAAGTTAACTCATATTAATGGTAATGAAATCCCATCATGCTTGAATGCTATTTTTTTCTTTTTAAAATATTTTTTGCATTTAATAATTATATATAATGGCATAAATAGGATAATTGACTTAACTCGGGTAGTTCAATTGGAAGCCATGGGATCTAAGAGTGGTTGTAATAGTAGTAGTTGTTGAAACTTCACTAGTCATATTTTCCTAATCATTATATTCGATTTAAAAAATCCAATCTCATATGATTAGCATGAATAAGCACTTACCACTAGAGACAGGTGACTAGTATTTTGATGGTCAAAAGCACAAAGAGGAGTTATGGAGGTGAGCTTCTTTGAAATAATCTATAAAAAAACATTTCCAAATATTAATATAATAAAGGTGAAGAAATGAAATCCGATTACAAATTTAGATATGTTATTTCTGACCATTTTAACTGAAGTAATTCATAACTTTATCTAGCTTTTCAAGGACTACACATAGTTGATGATTTCCTCTAACACAAGTGTAAGCTAGTATATAACATACAACATAATAATAATTTTCAATTCAATCGTTCAAACAACATTAATCGTTAATTCAACCATCTTTAAAAAACCATCGACTCAAAAAACAAAACCATATTCATCCGTCATTAATTTAGAAATCAGATGTAAGTCATCAATTCAACAAATATGAAAAGAGAGAAGATTTTTTTAAGCTCTCACTAGACTTTATAAGATTTAAATGAAACATAAGAAAATATTCCTTTTACAAAATTGTGTCACGATAAATAAATTTTATCTTAATGCACCTACAGCCTTTTCTATATATGCATTTTATTGATACTTCAACTTTTTTAGTGTTGTGAAAGAAACTATGTAAAAAGAGCAGCAATATTACACTTTTGAGCAACCAAGAATAAGGTTTTGTACAGCATTCATGCGATCACTAGTCTATAGCCTTTTGACTTACATTTCGTTGAAATTTAATGGATATAAATATATTATGCATCAAACCAATAAATTATTAATGTTTTATACGTATATATACCCTTTCCTTCTAGTTACGACTGTCTATAAATTGTCCTCTTCTTGATCTCATGTGGATATAACCCTTCTGAGAATACAACGTTGCATTTGACCTCTACTTCTTCTTTGCTATTATTGATGATCTCAAAAGTCTCAGGATCGTGTATGAGAATTGGTGGAGTTTCATGTTCACTTAGGTCACGAGATGTTCTAGTCAAAAAGATCGATGCATGGAAACACTATACAAGATTAACAACCGATGTTAGAAAAGTGTGAAAACGCTGAAAAAATTCAATCGAGTGAAACATCATACAAGGTAAAGAATGAATAAATAGAGCTATTATGCACAAAGAAGTCATGGAAATGATGTTGCATGAGTGGATCCATAAAAGCATTAATTAATTGTAGACAAGTTTTCCTCACTCTGTTGCAAATACGAAGATAAATTAGTGTTGAAAATCGGGTACCTGTGGGATCCATAAAGGCATCATGCATTGCTCACAGATATATTGTTGTATGCAAAAGGCCTAATATAGGATATCCCACTGAATAAACCCCTTTTCCAATTCCAATAAAGGCAATAGTTGTTTGTGCATTCCATGAAAGGATAAGATGTATGGATATGACAATTGCTCGACAAAATGGTTTGGTTAATCATTGTACACCATTATTCAAATCTCAGGAACCCTGAGGTATTGTGTCATACACCTCACCTGTCACACACATCATCATAGCAACATCAATAAGCCAGTGGCCGTGGTGTACTGGAGTTGCACATAATGACGTATCTCTACAGATAATGGTGATTGTATCCCTAGATGCATAGTCAAGGTGGAGAATGAGGCCAATGTGGTAAAGGAAAGTGTGGTTGTTAATGGAATATTTGATACTTGAAGGAAAATGTTACCTATTGGCAAGTCTTTTCACGTGCATATCATATTACGTTCGAACATTTTTTACTTTAGGGAAATGTTGTTCTAAAAATCAGGTGTGACAAAGCAAATTCACCAGCCCCAATTTGTCAGTTTTAATGATGAATATTGCATCCTTTCATTTAATTCTTAACTGAGTTCAAGTTTATAACGAAGATTCACTTTATTATGTGCATGATAATTTGGAGATAGGCTTCTGCCTTATAGTGTACTCCACCTGCAGATGATGAAATAACAAAATATAAGTAGTGAACTCTATGTTTTGACATTAAATTCCACCTGTACTTTAGACATGAGGTTTTAATCTTACACTATGCCCCACCCATAAGTAAAGAGAGTGGAACATTATTATTGTGCAAGATTTTGTTGATATTGAATTGCTCCTTTCTTAGCTTATTTCTCTTTAATGAGATCAAAACCTAATAGCTTATCTTAATTAACACGTTAAAATAATGAGATTATATTTTACAAAAATTAATTAATCTAAAAAAATTTAAAACCATTACTAATTAAACTTCTAAATATTATGTTTAAAAAAATATATTTTTAATGTATTAAAATAAAAGTGTTTAAGGTTCGTTGTAATCTTCTGATTTTTGTTTTAGAATTGAATTAGTGATGTGAATTACAGGTGGAAATTATATGCAAGTGGAAATTTTATTGAGTAACACCCCTTGGAATAAGATTTCTCTAGAGTATCAAATGGAAATGTCTCTACAGAGGCAGAATGGTCAAAGAATGCACATGAAAGTTGACTGAGCAGAAAGAATAAATAAAATTAATATATTTTAGATTAAAAATTCCACTCAATGTTTTCAAGATATTATTAAACAAACTTCAATATTACGGGTGAGGCCAATATTCTAGAAAGTTTAACCTCTAACCATTGGTTGGGCAACTAACCATAAATGAAGAAAAAAATCATGTATGAATAGTGAAGTCTATAATGAATTTTTCCTACTTACATCAGTATTGCTCACTTAATGCTCAAACGAAATGATTCTGTAACACCCCCTAGCTGATTATCCATGTAAAAAAAATATAAGATGAAGGTAATGGGACACATATTCTAAGATGAATGTTGAGAAAAACATCGCAGTAGGTGTCACTTTCGGTTTATTTATGGCTAAGGAAATTGGCAAAGGAAATGGAAAAGAAAAAAAATGTATTAATTGGCATTTATTTATGAAAATAACGGAAAATAGGAGAAAAGGAAGGTTAATGGTCATAAAATTGTTTGAGGATGAAATTGAAAGAAAATGAAGAAAAATAAGGAAAATAGAGGCCTTAATGATAAAAAGGATTCTGAGGATCACTTGACAATCTTTCGTCAGTTCAATTTTGGGGCTCTATTCTATTGTCTCATTCTCTTCCCACTTGATTCCTCATAAAGCATGATCCTTGGAAATTTTGTCAAACAATGACATACATATTTACATATATATAATCGTTATCATAAAATAATCATGATCCCTAACAACCCTGTCAGACAATGACATACACACTTACATGTATACATATATAGACATCAACATAATCTAGATCAGAACATCATTACCTAATATTGTAAGATTAAGGTTAAGATAACTCTCTTTACCCTCCATGACATGCACAACATTGAGAAGGACAATTCTCAACATATCCCACACATCTAATACCTTAGATTCATTCACTTTACCTTTCCTATCACCTTTCTCATGAATGTCCTACCACCATCGATTTATCCCAATGGACCCAACCAATCCAGCTGACTATCATATTATTTCCTTCAACTATCATTTACTCATGCACAAAGCTTCATTTGGGTCTTACATTACCTGTTAGGTTTCATTTAATGCTTCCCAAGTTCTATTAACTTCCCTCTTTCCCCAATGAATTCCTAAGTCCCCCAAAACATAAAAGGAAAGAACAAGAAGAAACATAAAGAAAACCATGAAAAACCAAAAACATTATAATACCACAAACAAAGTGGCATGGCCATGTATCAGACATAAAATAAACTGCAAATCAAGTGCAAATAGATCACAAAGCATCGAAATCACAAGACTAGTAAAAAATAACCAGGACTCAACCCCATGGGTTCCCAATGCCTCCAAGGGAAAGATCAACCTCACCCTTCTCCAAGATTCCATGGCCATCTATTTTTCCATGCAATCCCCTACATCATACTTCCATAAACATGTAGCTATTAGTGCACACATAAATGTAACAATATACTTGTTACCTTACCTTGTTGTGTTGAGCACACTTCCTTGTAACTTAACACATACATATGTTATCTCTCAAGCGACTCCAATTCCTTGATGAATCCCCCATAACATGAAACCAAATGTTACACCTGCCAAATACATGTTCATGAGAATACCATATGTCCACGTAATGTCAGGCAAAATAAAGGATAGGAAGACTTCATGTATTCATGCAAAGCACTCATTCATTTGGAAAACAAGGTCTCCAAGCATAGCCAAATGAGTTTTCACCAAATTCCTTTCCTTTATATTTTTCCTTACTAGAATGGAGTCTGTATATGTACTATCAGATCACCCTACTATTATTCATATAAACAAATCAACTATTACCTTGTCATGCTAATACCAAGCATGTTACCTTGCAACTATTCACACATGTTAGTCACATGTTCCAAAGATCAAGACATAATGTATATTAATTTGAAATCAACCTTTACCAAGATTGATAGTCATGCCATAATCAACTCATAGTCATTAATCATAATATTACAACTAGCACCGACTTACACTCATGTGCATATTAGTTGTCCCAACACATATTGTGATAGTAAAATAATCTTAAAACAAGATAATTCCTTCATGCAATATTAAAGACACATACACATATAATGCAATTAATCAAACATTGAGACAAACTGTAAACATATCATGTTAGATAAACAAACATATGACATAATCACACTCATACCTCAATGTATCTCAGGGGAGGCTATCACATCTGCACAAGTCAGTTCAACACCCACTGGAAGGGAGTTGCAAACCCCTAATATTTTCAGAGAGAAATGATTAAGTATCATTATGGATTGCAAATTATAACTTTTTGTTCTTGTAGGAGCTATTATATTACAACAAAGGTTGAATAACCAAAATTTTAATGACTATTAGGTTGGAATCATGTATTTACAAAATGTAATCTTCCATAAGCTATCCCTTTATAGTTTACTTATGCTTCAAATATTTCCTCAATTTATATTTTTCTTCGGCTTAGTATTTTAGATTAGGGAAGCAATATGAGAAGTTCAACTTATTTGAAGATAGGTAATTCTTGTGCAAACAACAAATGCCTTGATTTATTGAAAGTGAATTTTAATATAGAACCTTATTATTTTCAAATCCTCTTGATATATTCTAACAAGTTGTATAAATTTCATTATTATTACATAGATATAGACAAATTCTTTTAGTTCACTTGTTAGTTAATTATTTTAGGAGTCTCTATTAATGTTATTTCAAATACGTTTTTTTTTTGTTGTCCACATCATTCACCATATACTCTTACAAATGAGATGGTTCTGCAACAAGATTTCTGCTAGATTGAATTCACTTAATACATAATGAATATGAACCATAATATAAATACAACATTGAATTTAAATATAAATTTTAAGAATAATAAAAGTATTATAAAAAATGAAATTGTATTATATAAATAAATATATATAATATGCTTGAGGATTTTTCATTCTCTGCTTCATGCTTTGTGGCTCTCAAACATAATTTGACACAAAAAGAAGACATAGAAACAAAAATAATAATGACATATATAGATGCAAACCCAAACAGATGCACAAGAACAAAACACAGAGACATGGAAAAAGAGAGCGTTGTTTCATAGTGAGCACATCAGACTACCACCGCCTAGAGGAGCGAAATCAAATTCGAACAGATTTTCCGGATTTTACTATTTGTGTTCCCTGCTTTTGTGGATTTTTCTGTGTACCCTACTTTTCTTTCTTTTCCTCTTTTGATAACGGTCAAGTTTTACTATTTTCTAAAATCCTACATATCTCCAACGCCATTTTAAATAAATTGGAGAATGATTTTCATGGGTGATAATTAACTGATTTTCTCTTGGATTCTTCTTCAACTTAACAGTCATCTTTCTAGATGACGGAAGATTGCATCCAAATGCATAGTATCGAATAGACAACCGAAATGTTTCATGATCGTCCAAACACTGGCAAATCTGCATCTTCATACAACAATGATCCAATGCATCTTGAGAAAAGAGGACATTCTATGAAGAAAAGAATATTATAAAAAAAATATTATATTTTAATCATCAATATTCACATATTTTAAAAAAAGATTATTTATGATTATAAATTTATAGTGAAGAAAATATCTAAAATAGAAAATGATTAATAAAATTTGTATTTATAAAATAATTAATGATTTTTTTATAATTTAAATATCAATAGTCAAAATATGTTATTTTTTTTTATAATTTAGTTATAATTATTTAAAATATAAAAAGATAACATAAAACCAAAGGTATTTATGAATCTTACTAGTTGTGATATTCAAATTTAAAATTTAAAGCTAAAAATTATTGATAGAATCTTTATTTTATTTGAAATTTAAATTTTAACTATTTTTTATTATAACTTTCTACAAGTTTTAAATAATTTAAAAGTGGAAATTTTCTTAGGGGTATAATTTTTTAAAATTAAATTGATATCAAATTACACAATATTAAAATATTTTTTCTAATATAACATTAAAATCTTTTTTCTATGGTTCACTAGATTGTAAACTATTAAATAAAATTTTAAGTGAAATAGAAAAACCATAAGTTAATTGAATCCATCAATTGTACATGAAAATACCAATGGTGCTTAGTCCGATGGCTCATGCGCTTTGGCAAAGGCTTAGTTATAATGGGTGGGAGGTCGAGTGATCGACCTCCCTCCTCCTTCTCTGGCGCACACTACTCAACAAAAATTTTGCCCACGGGGTTTTGGATTTACGGTAAATGGGTGCACTATTAAGGCACTCCTTGCGATATGTCACTAGTTCAAATCCCCTATGGGTGCTTACCTACCAAAAAAAAGGAAAATATCATTAGTGCCTAACTAGAAATACTAGACTTGGTTTGTTATAGAACCGTTACTCAATGCTAGCGAGTTCTTCCATCCCCAATAGGATGTAATTTAAGGAAAATTTAGTCAAGTAGATATATTTTCATTTTCATTTTAGTATTTTAATTGTTATTATACTGGAATATATTTTCAATTTTATTTAAAAGGTTTAGTAAAAGTAATCAATTAAAGAATTATTTAGTATTTATATCATTATTATAGTCATAATTGGATAGAAATAAGGAAGCAAATTGTCAAAATATTATTCTATATGTCTTCTCTCAACCTTCTGGAGTAAACATCAAATTCATTACTTCTTGTGCTTCTTCCTTAACTCAAGAGGTACGAGAGATCTTAAGAGTCTCACTTAGTAATGATCAACATCCTCATATAGTTAGTTTGGTTTATAGGCTATAGGAGTCATCAAGTCTAGAAATTGTCCAAAAATCTTAACCTAGAAAGTTACATAGCATCAACGAAACCCACATTTAATAAGATAATCAAATATTCCAACACCATGTTGTTTTATCCAATAAAAATGAGGATAAGGTTAATAAAGATATGCCATCTAACAAAATCATACATTTAATCTAGTTAATTGGGTTACAATGTGTCTAACCCATATTTCCCATGGGAGCATAGACTTTATGAACTTCACGCTTCCTTTTAGGATAAAATCAAGCAAATGGGCATAACACATTCTAATCTCTAGAGGTAAAAAAAGGGTAGTAAGTTGCCAAAAAAAATATAATGATCTACATCCAAAAAGTCTATTGTTTGTTACTCATACCCCCCAAATAGGAACCTCATTTTAGAAGCTTCTTCATCATTCATGGAACAAAATAATCCCTTGTAACATTCTTAATTTAATGGGGGAAAAGACAAGGATTAAGGATATGGGAGAACAAATGAGGAGGCACTCACTAATAGTGCATCTTATTGTATGATCAAGTTTAGTACTCCATAATATTGTCTTCCATTTCAAGAGAAAATAGAGGAGGAAATTTTGTCTCTTAAACCTCTTTGATTTAAGAGTAATTATCATCGCATGTATAATTGTTCCTACCCTAGGAAAAAAATACCATTATGCTAATAATAAGCACATGGTGGAAGTATCATTATATCGCCTTCATTTCCCATGAATATCTCCCTATTTCTCCACAAAATGGAAAAGGATGTAGTGAAATAATTCTAGACCATGTCAAGATCTAGCTTCTTAGCGGTTTTCTAAGACATCTTTTCTCTACAAGGATACATCCCATAGATGTAAAGATGAAGAACACACATTTTTCCTATTTGAAGCAACAATGAACACATACTTGATGTTAGGTGTAAATATTTCCCATGTAGTTGGATTTGAAACATATAAAATTGATGACCTGAAGCTTTTAATATAGAAATATATTGTAAAATTCCAATATAATATGGGAAAGATAAAAACAAATAATGAGTTTAATTCAACGATCATGAAATAAACAAATTATATAATTTGGTAAATTAAAAAGGAATCTTTCTTCTATCAATTTACCTTGGTATTAGAAAAAGATGGCAAAGAGGTTGGTGGTAAGAAATATGAAGCACAAGACCATGAGAAACAACATATCAACTAACTCCATGGTTGTTGTAGTCTCACTAGTGAACATCATATACATTTTTATTTAAATATATGCATGTATATTTTCCTACCACATGGGAAAAATAAATAATGAAAAAATTTAAACAAAATGTTAAATATTTAGTATGCCTAGTCACAAATATCATTATGTCACAAATGCACTAAAATTCCTTATGAGTAGTCCACCACTATGCCCTGTTTTCATAAATAAAAATAAGGTTATACTAGTATATTTTAAATAACATCCGAAATAAAATTTTCATAATATTATACCTAAACATTGCAGGCATTTTTACATGGATGTATAACTCAATAAAGAGGTATAAATGAAGTGGCAATAACTATGACAAATGAAATGGTGATCGCATCCAATTATGGAAGGACATAATCCCAGTTGTCAACTTAGAAGGAACCAACGCCGACATGGAAACTCTCTTAGCTAGTTGAAGGCCAGTGGCACTGAGAAAATTGTTGATATATCCCTCTGGAATAGAGATGGGGTCTCAACTGGCTGGCTGCACCTGGACATCCTGCCAAATCTCAAACCCCATTAGCCAATTTTGTTCGATATTTTGAAAGGATATGCTCAAGTCGCCACTGCCAAGTTGGATCGACGAATTTGGACAGGATGCGAGAGCAATCTGTACTTAGTCAAAGATGGGTATACTATGCTGTTAAAAGATTCCACACATTTTTCGCCAAGCTGACTTTGGAAGAAGATATGGAATTCATCCATGGAAAAGTATTGACTGCAGAAAACTTAAAGAAAAGGAACATTTATGGGCCTTCACGCCGTGCTTTATGTGAACAAGGAGAAGATCACATTCCAAATCTTTTTAGAAAATTCTTTCATCCTTTAGAAGTTTGGAAACATGCTTTGTAAGCACTAGTATGCTTGGTATGCACTAGGATGCATAAATTAAGATTGAACACCAAATCCTCCAATCGGAATATAAGACATTCTAATCGTTCCGAAACAATCATAGCATTATTTAGTATGTTTACGTGCTTTTTCTCCTCGAAAGGTTCCCGAATTCTCCTCGAAAGGTTCACGAAATTAAATTTTTGAATTTGGTTAACAGCTCTTCCAATGAGTTACATTTACAAAATTTCCATTCTTTATTGATTTCTATATTTTATATGGCTATTCAAAATATATACAAAATTTCCATTCTTTGTTGATTTCTATATTTTCTATGGCTATTCAAAATATACGCAGAAGTTTTCCATAATCATAAAATTTCCAAAACGGGTAAAGTATTTATGAGTTGCATAAGGTTTTAAATTTTAATCTTTATCTAAATGGTATCTGTAAGTTTTAGCATAATCTCTATTTGATTAAGAAACTTTACAAACCCATTTTAAAAATTTTATTTTTATTTTTAAATTAAAAATTATTATTCATAAATTATAAATCAATTTTTTTAAAATATATATATATATATATAATTTTTATAATAAAATTAAAAAATATATTTCAATAACTCATAACTACACACAAACACAAAGACAGACAAAAGGAGAGCCTTGTCTCATAGTGAGCACATGAGACTAGGTGGAGCGAAATAAAATTCGAACAGAAGTGTTGTCTCATAGTCACCACATGAGACTAAGAGGAGCGAAATAAAATTCGAACAGAACGTATATCCGGTTTTTTCGGCTTTTTAACATTCTCTGGCCTTCTTTTCCGGTTTTTTCGCTTTTTGATAAAGTTCAAGTTTTATATAAATATACGGATAATTATTCAAAATATTTTATCAATCTTTTTATAATTTAATTATAATTATTTAAAATATTTAAAAAAAAAATAAAAAAAAATAAAAAATAATTAGTTTGTTATTTATATTTATAAAAATAAGGATCGAGATGTAAAGGTGATAGTCATCTAATAGGGATTTGTCTACACCTAGTATTTTTTTAAATTTGTTGAAAATTATTGTTATAATTTTTATTTTATTTGAAATTTAAATTTTAACCATTTTTTTTATTAGGAATTTTTATATTTTTTAAATAATTTAACGGTGGAGTATTTTTTTAGGGGTATAATTTTTTTAAATTAAATTGATATTAAATTACACAATATTAATTTTTTTTTTACAATAGTAATATTAAATTTTTTTTTCATGGACAGTTAAATTGTAAATCACATCAAATAAAATTTCTAAGTGAAATAGAGAAATCATAAATTAATTGAATCTATCAATTAAACATGAAAATAACAATAGTGCTTGGAATCGATATATTGACTAGAGGTATAGATTGAGTTTGTTATAGAAAGGTTACTCAATGTTAGCCCGTTCTTCCACCTCCATCATGGTCCAATTTAAGGAAAAATTAACCAAATTAATATATTTTTGTTTTCAATTTAATATTTTAATTGTTATTCTATTAAAGTATATTTTTATTTTTATTCAATTATTAATTCATTTTTAAAAAATTTAATAAAAATAATCCATTAAATAATTATTTAGTATTTATATCATTATTATAATTATAATTTAATAGAAAAAAGAAACAAATTGTTAAAACATTATTCTATATTTCTTATATTTCTTCCATCAACCGTGTGGAATAAACATCAACTTCTTCGGTTATTGAGTTTCTTCCTTAAATTAAGAGGTATATGACATCTTAAGAAATTTCCATTCTTTAAATTTAAGTTTATATATATATATATATATATATATATATATATATATATATATATAATATTTCAATAATTTATAAAATGCTAATGAATAATGAAATAATTATTATAATTGTTTAACAATATATTATTATTGTCTTAATTTGATAAAATAAAAAAATAAATAGTTAAAAAAATAGTTTATATATTTTTATAAAATTTATAAACAAAACATCAAGTTTCATAATTCTTATTTTTTTTCCCTTTTCTTTTATTTGATGACTCAACAGTTACGAAACGTTTTAGTAGGGTTTTTCAATTAGGGATGATCACCTTCACATATAAGAGATTCCAATGGTTGGGGTTCTATAGGTATTGATCACATATATGAATTATCTAAACACTTTAATATAGTAAGGTGTTGCATGGTTACAATCCAATACAAACTTAATGTGATGACTAATTATGCCAACACCATCTTTGCTTCTCTCAAGAAAATTAAAAATAAAAATGTAAACAAAGATTTTTTCAACCCAACCTTTAGAACAATGTCTCAGCAAAGTTATATATTTAAGCTAGTTAATTAGTTTATAATGTGTTCAATCCTTATTTCCCACAACGACCTACATAATAGGGGATTCATGCTTCTTTTTAAGGTAAAATGACCCAAATGGGTACAACAAATTCCTATCTTTCAAGGTCAAATATGGTAGTTAGTTTTCTAAAGAGCATTATTTATTACCCATACTCCCCCAAAAATAAACAAATTCAAAAAAATTCTTCATCACTCTTGGGAAAAAATAGTCCCTTAACCCTTATTTAACATAAGGCGAAAAAGAGAAAAGCTCAAGGATATGGGAGAACAAAAGATAGAAAGCTCACGTTTATTAATAAATAATATATTTTCCAAGAGCTAGTGGAGGAGGAATGTTTATCTTTGAAACCTCTTTCCTTTCATTGAAGAACACCTATCATCGGATGTATAGTTGTCCCTACCCTAGAAACAAACTTGGCATTATGATGGCATGAAACACAAGGTGGAAGTATCATCATACCACCTTTATTGTTCATGAATATTATGAAGACACTTATGCGAGCATTCCAACTCAAAATTTTTGTTTCTCCACAAACTAGAAGAGGATTATGTGGAAGCATTCTAGGCTTCACAAAGATGTAACTTATTAGTGGTTTTCTAAGATATGTTTTTCTACCAAGATATATCTGAAAGATAAAGGGTTTAATAATACATCTTTTTTCCCGTTTGTAACAACATATAAATGAATTTAAGCACATATTTTCCCACATAGTTAGATTCAAAAAATACAAAATAGTTCACATAAAAATATTGATATAGAGGAATATAAATGAATAATTTCTAATAAAAATCACTTTATGAAAATCCATTTTCTCCTAAACCTTTGTAAGGTTCAAATATTGAAGGGAAAATGTAAAAAAAAGAATAATAGATAAGAATTAGAAGCAAGTGGGTTTATGAATCACAACCTCATGTCACAAGAATTTTCTCTCCACCACCTTAAAGTTGGCCATATCAAAATTAATGGGTGAATGGGTTCTATTTTTCTTAGCTCTGTATTATAGTATAAAATTACTCACAAGCTTTAAATTTGACTAATTATTTTGTTTAATAATAAATCATTTTATCTCTAATATTCAAGCTTCCAAAAATGTAATTTTTTATTTTTTAATACTAATACATCTCACTTTATAATGATGGTTCATATATTTTCAGAGAGAAATGATTAAGTATCATTATGGATTGCAAATTATAACTTTTTGTTCTTGGAGGAGCTATTATATTACAACAAATGTTGAATAACCACAATTTTAATGACTATTAGGTTGGAATCATGTATTTACAAAATGTAACCTTTCATAAGCTATCCCTTTATAGTTTACTTATGCTTCAAATATTTCCTCACTTTATATTTTTCTTAGGCTTAGTATTTTAGATTAGGGAAGCGATATGAGAAGTTCAACTTATTTGAAGATAGGTAATTCTTCTGCAAATAACAATTGCCTTGATTTATTGAAATTGAATCTTAATATAAAACCTTATTATTTTTTAATCCTCTTAATATATTCTAACAAATTGTATAAATTTCATTATTATTACATAAATATACACAAATTCTTTTAGTTCACTTGTTAGTTAATTATTTTAGGAGTCTCTATTGATGTTATTTCAAATAAGTTTTTTTTTTGTTGTTGTCCACATCTCATTCACCATATACTCTTACAAATGAGATGGTTCTGCAACAAGATTTCTGCTAGATTGAATTCACTCAATACATAATGAATATGAACCATAATATAAATACAACATTGAATTTAAATATAACTTTTAAGAATAGTAAAAGTATTATAAAAAAATGAAATTGTATTGGCTATATATATATATATATATATATATATATTCAATTTTTTTGGTACGAGAAAAGATTTCACCCTCAAAATTGTCCCTAGATGCAACTTTCAAATAATTATAAATGCATCAATTTTTTAATTATATCATATCATCTATTTAATTATTTTTCCTACACTAATTTAAGATATGAATAAACCAAAATAAGTCATTTTTTATTTGAAATTAATTGTAATTTCTAACATCATTATTATTACTCTATTCCTTTTGTCTGTTATGTAATGTGAATCTTTATATGACTCACACCCTTAATCTTTGGTTTGAATAGCCATGACCAAGGGATATCTAGTTCTCAATATCTCTTGAGGGCACCTCACCTATGCTACAAAACCCTTTAACATGGATGGATTTTTTCCCATGAGATTTCAAACTAGTAATGAAAATCCATTTTCTCCTAAACCTTTGTAATGTTCAAATATTTCAGGGAGAATGTAAAAAAGAGAATAATAGATAAGAATTAGAAGCAAGTGGGTTTATGAATCACAACCTCATGTCACAAGAATTTTCTGTCCACCACCTTAAATTTTGCCATATCAAAATTAAAGAGGTTATATTTTTCTTAGCTTTGTATTATAGTATAAAATTACTGACAAGCTTTAAATTTGAATAATTATTTTGTTTAATAATAAATCATTTTAGATCTAATATTCAAGCTTCCAAAAATGTAATTTTTTATTTTTTAATACTAATATATCTCACTTTATTAATGATGGTTCATATATTTTCAGAGAGAAATGATTAAGTATCATTATGGATTGCAAATTATAACTTTTTGTTCTTGGAGGAGCTATTATATTACAACAAAGGTTGAATAACCAAAATTTTAATGACTAGTAGGTTGGAATCATGTATTTACAAAATGTAATCTTTCATATGCTATCCCTTTATAGTTTACTTATGCTTCAAATATTTCCTCACTTTATATTTTTCTTAGGCTTAGTATTTTAGATTAGGGAAGTGATATGAGAAGTTCAACTTATTTGAAGATAGGTAATTCTTGCGCAAACAACAAATGCATTGATTTATTGAAAGTGAATTTTAATATAAAACCTTATTATTTTCGAATCCTCTTGATATATTCTAACAAATTGTATAAATTTCATTATTATTACATAAATAAACACAAATTCTTTTAGTTCACTTGTTAGTTAATTATTTTAGGAGTCTCTATTGATGTTGTTTCAAATACGTTCTTTTTTTGTTGTCCACATCTCATTCACCATATACTCTTACTAATGAGATGGTTTTGCAACAAGATTTCTGCTAGATTGAATTCACTCAATACATAATTAATATGAACCATAATATAAATACAACATTTAATTTAAATATAATTTTAAGAATAGTAAAAGTATTATAAAAAATGAAAAAATATTTCACCCTCAAAATTGTCCCTAGATGCAACTTTCAAATAATTCTAAATGCATCGATATTTTTATTATATTAGTTCATCTATTTAATTATTTTTCCTACACTAATTTAAGATATGAATAAACCAAAATAAGTCATTTTTTATTTGAAATTAATTGTAATTTCTAACATCATTATTATTACTCTATTCCTTTTGTTTGTTATGTAATGTGAATCTTTATATGACTCACACCCTTAATCTTTGGTTTGAGTAGCCATGACCGAGGGATATCTAAGCTCTCAATATCTCTCGAGGGCACTTGACCTATGCTACAAAACCCTTTAACATGGATGGATTTTTGCCCATGAAATTTCAAACTGGTAATATTTTCACCATGGAGTGCCTTAACAAAACACTGTGTCACTACCTATTATATGCCCTATAAACTTATTGTTACTTTATTTTCAATGTTGTGAAATAATATATTAACCTATTCTATAATATACAATGTTAAAACAATAATAAAATGTAAATCTTCACATGAATCTTATTATATTATTTTTACGTTTATAGTATCCATAAATTTTTTGTCCATGATTTTTTTCTTTAAACAAAGTTAACCATAAACATAAATATAATTTTCAAAATTTAGAATTATTCTTAGTATAATGATATATTTCGTAGTTTCATATTAACTTGATTAATACTCTACAATCACGCGTTGGTGAACAGTGAAATGTAATAATAAACATCTACGGTGAATCATGGCTACATCCGACATGTTCAGGGTTAAAATTCCAATATGAGGAAGAAAGGAGAAGGGAAAGAAGAACCAAAGTGATTAAATACAGTGTGACTATTGTATTGGTACAAAAGAAATTGAATGCGATGGATCTGGAAGAAAATCTATACAAACATGAGACTCGCAGAAACCTCAAAGACAAAATATTGGGATCATTGATTATTCTATTGATGTGAAGGAATATTGGGATCGTTTTGAATTAATTTGAATTGGTTAGGTGGGCATATCTATACATTGGGGAAGTGATGTATGCTTAAACAATTTATCCATTGAGGAAGTGGTACAATTAAGGAAAAATAAAGAAAAAAAAAAAAAAAAAAATATATATATATATATATATATATATATATAAGTTTGTGTGGGGTTTACTTCTCATTATGTAATAGGTTCAAATCTTATGGGGAGGGGTTGAGGATGGGAGATAACTTTAGAAAAATAAAACTATCCCAAGGGGTGCATTGAGATTCCAACATTCCTTAATAAAAAGATAGTATGGAAATTGTTATGTGCAAAGCATGGAACTTGTTACGTGCAACACACAAAATCATAGAATTCAAAGTTTGTGGAACTTGTTATGTGTAGCACAAGAAATCATAGACTTGAAAGTACGTGGTGAAATAGCAAGCAACTATCACAATTTTAGGCATTTACTCTTGTTTATAGTTTTGTTGCAACATAGTGTTAGGTGCCTCTTTGGAGAAGACCATGATTGTTAAGGATCCTATCTTCAAGTTGGGCTCATCAATCGCTACAAAAAAAGAACACAATTTCTTGGGTGGTTGATAGGGATCATTCATTGGAGAACACATCTTGGGGATGATAAAGAGTCCATTATTATGGGAGCATCCTTCTTCTAGCTTACAAAAGTGCCTTCTTCAATTTGATAATAGATTTTGAGATCTGGGTCTTGTTAAGAACTTGTAGTACCTCTAAAAGTATTTAATATGGCTTCTAAAACCTAGGGAGTATCCCTCTCCCTCACGCTCTTTCCCTCCCTCTCCCTCTTCCCTCTCACTATTCCTATCCCTCTCCTATTCCTCTCTCTCTCACCCACTCTCCCTCGCCAACACGTCCCCCCTCCCGCCTCTTTCTCCCTCCTCCCATCTCTCTCTCTCTCTCTCTCTCTCTCTCTCTCTCGGATTTCCCTCCATATATTCCCCCCCTCCCCCACGTCTGTCTATCTACGTGTGTGACCCCCCTCTCTCCTCCTCCCTCCCTTTTCCATCACCCCATCTCTCTCTAAATAATAACAAATTACAATTCACATAGGTAAAATAAAACATCCCTCTCTCTCATAACAAAAGAAAATAAAAAATAAAACATCTCTGTGTTTTATTTTAACTATGTGAAAAATTATTACATTTGAGAAAGTGTAATAGGCCCTTGTATGCGTTCGTCCAATGAAATATAACCGCAACAGTGTGATGATGGTGTAACAACCAACCGAATACAATCCACTAACCTAGCTGAGCTTGCACGCTCCCAACCAATAGAATATTAGCAAAACGAGAGATTAGGGTAGCTGCATCTTGAAACGATTTTTTTTTAAGAGATGAAGGATTAGGTTTAGGAAGAAAGAACAAAGCTTCACTCTTTTCTTTTAATGTTTTATATAGTTATTTTTGACGTTGCATATAGTTATATGTTCTGGATCCTAATTGAAGTTAATTGTTATATGGTCTGGATTCCAATTGAGATAAGTTAATTGTTGGCCTCTATTCGGTGTAAGAATCATCTACACCGAATCATCTATATTTCCATCCACATATTACTTCATATTTACCAAATTTGTGTTTGTAGAGGTGGGCAGATTTCGACCAAACCATCATGGATTCATTCGCAACATATTTTTTAGGAGCGGGTGGTAGCAGAGGTGTGGTGCTCTGGATGTCCATGACTCTCACCACCTAAGCTCACCCCACTTCCATGCCCGATTTGATAGAGAAGAGGTCGAACCTCAAGATGAATGTAGGAAGACTGTTGGTGGCTAGGAAAGAGAAAATGTCTTAAGAGAATGACCACTACCCAGAAATCAAACATCTAAACTAAAATCGATTCAAAGAAGGAACAACCTAAAATCTTAAAATAAAACTTTTTGCTTAAATTATATTTGATCAAAACTATTAAACTGTTTCTGCTTCAGTAATTCACCTTCATTTTCCTGATTCCTTAATTCTACGAGAAGGATTGAGCTCGATAACGGGAAATCTAAGTGTAAGAGGCAAAATATGTTTTGTGAAGCCCAGCTTCTAAGTATATCGATATTTAAAGCAACAACACCGCAATCAAGCATGTACTGAGAAGTAACAACACCAAAAAGTTCCAAGTAAATCGATATTTAAAGCGACAACACCACAATCAAGCAGTTATTGAGAAATAACTATAAGGTACCTTAAAGCTGCTTGGTCCATAGTGGTGCTCAATCCGTGGTTTGTCCATTCTATATGAGCAGTAAAGATGCTGAAATAATTCAGAAAAACCAAAAATCCAGAAATAATTGGTAAAGTTGTAATACTAAAATGAAAGAGATTAAAGATTTAATAAATCAAATGAAAACAAGATCTGCCTCACCTCATCCATCCATAGAGAAGTGACATGGAGATTGCATTCGCCGCTTTCATTCAGCTATAGAATTTCTTGGAATTTTCCCTTTTCTTTTGGAAGCTGAAGATGAGAAAAACAAAAAATGCAGAAATAATCAATAAATTGCCATTACTAAAACTAAAGAGATTAGAGATTTAATAAATCAAATGAAGATGAGAGAAACAAAAAATGCAAAAATAATCAATAAATTGCCATTACTAAAACTAAAGAGATTAGAGATTTAATAAACAAATGAAAACAAGCTCTGCCTCACCTCATCCATCGAGAAGAAGTATGGAGATTGCGTTGACCAATTTGGTTGTACAGGAATACCTCTGCTTGAGGATTTTTTCATTCTCTGCTTCATGCTTTGTGGCTCTCAAACATAATTTCACACAAAAGGAAGGAAATCCGCATCTTCATACAACAACGATCCAATGCATCTGGAGAAAAGAGGACATTCTATGAAGAAAAGAATATTATAAAAAAAAAAATTATATTTTAATTATCAATATTCACAATATTTAAAAAATAAAATTATTTATGATTATAAATTTATTGTAAAGAAAATGATTAATAAAATTTGTATTTATAAAATAATTAATAATTTTTTTATAATTTAAATATCATTAGTCAAAATAGGTTATCTTTTCATATAATTTAGTTATAATTATTTAAAATATGAAAAAAAAAATAACATAAAACCAAAGGTATTTATGAATCTTACTAGTTGTAGATATTCAAATTTTAAATTTAAGGCTAAAAATTATTGGCATAATCTTTATTTTATTTGAAATTTAAATTTTAACTCTTTTTTATTATAACTTTCTACAAGTTTTAAAAAATTTAAAAGTGAAATATTATTTTAGGGGTATAATTTTTTAAAATTAAATTGATATCAAATTACACAATATTAAAATAATTCTTCTAATATAACATTAAAATCTTTTTTCTATGGTTCTAGATTGTAAACTATTAAATAAAATTTTAAATGAAACAGAAAAACCATAAGCTAATTGAATCCATCAATTGTACATGAAAATATCAATAGTGCTTAGTCCGATGGCTCAAGCGCTTTGGCAAAAGCTTAGTTATAATGGGTGGGAGGTCTAGTGATCGACCTCCCTACTCCTTCTCTGGTGCACACTACTCGACAAAAAAATTTCCCACGGGGTTTTGGATTGACGCTGAATGGGTGCACTGTTAAGGCACTCCTTGCGATAGGTCACTAGTTCAAATCCCCTGTGGGTGCTTACCTACCAAAAAAAAGAAAATATCTATAGTGCCTGACTAGAAATACTAGACTTGGTTTGTTATAGAACCGTTACTCAATGCTAATGGGTTCTTCCATCCCCAATAGGATGCAATTTAAGGAAAATTTAGTCAAGTAGATATATTTTCATTTTCATTTTAATATTTTAATTGTTATTATACTCGAATATATTCTCAATTTTATTTAAAAAGTTTAGTAAAAATAATCAATTAAAGAATTATTTAGTATTTATATCATTATTATAGTCATAATTCGATAGAAATAAGGAAGCAAATTGTTAAAAGATTATTCTATATGTTTTCTCTCAACCTTCTGGAGTAAACATCAAATTCATTACTTCTTGTGTTTCTTCCTTAACTCAAGAGGTACAAGAGATCTTAAGAGTCTCACTTAGTAATGATCAACATCCTCATATAGTTAGTTTGGTTTATAGGCTATAGGAGTCATCAAGTCTAGAAATTGTCCAAACACCTTAACCTAGAAAGTTACATAGCATCAACGAAATCCACATTTAATAAGATAATCAAATATTCCAACACCATGTTGTTTTCTCCAATAAAAATGAGGATAAGGTTAATAAAGATATGCCATCTAACAAAATCATACATTTAATCTAGTTAATTGGGTTACAATGTGTCTAACCCATATTTCCCATGGGAGCATAGACTTTATGAACTTCACGCTTTCTTTTAGGATAAAATCAAGCAAATGGGAATAACAAATTCTAATCTCTAGAAGTAAAAAAAAGGTAGTAAGTTGCCAAAAAAAATATAATGATCTACATCCAAAAAGTCTATTGTTTGTTACTCATACTCCCCAAATAGGAACGTCATTTTAGAAGCTTCTTCATCATTCATGGAACAAAATAATCCCTTGTAACATTCTTAATTTAATGGGGGAAGAGACAAGGATTAAGGATATGGGAGAACAAATGAGGAGGCACTCACTAATAGTGCATCTTATTGTATGATCAAGTTTAGTACTCCATAATATTGTCTTCCATTTCAAGAGAAAATAGAGGAGGACATTTTCTCTCTTAAACCTCTTTTATTTAAGAGAAATTATCATCGCATGTATAATTGTTCCTACCCTGGGAAAAAAAATACCATTATGCTAATCAGAAGCACATGGTGGAAGTATCATTATATCGCCTTCATTTCCCATGAATATCTCCCTATTTCTCCACAAAATTGAAAACGATCTTGTGAAGGAATTCTAGACCATGTCAAGATCTAGCTTCTTAGCGGTTTTCTAAGACATCTTTTCTCTACAAGGATACATCCCATAGATGTAAAGATGAAGAACACACATTTTCCCTATTTGAAGCAACAATGAACACATACATGATGTTAGGTGTAAATATTTCCCATGTAGTTGGATTTGAAACATATAAAGTTGATGACTTGAAGCTTTTAATATAGAAATATATTGTAAAATTCCAATATAATATGGGAAAGATAAAAACGAATCATGAGTTTAATTCAACGATCATGAAATAAAAAAATTATATAATTTGGTAAATTAAAAAGGAATCTTTCTTCTATCAATTTACCTTGGTATTAAAAAAATATGGCAAACAGGTTGGTGGTAAGAAATATGAAGCACAAGACCATGAGAAACAACATATCAACTAACTCCATGGTTGTTGTAGTCTCACTAGTGAACATCAAATACATTTTTGTTTAAATATATGCATGTATATTTTTCTACCACATGGGGAAAATAAATAATGAAAAAATTTAAACAAAATGTTAAATATTTAGTATGCCTAGTCACAAATATCATTATGTCACAAATGCACTAAACTTCCTTATGAGTAGTCCACCACTATGCCCTGTTTTCATAAATAAAAATAAGGTTATACTAGTATATTTTAAACAACATCGAAAATAAAATTTTGATAAGATTATACCTAGACATTGCAGGCATTTTGACATGTATGTATAACTCAATAAAGAGGTATAAATGAAGTGGCAATAACTATGACAAATGAAATGGTGATCACATCCAATTATGGAAGGACATAATCCCAATTGTCAACTTAGAAGGAACCAACGCCGACATGGAAACTCTCTTAACTAGTTGAAGGCCAATGGCACTGAGAAAATTATTGATATATCCCTCTGGAATAGAGATGGGGTCTCAACTGGCTGGCTGCACCTGGACATCCTGCCAAATCTCGAACCCCATCGACCAATTTTGTTCAATATTTTGAAAGGATATGCTCAAGTCGCCACTGCCAAGTTGATCGACAAATTTGGACAGGATGCAAGAGCAATATGTACTTAGCCAAAGATGGGTATACTATGCTGTTAAAAGATTCCACACATTTTTCGCCAAGCCGACTTTGGAAGAACATATGGAACTCGTCCACGAAAAAGTATTGACTGCAGAAATCTTAAAAAAAAGGAACATTTATGGGCCTTCACATCGTGCCTTATGTGAACAAGCAGAAGAGCACATTCCACATCTTTTTAGAAAATTCTCTTATGCTTTAGAAGTCTGGAAACATGATTTGTATGCACTAGTATTCTCACGAATTCTCCTCGAAAGGTTCACGAAAATAAATTTTTGAATTTGGTTAACAGCTCTTCCAATGAGTTACATTTACAAAATTTCCATTCTTTATTGATTTCTATACTTGCTATTGCTATTCAAGATATACGCGGAGGTTTTCCATAATCATAAAATTTCCAAAACGGATAAAGTGTTTATGAGTTGCATAGGGTTTTAAATTTTAATCTTTATCTAGATGGTATCTATAAGTTTTAAGCATAACTCATTTCATTCTTTTCCTTAAAGACCTTAACTAAGATCAGGACCTGGAGGGATCTGAATAAGGGGCATAGACCTGACCTTACTGATGCTAAAGCGCATTTCAGGACCTGTCAGCCGGGAAAGTGAAGGTAATCTCTATTTGATTAAGAAACTTTACAAACCAAATTTAAAAATTTTATTTTTAAATTGGAGATTATTATTCATAAGTTATAAGTCAATTTTTTAAAAAATAACTCTATATATATAGATAGATATATATATTATTTTTATAATAAAATTAAAAAATATATTTCAAAACTCATAACAACAAACAAACAAAGAGAAAGGCAAAAGGGGATATCCGGTTTTTCCGCCGTTTTAACTTTCTGTGCTTTCTTTTTCGGCTTTTCCCTCTTTTGATAACGTTCAAATTTTATATAAATATACGATTAATTATTCAAAATATTTTATCAATCTTTTTATAATTTAATTATAATTATTTAAAATATTAAAAAAATAAAATAAAATAAAAAATAATTAGTTTATTATTTATATTTATAAAAATAAGGATCAGGATCGAGATGTAAAGGTGATAGTCATCTAATAGGGATTTGTCTGCACCTAGTATTTTTTTACATTTGTTAAAAATTATTGTTATAATTTTTATTTTATTTGAAATTTAAATTTTAATCATTTTTTTTATTATGATTTTTTATATTTTTTAAATAATTTAAAGGTGAAGTATTTTTTAGGGGTATATTTTTTTTAAATTGAATTGATATTAAATTACAGAGTATTAAATTTTATTTTTTTCCATAGTAACATTAAAATCTTTTTTCCATGGACAGGTAAATTGTAAATCACAACAAATAAAATTTCTAAGTGAAATAGAGAAATCATAAATTAATTGAATCTATCAATTAAACATGAAAATAACAATAGTGCTTGGAATTGATATATTGACTAGAGGTATAGATTTAGTTTGTTATAGAAAGGTTACTCAGTGTTAGCCCATTCTTCCACCCCCAGCATGGTCCAATTTAAGGAAAAATTAACCAAATTAATATATTTTCGTTTTCATTTTAATCTTTTAATTGTTATTTTATTAAATTATATTTTTATTTTTATTCAATTTTTAATTCATTTCTAAAAAATTTAATAAAAATAATCAATTAAATAATTATTTAGTATTTATATCATTATTATAATTATAATTTAATAGAAAAAAGAAACAAATTGTTAAAGCATTATTCTATATTTCTTATATTTCTTCCGTCAAATGTGTGGAATAAACATCAACTTCCCTCCCCCACTACTCACTGCCTCTCTTCCTTTCCCTCCCTCTTCCTTCCCCCCTCCTGCCCCTCTCTCTATCCTTATCTCCCTCTCCTCTCTCACCCTCCCTCTGTCTCTCTCCTCTCCCCCCTTGCCTCCCTCTCTTCGTCTCTCTCCCCCTCCCTCTCTACATAATCCCCACCACTCGCTCCCTTTGTTCCTCTTTGTCCCTCCTCCTTCACCACATCCCCACCTCTCTCTCCCTCTCCCCTGACCCACCCTGCCTCCCTCCTCTCTCCTTCTCCCTCCTCATTAATCACTCCCTCTCTTCCTCTCCCTCCCTCGTCCTCCCCCTACTCTCCTACTCTCTATATCCTTCTCTCTCTCTCCTCTCACCCCTACCTCCCTCCCTCCATCTATCTCCTCCTCCCTCTCTTCATCTCCCCAACACTATCTCCCTCTCTTCCTCTTTGTCCCTCCTCCATCCCCACCACCACCACCCCTCTCTCTCCCTATCCTCCAACCTACCGCCTACCCCCTCTGCCTCCCTCTTCTCTCTTTCTCCCTCCCTCCCTCCATCTCCCCCTCTCTTCCCCTCCCTTCATCCCTCCCTCCCTCTCTCTCCCCCCCTCTCTCTCCCATCCTCCATCTCTCTCCTCCTCTCTCTCTCCCTCCCTAAATCTCTCTCCTCTCTCGTGCTCTCTCCCTCCCTTCTTGTTGCCCTCCACCCCCCTTCGTCTCTTCCTCTCTATCCCTCCTCCTTTGTCGCTGCCACCCCCCTCACTCTCCCTCTCACTCCACCCCCTTGGCCTCCCTCCTCTCTCTCTCTCTCTCCCCTTGCCTCCCTCTCTGCATACCCCCCACCACGCTCTCCCTCTCTTCCTCTCTATCCCTCCTCCTTGACCGCCTCTCCCCCCTCTCTCCCCCACTCCCTCTCTGCATACCCCCCACCACTCGCTCCCTCTGTTCCTCTCTGTCCCTCCTCCTTCACCTCTTCCCTCCCTCTCTCTCCCTCTCCCCTCACCCACCTGACCCCCCTCCTCTCTCCTTCTCCCTCCCCATTACTCGCTCCCTCTCTACCTCTCCCTCCCTTGTCCTCACCCCTCCTCTCCTTTGACCCCTACCTCTTACACTCCTCTGCCCCCTGCCTCCCTCCCTCCATCTCTCTCCTCCTCCCTCTCTTCATCCCCCCAACACTAACTCTCTCTCTTCTTCTCTGTCCCTCCTCCTTCCCCACCTCTACCACACCTCTCTCTCCCCATCCCCCCACCTACCGCCTATCCGCTCTACCTCCCTCTTCTCTCCTTCTCCCTCCCTCCCTCCATCTCTCCCTCTCTTCCCCTCCCTTCATCCCTCCCTCCATCTCTCTCCTCCTCTCTCTCCCATCCTCCATCTCCCTCCTCCTCCCTCTCTCCCTCCCTACATCTCTCTCCCCTCTCGTGCTCTCTCCCTCCCTTCTAGTCGCTCTCCAACCCCTTCTGTCTCTTCCTCTCTATCCCTCCTCCTTCATCACCGCCCATCTCTCCGTCTCTCCCTCCCTACATCTCTCTCCCCTCTCGTACTCTCTCCCTCCCTTCTTGTCACTCTCCACCCCCCTCTGTCTCTTCCTCTCTATCCCTCCTCCTTCGCCACCGCCCATCTCTCTCCCTCTCCCTCCACCCGCCTAGCCTCCCTCCTCTCTCTCTCCTCTCTCCCCTTTCCTCCCTCCCTCTGTCTCTCTCCCCCTCCCTCTCTGCATACCCATCACCACGTGCTACCTCTCTTCCCCTCTGTCCCACTCCCCCCACCACCCGATCTCCCTCCTCTATCCTTCTCCCTCCCCCATTACTCACTCCCTATCTTCCTCTCCCTCCCTCTTCCTCCCACCTCCTTTCCCCCTCTTTATATCCTTCTCTCGCTCTCCTCTCTTCCCCTGCCTACCTCCATCCATCTCTCTCCACCTCCCTCTCTTCATCCCCCCAACACTCACTCCCTCTCTTCCTCTTTGTCCCTCCTCATTCCCCACCTCCACCACCCCTCTCTTCCTCTTTGTCCCTCCTCGTTCCACACCTCCACCACCCCTCTCTGTCCCTATGCCCCCACCTTCCCCCTACCCCCTCGGCCTCCCTCCTCTCTCCACCTCCCTCCCTCCCTCCCTCCCTCCATCCATCTATGCCTCCCTCCATCCGTCCATCTCCACCTCCCTCCATCCCTCCCTCCATCTCTCTCCTCCTCTCTCTCTCCCTCCCCCATCTCTCTCCTCCTCTCTCTCTATCCCTCCCTACGTCTCTCTCCTCTCTCGCCCTCTCTCTGTACCTTCATGTCCACTCCTCCCCTCCTCCCCCGCTCCTACGCCTACCCCACTACTAGCTCCCTCTTCCTCCCTCCCCCTCCCCCTTCCTCTCCCACTCTCTATATCCTTCTTTCCCTCTCCTCTATCCCCCTTTCTCCCTCCTTTGTCTCTCTCATCTCTCCCCTTTCCCCCCTTTCTCTGTCTCTCTCCTCCCTCCCTCTCTCCATCCCCCCCACGACTCACTCCCTCTCTTCCTCGTTGTCCCTCCTCCTTCCCCAACCCCTTTGCCTCTATCCCTCAATCTCTCTCCTCCCTCCATCTTCCGCACTCGTTCCGTTGTTGTCCCCCTGCCTCCCCCGCTACTCACTCCCTCTCTTCCTGTCCCTCCATCCTCCCCTCTCCTATCTTACTCTCCCTTTCTCTCTCTAATTTTCATGATCAGCTGTATACAAACCTAATTTGTCATACCATTTATTAAAATAATAAATAAAAAATAAAAAATAGTAAATAATTATTTCAAGAGCAGTGAGATGTTTTATAATTTGGTATAAGGGATAAGTGTTTACACTAATATTTAAAAAAAAATACAATTCAATCTCATCTGAAACAACATATAGATAATATATATGAAAATATTAAACTATATATATATATATATATATATATAAACAAGAAATTAAATTATAAAAAATTTTATAAATTAAAAAAATTTGATATTTTAAATATTTTTAGATAAGAGAAAAACATATTTATATATATATATATATATATATATATATATATATACTCGGATCATAGGATCTCATATTTTATGTTTTATTTTACTTGGGTGAAAAAATTACTATAATTTGTTTTTTTTTTAACATTTTTTTCAATATTATATGTGTTTTTCAATGTTCTTTTACAAATGGAAACGTATTTTTCAAAATTCCATTAAAACTATTTGTATAATTATTATTTTTATTACATTTTTTCAATAATTTATAAAAGTCATAAAAACATTTTTTTTTATAGATTATTGAAAATAATGTAATAAAAATAATAATGATGCAAATATTTTTAATGGAATTCTGAAAAAGGTTTTCCCAACTTGTAAAAAAAGAACATTGAAAAATACATCTAATATTAAAAAAAAATTATAAAAAAATTAACTATAGTAATTTTATAATTGACCTTCGCATACTTCGTCCAATTTGTGCGTACAATCCAACAAGACACAAGCCAACTAGTTAGCTAAGCTATCATGCTCCGGTACAATAGCAAATTCACAGAACGGTGTGGAGATGGAAATACTAACATCATTATGTAACATCCAACTGAATAGAATCCTCCAACCTAGATAGAATATTAGCATAACGCTCTCGTGACTGGATATGATACTCACTACATCTGTGACCGGGTTTTTCGATGCGACGAATTAGGTTTTGGTTTAGGAAGAAAGAACAAAGCCTCATTCTTTTGTTTCGTTGAGAACAGAGCCTCTATTGCGTGTTATATTCGTCAGCTGTTATATTCCGTCTAGAATATTAGCAGAACGTTCTGGTGATAAAGCCATCATGGCTTAATTCATGGTGTGCGAGTGATGGCAGAGTTGTGGGACTCTGTATCTCCAAACTCTTAATAGCTAAGCCCAACTCAACCTCAAGATGAATGGAGAAAGACTGTGTTGGCAACTAAGACATAGAAACAAAATTATGAAGATAAAAATTAAAAATGTTTTAAGAGTAGGGCCACCACCCAGAAATCAAACGTCTAAAACTAAAAACCGATTCAAACAAAGAGCAACCTGAAATCTGAAGATAAAACTCTTCGCTTAAATTAAATTTGTTCAGAACTATTAAACCATTTCTGGTTCAGTAATTCACCTTCATTTTCCTGATTCCTAAATCTACGTGAACAATTGAGCTTGACAGCGGGAAAACGTATTCTTTAAGATGCAACTTATTCTTTATGTTCTCAATATATTATGTGAAGCCCAACTTTGTATTAGTTATGCAGATACATTTTTTGACCAAAGAGTTCTAAATCTTATAAGTAAATTGATATTTAAAGCCACAACACCCGAATCAAGAAGGTATTGAGAAGTAACTGCAAGGTGCCTTTTAACTATTTTTTCTGCGCTGAGTGCCTGCTACTCTCTTTTCAATTATGAGGTAATTGAGACAGAAATCACACCCTATACTTATTTTTCATAGCTATTTCTATATTTCCATATCTAGAAATTAGATAAATCGATAAATTTGGAAGACGTCTTTATCTTATAGATAAATCGATTTTAAAACTGCTTGCTCCATAGTCGTGTTCACTCCCTGGTTTTTCCTTTCTAAATGCGCAGTAAAGAAGCTGAAATAATCAAGAATACCAAAAAAAAATTGAGATATAATCAGTAAATTCACAATGAAAGAGATTTAATAAAACAAATGAAAACGAGATCTGCGTTACCTCATCCATCCATCGAGAAGCAGCATGGAGATCGCATTGGATGGTTTGGTTAGGCTATAGAATAGTACTCAAATACCTCTACTTGAGGAATTTTCCCTTCTCTGCTTCATGCTTTGTGGCATACATGCAAACCCACAAACAAAAGAAACACACAAACAAAACTAATAAAGACATACATGCAAACCCACACAGAAACATAAGAATAGGAAAATAGGTGAGCGAAATAAAATTCGAAGATAACGTATCACATCAGACTACCACCAAGTCAAGAGGAGCGAAATAAAATTCGAAGATAACGTATGTCCGGATTTTCCGGCTTTTCCTCTTGGTGTATCCTGCTTTTTCAGGGTTTGCACTTGGTGTGCCCTGCTTTTTCCAGGTTGTCAAATTTTATTTTAAATATAGAGATAACGGTTAGGTTTTTTGAAATGACAATTTAAATAAATTGGAGAATGATAATTAATTAATTGTCATATTAATTATCGGTAAGGCTAACTTCTCTCGTATTGTTCCGAAACAAAGATTATCACTGAAAACATCGTTCCGAAACAAAGATTATCACTGAACGCATTCCGGATCTTCTAGTCTCTGGGAAATCTTCTTCATACAATACAATGATACATCTTTAAGATTGAATGCACGACATTCTGATCATACTACCACCACGTCAAGAGGAGCGAAATAAAATTCGAAGATAACGTATATCGGGATTTTTCAGCTTTTCCTCTTCATGTATCTTACTTTTTCAGGGTTTGCGGTTGGTGTGCCTTTCTTTTTCCAGGTTGTCAAATTTTATTCTAAATATAGAGATAACGGTTAGGGATTTTTCATATGTTCATAAGAAATATTTTTCTCTTTTATTTCATGAGTATTTACACTTGGTATTATGTGGCTTTGAAGGTTTTTCCATCATTGTTATTATGTTGGTTATATGTTGGTTATAAGCATGGTTTTATAACAGATTCTAGCTATGGCTCTTCATATGTTTGAAATTTTTATGAATAGTTAATGAATGCATCAGATAATAGATATTATTGGAGCTACTATGAGAGTTCATTAGACCTTCTTGGAGAATCTCAAATAAGTTCCAGGTTCATATATGCATTCATTACTTGTAGATTTCATGTTCACCATATGTTTGATGAAATGATTGTCATGGTTAGGCTTGGTTAGATAAATTTATTTACTAAGTTTTTTATGAATGGATTTGTCTTGATGTTATATATAATTCTAGAAAGTCTCACTAAGTTTTGGGCAGTGTTTGGGAGACAAGCCCTGAAAAGGTGGAAATTATTTTGGGGACGTAGGCTTAGAACTAAGCAATTGGGTGAGATGGATGTTGATGCTATTTTGGATCGGTTTGTGCATATATTTATGGTTATGATATTCATGTATGAGTGGATATAATTGTGATATTGTGTCATACTAATATGGACTGACTTGTGCAAATGTGATAGCCTCCCCTGAGATACATTGAGGTATGAGTGTGATTATGTCATATGTTTGGTTTATCTAACATGATATGTTTACAGTTTGTCTCAATGTTTGATTAATTGCATTATATGTGTATGTGTCTATAATATTGCATGAAAGAATTATCTTGTTTTAAGATTATTTTACTATCACAATATGCGTTGGGACAACTAATATGCACTTGAGTGTAAGTCGGTGCTAGTTGTAGTATTATGATTAATGACTGTGAGTTGATTATGGCATGACTATCAATCTTGGTAAAGGTTGATTTCAAATTAATATACTTTATGTCTTGATCTTTGGAACATGTGACTGACATGTGTAACATCTGGTTTCATGTTATGGGGGATTCATCAAGGAATTGGAGTCCCTTGAGAGATAACATATGTATGTGTTCAGTTACAAGGAAGTGTGCTCAACACAACAAGGTAAGGTAACAAGTATATTGTTACATTTATGTGTGCACTAATAGCTACGTGTTTATGGAAGTATGATGCAGGGGATTTCATGGAAAAAGAGATGGCCATGGAATCTTGGAGAAGGGTGAGGTTGATCTTTCCCTTGGAGGCATTGGGAACCCATGGGGTTGAGTCCTGGTTCTTTTTACTAGTGTTGTGATTTCGATGCTTTGTGATATATTTGCACTTGATTTGTAGTTTATTTTATGTTTGGTACATGGCCATGCACTTTGTTTGTGCTATTATAATGTTTTTGGTTTTTCATGGTTTTCTTCATGTTCTTTCCTTTTATGTTTTGGGGGACTTGGGAATTCATTTGGGAAAGAGGGAAGTTAATGGAGCTTGGGAAGCATTAAATGAAACCCAAGAGGTAATGTAAGACTCGAATGAAGCTTCGTGCATGAGTAAATGACAGTTGAAGGAAATAATATGATAGTCAGTTGGATTGGTTGGGTCCATTGGGATAAATGGATGGTGGTAGGACATTCATGAGAAATGTGACGGGAAAGGTAAAGTGAATGAATCTATTAGATGTGTTGGCTATGTTGAGAATTGTCCTTCTCAATGTTGTGCATGTCATGGAGGGTAAAGAGAGTTATCTTAACCTTGACCTTACAATAATAGTTAATTATGTTCAGAACTAGATTATGTTGATGTTTATATGTGTATACATGTATGTTTGTATGTCATTGTCTGACATGGTTGTTAGGGATCATGTTTATTTTATGCTAATTATTATATATATGTAAGTTTTTTTGTCATTGTCTGACAAGATTGCCAAGGATCATGCTTTTGGAGGAACAATTTCTTATGCAGGTGAAAGGCATGAAGAGGTACTTGGCTTTGTAAGGAATCAAGTGGGAAGTATAACCTGGAAGATCCATGAGGTTAATATTGCATGGATGAGATTTGATAATGTATGCTTGTACTATGCCTATGTTGTTTTATGGATAGGTAATGATAAAGGATACATCGGCTAAATCAAATCATTGTGATCGGCGACATGTTGGAACATGAATGGAGAGTGGAAAGACCCTAGAAGCTAGGTTCCCTGTGAGAGAGAGTGTGGTCTCTCCATGTGAAGTACTATTGTTATGTATATGTTCTACATGTTGTACCTGTGGTGTTGTGTACATGTATTATATGCAGTGATGTGTCGATGTTGTATATCTGGTGTTGTGTATAAACGGTGCTATGTACATAACATCGGTTGTGATTTTATAGGCTATTAAAATATTTTTTGAAATACTATTATAAAATAAAAAAATACAATTATATGATTATATAAAAAAAATTTAAAAATTAATTTAAATTAAAAATATAAAATATAATTAAAAAATAATTCAAAATAATTTAAATTAAAAATATAAAACATAAATTAAAAAATAAAAGGATAACATGTTATTTAACCTTTTTAGAAATAAATTAATGAATAATAACCTCTAACTTATAAATAAAAATTAAATTAAAAAAATTTCATATCGATGGAAAACCTCCGCCAATATTTTAAAAGAAAATTACTTTATTTGAAAAACCTCCACCAATATTTTAAATACCCTAAGTATTAAAAAGAAATAATGAATAGAAATATCATAAATGTAACTCATGGAAGTGCTTTTAATGAAATTCAAAATTTTATTTTTACGAACCTTCCGAGGAGCAAAAGCAACTAAACCATATAAACTATACATACTAAATGATGCTACGATGATAAGAGGATTTGGTGTTCAATCTTAAAGATGTATCGTTGTATTGTATAAAGTGGATTTCCCAGAGACTGGAAGATCCGGAATGCGTTCAGAGATAACCTTTGTTTCAAAAGGATCGCTGTATGAAGATGCGGGATCGTTGACATTGTGGTTTAAATCTCTTTGCATGTTATATTGAATTGGATGCAATCTTCCATCATCTACAAATATGACCGTGAAGTCGATGAAAAATACGAGAGAAATTAGCCTTAATAAGACCGATAATTAATACAAAATTTAATTAATTATCATTCTCCAATTTATTTAAATTGTCCCTGCACATATGTAGGATTTCAAAAAACCTAACCGTTATCTCTATATTTAGAATAAAATTTGACAACCTGGAAAAAGAAAGGCACACCAACTGCAAACCCTGAAAAAGTAAGATACATCAAGAGGAAAAGCTGAAAAATCCCGATATACGTTTTCTTCGAATTTTATTTCGCTCCTCTTGACGTGGTGGTAGTCTGATGTGATCAGTATGAGACAACGCTCACCTATTTCATCTCTGTGTTTGTCTATTCTTATGTTTCTGTCTCTGTGTGGGTTTGCATGTATGTCATTATTATTTTTGTTTGTGTGTGTTCCTTTTGGGTGAAATTAAGTCTGTGAGCCACAAAGCATGAAGCAGAGAAGGGAAAATTCCTCAAGTGGAGGTATTTGAGTACTATTCTATAGCCTAACCAAACCATCCAATGCAATCTCCATGACACTTCTCGATGGATTGATGAGGTGAGGCAGATCTCGTTTCCATTTTTTTATTAAATCTCTTTCATTTTAGTATTGTGAATTTACTCGGCAAGCAGTTTTAAGGTACCTAGCAGTTACTTCTCAATGACTTCTTTAATATACCTGGAAGTGATGATGCTACTGTGTGGTGATAGGTATTTGGTTTAGTGATATGTGATGGTCTCGGTATGTGATTTATTTATTGATTCAATGTGATAATGATTTAGACTTAGTTTTTCAGTATTTTGAGATTTGTATGTAGGTAGTCTTCACGATAAGTGCGTACATACAAAGGTGTGATTCATAAGAGTAACTTATACCTTATGACATATGATTGATCAAGATTTGCAGTGACATGATCTAATTTATGTGATGTGAATGGTTATGCACGGATATGATATGTTATGAATTAGTTTGATCTAGTTCCATTGGTTGATTAAGATTCAGTTACTACTTTGATGATTCAATTGGTTCCGTGATTGAGTGATTTGATATAGTGATTTATTTTATAAGTGTTATTTGATATTGAGCTTAAATGATGGAAGTGCATCTAGTCTAAAAATATGATGAAAATTGGCCTTCAAGTTTGATGTTTTGAGTTAGTTTAATCCAGTATGAAACATTATGAAACGTGGTTCACAAAAGAGCTAAGGGTTGGAGCCTTGAGTTAGGGAGTCAAGGCTTTCTTCTATTGGTAGCTGGTAAATCTATTCAGGGGTAGGAGATCCCTTCCAATGGGTGTTAGTAAATGAGATTAGGGGTTTGCAACTCCCTTATAGTGGGTGTTGGAGAATGAGAGAATGTTGTAGCCTTCTGTAATTTGCTTCCTGCATAGTGGTATGAGTCTGCGCCAGTACAATATTGTAATATGTTTTCCCCTATAATAAAAGAAGAAGATATATACGATGACAGTTGTGGTTTTCTCCTACTTTTGGTTTCCACCTAAAATCCTGGTGTCCTCATGTGTTGTTGTGTTTCTTATGTGTGATGGTTTATTCTGCTTGTATTGTTCATGGTTAATGTTTAATTAATGCCTAATGAATTAATGATGCACTGGTTGAAGTTAAATATATTGTGAAATAAATAACAAGTTAGTTAAATGGGTGTATGATGTTTGTCTTCATCGTAGTTGTGTGCATACGTTATTGTACTTAATGACAGTAGCATATAGAAATTTGAATAAGAAATTGAAAGGTTTATGTGAGTTTTAAAATATTGATTCACCAGCCCCCGGTATTTTTTCCAACATCCATCGATTCTCTAGAATGTATATTTTGTAGGCCTTTGATGATTCCTTATAACAAAAAAATATGATTTCTTTCCTAAAGGGTCAAGATTGTTCCTCTTATATTTAGGAGCATGAATATATATAGGAGAACCAAACATTCTCATGTGTCCAGCCTGTGGCTTCCTTTCAGAGAATGTTTCTTCAAGATCCATACCTACTATAACTTTACGAGGGCTTCTATTTTGAATGTACATGGTTTTCAGTGATGCTTCAACCCGTAAAAAAATAGAAATTCCAAATCATGCATGATGTCCTTGACAGACTCTTCAATGGACCTATTCTTTCATTTTTCTACACCATTCTAATATGGATTATAGGGTACAATTAGCTCCCTTGTAATCTTATTATGCCTATAGGCTTGTGTGTGGTATAGATCGAAGTGCCATATAACTCTTAGTATGCGGTATTTAACAGTTGGTAAATTCATCACTCACCAACACCTTGTGTAATGGACTAAACCACTAGGAAACACTCATTTCATTAACTTAGTACAAAGTTTTATAGTTGAGCATAATTTAGTGTGGAATTATGAATCAAATATTTATTTTACTATGTTGCTTTTAGTAATTATTTAATGGGAAACCAATAATAATATAAATTCCATTTAACCAAAAAGAGGTTCTATGACAATACTATGCAAATACCTAGCTTAAAGTTTGGTACTAAGAAAATGACAATAATCTCACAATAATGATTAGCTAGATGTAACATCATTATTTAATTAATTACATTTAGTCTCATCTCATGTATAGGTCCATACCTTTACAATACATATAGCGCAATATATTTATGGAGAATGTAACTTAGTTCAATTCAGTTTATAGAAGAATTTGAGTGTAAGTATGGATGTAACTTAGTGATCTCTTTACAATATATAATCTAATATAGATTATACATAGAGAGAGAAATTTAAATTAATTGGGTTTATTTTGAATATTTTGGAGTAATGATTATTATTCTCTCCCCTCAAATTTCATTTTTGAAAGTGATTTATAAAAATGATATGATAAAATTTTTCATAATAGATTTTAACATTATTGTTGAGTTTAATCCTTTTACTATTTAGATAGAAAAATCAAGTAAACTCATATTAATGGTAATGAAATCCCATCATGCTTGAATGCTATTTTTTTCTTTTTAAAATATTTTTTGCATTTAATAATTATATATAATGGCATAAATAGGATAATTGACGTAACTCGGGTAGTTCAATTGGAAGCCATGGGATCTAAGAGTGGTTGTAATAGTAGTAGTTGTTGAAACTTCACTAGTCATATTTTCCTAACATTATATTCGATTTAAAAAATCCAATCCCATATGATGAGCATGAATAAGCGCTTACCACTAGAGACAGGTGACTAGTATTTTGATGGTCAAAAGCACAAAGAGGAGTTATGGAGGTGAGCTTCATTGAAATAATCTATAAAAAAAACATTTCCAAATATTAATATAATAAAGGTGAAGAAATGAAATCCGATTACAAATTTAGATATGTTATTTCTGACCATTTTAACTGAAGTAATTCATACCTTTATCTAGCTTTTCAAGGACTACACATAGTTGATGATTTCCTCTAACACAAGTGTAAGCTAGTATATAACATACAACATAATAATAATTTTCAATTCAATCGTTCAAACAACATTAATCGTTAATTCAACCATCTTTAAAAAAACCATCGACTCAAAAAACAAAACCATATTCATCCGTCATTAATTTAGAAATCAGATGTAAGTCATCAATTCAACAAATATGAAAAGAGAGAAGATTTTTTTAAGCTCTCACTAGACTTTATAAGATTTAAATGACAACATAAGGAAATATTCCTTTTACGAAATTGTGTCACGATAAATAACTTTTATCTTAATGCACCTACTGCCTTTTCTATATATGCATTTTATTGATACTTCAGCTTTTTTAGTGTTTTGAAAGAAACTATGTAAAAAGAGCAGCAATATTACACTTTTGAGCAACCAAGAATAAGGTTTTGTACAACATTTATCCGATCACTAGTCTATGGCCTTTTGACTTACATTTCATTTAAACTTAATGGATATAAATATATTATGCGTCAAACCATTAAATTATTAATGTTTTATACGTATATATACCCTTTCCTTCTAGTTACGACTGTCTATAAACTGTCCTCTTCTTGATCTCATGTGGATATAACCCTTCTGAGAATACAACGTTGCATTTGACCTCTACTTCTCCTTTGCTATTGTTGATGATCTCAAAATCCTCAGGATCGTGTATGAGAATTGGTGGAGTTTCATGTTCACTTAGGTCATGAGATGTTCTAGTCAACAAGATCGATGCATGGAAACACTATACAAGATTAACAACCGATGTTAGAAAAGTGTGAAAACGCTGAAAAAATTCAATCGAGTGAAACATCATACAAGGTAAAGAATGAATAAATAGAGCTCATATGCACAAAGAAGTCATGGAAATGATGTTGCATGAGTGGATCCATAAAAGCATTAATTAATTGTAGACAAGTTTTCCTCACTCTGTTGCAAATACGAAGATAAATTAGTGTTGAAAATCGGGTACCTGTGGGATCCATAAAGGCATCATGCATTGCTCACAGATATATTGTTGTATGCAAAAGACCTAATATAGGATATCCCACTGAATAAACCCCTTTTCCAATTCCAATAAAGGCAATAGTTGTTTGTGCATTCCATGAAAGGATAAGATGTATGGATATGACAATTGCTCGACAAAATGGTTTGGTTAATCATTGTACACCATTATTCAAATATGAGGAACCCTGAGGTATTGTGTCATACACCTCACCTGTCACACACATCATCATAGCAACATAAATAAGCCAGTGGCCGTGGTGTACTGGAGTTGCACATAATGACGTATCTCTAGAGATAATGGTGATTGTATCCCCAGATGCATTGTCAAGGTGGAGAATGAGGCCAATGTGGTAAAGGAAAGTGTGGTTGTTAATGGAATATTTGATACTTGAAGGAAAATGTTACCTATTGGCAAGTCTTTTCACGTGCACATCATATTACGTTCGAATGTTTTTTACTTTAGGGGAATGTTGTTCTAAAAATCAGGTGTGACAAAGCAAATTCACCAGCCAGAATTTGTTAGTTTTAATGATGAATATTGCATCCTTTCATTTAATTCTTAATTAAGTTCAAGTTTTACAACGAAGATTCACTTTATTCTGTGCATGATAATTTGGAGGTAGGCTTATATCTTACAGTGTACTCCACCTGCAGATGATGAAATAACAAAATATAAGTACTGAACTCTATGTTTCAACATTAAATTCCACCTGTACTTTAGACATGAGGTTTTAATATTACACTATTCCCCACCCATAAGTAAAGAGAGTGGAACATTATTATTGTGCAAGATTTTGTTGATATTGAATCGTTCCTTTCTTAGCTTATTTCTCTTTAATGAGATTAAAACCTAATATCTTATCTTAATTAACACGTTAAAATAATGAGATTATAAGCAAAAATTAATTAATCTAAAAAAATTTAAAACCATTACTAATTAAATTTCTAAATATTATGTTTTAAAAAAATATATTTTTAATGTATTAAAATAAAAGTGTTTAAGGTTCGTTGTAATCTTCTGATTTTTGTTTTAGAATTGAATTAGTGATGTAAATTACAAGTGGAAATTTTATTGAATAACACCCCTTGGAATAAGATTTCTCTAAAGTATCAAATGGAAATGTCTCTACGGAGGCAGAATGGTCAAAGAATGCACATGAAAGTTGACTGAGAAGAAAGAATAAATAAAATGAATATATTTAGATTAAAAATTCCACTCAATGTTTTCAAGATATTATTAAACAAACTTCAATATTACGGGTGAGGCCAATATTCTATAAAGTTTAACCTCTAACCATTGGTTGGGCCACTAACCATAAATGAAGAAAAAAATCATGTATGAATAGTGAAGTCTATAATGAATTTTTCCTACTTACATTAATATTGCTCACTTAATGTTCAAACGAAATGATTCTGTAACACCCCCTAGTTGATTATCCATGTAAAAAAAATATAAGATGAAGGTAATGGGACACATATTCTAAGATGAATGGTGAGAAAAACGTCGTAGTAGGTGTCACTTTCAGTTTATTTATGGCTAAGGAAATTGGCAAAGGAAATGGAAAAGAAAAAAATGTATTAATTGGAATTTATTTATGAAAAGAACAGAAAATAGGAGAAAAGGAAGGTTAACGGTCATAAAATTGTTTGAGGATGAAATTGAAAGAAAATGAAGAAAAATAAGGAAAATAGAGGCCTTAATGATAAAAAGGATTCTGAGGATCACTTGACAATCTTTCGTCAGTTCAATTTTGGGGCTCTATTCTATTGTCTCATTCTCTTCCCACTTGATTCCTCATAAAGCATGATCCTTGGAAATTTTTTCAGACAATGACATACATACTTACATATATATAATCGTTTTGATAAAATAATCATGATCCCTAACAACCCTATCAGACAATGACATACACACATACATGTATACATATATATACATCAACATAATCTAGATCAGAACATCATTACCTAATATTGTAAGATTAAGGTTAAGATAACTCTCTTTACCCTCCATGACATGCACAACATTGAGAAGGACAATTCTCAACATATCCCACACATCTAATACCTTAGATTCATTCATTTTACCTTTCATGTCACCTTTCTCATGAATGTCCTACCACCATCCATTTATCCCAATGGACCCAACCAATCCAGCTGACTATCATATTATTTCCTTCAAGTATCATTTACTCATGCACAAAGCTTCATTTGGGTCTTACATTACCTGTTGGGTTTCATTTAATGCTTCCCAAGTTCTATTAACTTCCCTCTTTCCCCAATTAATTCCCAAGTCCCCCAAAACATAAAAGGAAAGAACAAGAAGAAACATAAAGAAAACCATGAAAAACCAAAAACATTATAATACCACAAACAAAGTGGCATGGCCATGTACCAGACATAAAATAAACTGCAAATCAAGTGCAAATAGATCACAAAGCATTGAAATCACAAGACTAGTAAAAAATAACCAGGACTCAACCCCATGGGTTCCCAATGCCTCCAAGGGAAAGATCAACCTCACCCTTATCCAAGATTCCATGGCCATCTATTTTTCCATGCAATCACCTACATCATACTTCCATAAACATGTAGCTATTAGTGCACACATAAATGTACCAATATACTTGTTACCTTACCTTGTTGTGTTGAGCACACTTCCTTGTAACTGAACACATACATATGTTATCTCTCAAGGGACTCCAATTCCTTGATGAATCCCCCATAACATGAAACGAAATGTTACACCTGCCAAATACATGTTCATGAGAATAACATATGTCCACGTAATGTCAGGCAAAATAAAGGATAGGAAGACTTCATGTATTCATGCAAAGCACTCATTCATTTGGAAAAAAAGTTCTCCAAACATAGCCAAATGAGTTTTCACCAAATTCCTTTCCTTTATATTTTTCCTTACTACAATGGAGTCTTTATATGTACTATCAGATCACCCTACTATTATTCATATAAACAAATCAACTATTACCTTGTCATGCTAATACCAAGCATGTTACCTTGCAACTATTCACACATGTTAGTCACATGTTCCAAAGATCAAGACATAATGTATATTAATTTGAAATCAACCTTTACCAAGATTGATAGTCATGCCATAATCAACTCATAGTCATTAATCATAATACTACAACTAGCACCGACTTACACTCATGTGCATATTAGTTGTCCCAACGCATATTGTGATAGTAAAATAATCTTAAAACAAGATAAATCCTTCATGCAATGTTATAGACACATACACATATAATGCAATTAATCAAACATTGAGACAAACTGTAAACATATCATATTAGTTAAAACAAACATATGACATAATCACACTCATACCTCAATGTATCTCAGGGGAGGCTATCACATCTGCACAAGTTAGTCCAACACCCACTGGAAGGGAGTTGCAAACCCCTAATATTTTCAGAGAGAAATGATTAAGTATCATTATGGATTGCAAATTATAACTTTTTGTTCTTGGAGGAGCTATTATATTACAACAAAGGTTGAATAACCAAAATTTTAATGACTATTAGGTTGGAATCATGTATTTAGAAAATGTAATCTTCCATAAGCTATCCCTTTATAGTTTACTTATGCTTCAAATATTTCCTCAATTTATATTTTTCTTCGGCTTAGTATTTTAGATTAGGGAAGCGATATGAGAAGTTCAACTTATTTGAAGATAGGTAATTCTTGTGCAAACAACAAATGCCTTGATTTATTGCAAGTGAATTTTAATATAAAACCTTATTATTTTCAAATCCTCTTGATATATTCTAACAAGTTGTATAAATTTAATTATTATTACATAGATATAGACAAATTCTTTTAGTTCACTTGTTAGTTAATTATTTTAGGAGTCTCTATTGATGTTATTTCAAATAAGTTTTTTTTTGTTGTCCACATCATTCACCATATACTCTTACAAATGAGATGGTTCTGCAACAAGATTTCTGCTAGATTGAATTCACTCAATACTTAATGAATATGAACCATAATATAAATACAACATTGAATTTAAATATAAATTTTAAGAATAGTAAAAGTATTATAAAAAATGAAATTGTATATATATATATATATATATATATATATATATATTCAATTTTTTTGCTACAAGAAAAAGATTTCACCCTCAAAATTGTCCCTAGATGCAACTTTCAAATAATTATAAACGCATCGATTTTTTATTATATTATATCGTCTATTTAATTATTTTTCCTACACTAATTTAAGATATGAATAAACCAAAATAACTCATTTTTTATGTGAAATTAATTGTAATTTCTAACATCATTATTATTACTCTATTCCTTTTGTTTGTTATGTCATGTGAATCTTTATATGACTCACACCCTTAATCTTTGGTTTGTGTAGCCATGACAGAGGGATATCTAAGTTCTCAATATCTCTCGAAGGCACCTGACCTATGCTACAAAATCCTTTAACATGGATGGATTTTTTCCCATGAGATTTCGAACTGGTAATATTTTCAACATGGAGTGCCTTAACAAAACACTATGTCACTACCTATTATATGCCCTATAAACTTATTATTACTTTATTTTTAATGTTATGAAATAATATATTAACCTATTCTATAATATACAATATTAAAACAATAATAAAGTGTAAATCTTCACCAGAATCTTATTATATTACTTTTACGTTTATAGTATCCATAAATTGTTTGTCCATGATTTTTTTATTTAAACAAAATTAACCATAAACATATATATAATTTTCAAAATTTAGAATTATTCTTAGTATAATGATATACTTCATAGTTTCATACTAACTTGATTAATACTCTACAATCACACATTGGTGAACAATGAAATGTAATAATAAACATGTACGGTGAATCATGGTTACCTCCGACATGTTCAGGGTTAAAATTCCAATATGAGGAAGAAAGGGGAAGGGAAAGAAGAACCAAAGTGATTAAATACGGTGCGACTATTCTATTGGTACAAAAGAAATTGAATGTGATGGATCCGGAAGAAAATCTACACAAACATGAGACTCGTAGAAACCTCAAAGACAAAATATTGGGATCATTGATTATTCTATTGATGTGATGGAATATTGGGATCATTTTGAATTAATTTGAATTGGTTAGGTGGGCATATCTATACATTGGGGAAGTGATTTATGCTTAAACAATTTATCCATTGAGGAAGTGGTCCATATAAAAGTTTTTGTGGGGTTTACTTCTCATTAGGTAATAGGTTCAAATCTTATGGGGAAGGGTTGAGGATGGGAGATACCTTTAGAAAAATAAAACTATCCCAAGGGGTGCAATTAGATTCCAACATGCCTTAATAAAAACATAGTATGGAACTTGTTATGTGCAACGCATGGAACTTGTTACGTGCAACACACAAAATCATAGAATTCAAAGTTTGTGGAACTTGTTATGTGTAGCAGAAGAAATCATAGACTTGAAAGTGGGTGGTGAAATAGCATGTAACTATCACAATTTTAGGCATTTACTCTTGTTTATAGTTTTGTTGCAACATAGTGTTAGGTGCCTCTTTGGATAAGACCATGATTGTTAAGGATCCTATCTTCAGGTTGGGCTCATCAATCGCTACAAAAAAAGAAGACAATTTCTTGGGTGGTTGATAGGGAGCATTCATTGGAGAACACATCTTGGGGATGATAGAGAGTCCACTATCATGGGAGCATCCTTCTTCTAGCTTACAAAAGTGCCTTCTTCAATTTGATAATAGATTTTGAGATCTGGGTCTTGTTAAGAACTTGTAGTACCTCTAAAAGTATTTAATATGGCTTCTAACACCTAGGGAGTACCCCTCTCTCCCTCCCTCTCCCTGTTCCCTCTCACTGTTCCTCTCCCTCTCCCTCTCCCTCTCCCTCTCCCTTTCTCTCTCTCTCTCCCACGCCCCCTCTCTCTCCCTCCCCCCTCTTCTCTATCCCTCTCCCCCGTCCTCCCGTCTCTCTCTGTCTTTATCTCTCTCCCCCTAACTCCCTCTCCCTCTCTTTTCCCCTCTCGCCTCCCTCCCTTGTTCCCTCCTTCCATCTCTCTTTCTCTCTCTCTCTCTCTCTCTCTCCCTCTAAACCTCTCTCTCTCTCTCTCTCTCTCTCTCCCTCTCCTCTCCCTCTAAACCCTCTCTCTCTCTCTCTCTCTCTCTCTCTCTCTCTCTCTCTCTCTCTCTCTCTCTCTCTCTCTCTCTCTCACTCTTCTCTCTCTCCTCACCCTCTTTCCCTCCCTCTCCCTCTTCCCTCTCACTGTTCCTATACCTCTCCTATTCCTATCTCTCTCTCTCCCACTCTACCTCGCCAACACGTCCCCCCTCCCGCCTCTTGCTCCCTCCTCCCATCTCTCTCTCTCTCTCTCTCTCTCTCTCTCTCTCTCTCTCTCTCTCTCTCTCGGATCTCCCTCCATATATTCCCCACCTCCCCGACGTCTATCTATATGTCCGTGTGACCCCCCCTCTCTCCTCCTCCCTCCCTTTTCCCATCACCCCTCTCTCTAAATAATAACAAAATACAATTCACAAAGGTAAAATAAAACATCCCTCTCTCTCTCATAACAAAAGATAATAAAAAATAAAACATCTCTCTCTAGCTCTCTCCCTCACTAATAAAAAAATATATAATAATTTTCACATAGGTAAAATAAAACATGTCTCCCTCTCACTAATAAAAAGATACAATAATTTTTTCACATAGGTAAAATAAAACATGTCTCTCTCTCACTAATAACAAAATACAATAATTTTTTCACATAGGTAAAATAAAACATTTCTCTCTCATAACAAAATATAATAGTTTTTTCACATCGGTAAAATAAAACATCTCTCTTTTTTAGTAATATCCCTTTCTCATAACAAAATATAATAATTTTTTCACAGAGGAAAAAGAGAGCGTTGTTTCATAGTGAGCACATCAGACTACCACCGCCTAGAAGAGCGAAATCAAATTCGAACAGAACGTATATCCGGCTTTTCGGGATTTTTCTATTTGTGTTCCCTGCTTTTGGGATTTTTCTGTGTACCCTGCTTTTCTTGCTTTTCCTCTTTTGATAACGATCAAGTTTTACTATTTTCTAAAATCCTACGTATCTTTCTAGATGACGGAAGATTGCATCCAAATGCATAGTATCGCATAGACAACCGAAATGTTTCATGATCGTCCAGACACTAGGAAATCCGCATCTTCATACAACAATGATCCAATGCATCTTGAGAAAAGAGGACATTCTATGAAGAAAAGAATATTATAAAAAAAATATTATATTTTAATCATCATTATTCACATATTTAAAAAAAATTATTTATGATTATAAATTTATCGTGAAAAAAATATCTAAAATAGAAAATGATTAATAAAATTTGTATTTATAAAATAATTAATGAATTTTTTATAATTTAAATATCAATAGTCAAAATACGTTATTTTTTTTATAATTTAGTTATAATTATTTAAAATATAAAAAGATAACATAAAACCAAAGGTATTTATGAATTTTACTAGTTGTATTTATAAGATATTTAAATTTAAAAATTAAAGTTAAAAATTATTGATATAATCTTTATTTTATTTGAAATTTAAATTTTAACTATTTTTTAATATAACTTTTTACAAGTTTTAAATAATTTAAAAGTGGAATGTTTTTTAGGGGTATAATTTTTTAAAATTAAATTGGTATCAAATTACACAATATTAAAATATTTTTTCTAATATAACATTAAAATCTTTTTTCTATGGTTCACTAGATTGTAAACTATTAAATAAAATTTTAAGTTAAATAGAAAACCCATAAGTTAATTGAATCCATCAATTGTACATGAAAATATCAATGGTGCTTAGTCTGATGGCTCAAGCGCTTTGGCAAAGGCTTAGTTATAATGGGTGGGAGGTCGAGTGATTGACCTCCCTCCTCCTTCTCTGGTGCACACTACTCAACAAAAATTTTGCCCACGGGGTTTTGGATTTACGGTAAATGGGTGCACTATTAAGGCACTCCTTGCGATATGTCACTAGTTCAAATCCCCTGTGGGTGCTTACCTACAAAAAAAAAGGAAAATATCAATATTGCCTAACTAGAAATACTAGAATTGGTTTGTTATAGAACCGTTCCTCAATGCTAGTGAGTTCTTCCATCCCCAATAGGATGTAATTTAAGGAAAATTTAGTCAAGTAGATATAATTTCATTTTCATTTTAGTATTTTAATTGTTATTATATTAGAATATATTTTCAATTTTATTTAAAAAATTTAGTAAAAGTAATCAATTAAAGAATTATTTAGTATTTATATCATTATTATAGTCATAATTGGATAGAAATAAGGAAGCAAATTGTCAAAATATTATTCTATATGTCTTCTCTCAACCTTCTGGAGTAAACATCAAATTCATTACTTCTTGTGCTTCTTCCTTAACTCAAGAGGTACGAGAGATCTTAAGAGTCTCACTTAGTAATGATCAACATCCTCATATAGTTAGTTTGGTTTATAGGCTATAGGAGTCATCAAGTCTATAAATTGTCCAAACACCTTAACCTAGAAAGTTACATAGCATCAATGAAACCCACATTTAATAAGATAATCAAATATTGCAACACCATGTTGTTTTCTCCAATAAAAATGAGGATAAGGTTAATAAAGATATGCCATCTAACTAAATCATACATTTAATCTAGTTAATTGGGTTACAATGTGTCTAACCCATATTTCCCATGGGAGAATAGACTTTATGAACTTCACGCTTCCTTTTAGGATAAAATCGAGCAAATGGGCATAACACATTCTAATCTCTAGAGGTAAAAAAAGGGTAGTAAGTTGCCAAAAAAAATATAATGATCTACATCCAAAAAGTATATTGTTTGTTACTCATACCCCCCAAATAGGAACCTCATTTTAGAAGCTTCTTCATCATTCATGGAACAAAATAATCCCTTGTAACATTCTTAATTTAATGGGGGAAAAGACAAGGATTAAGGATATGGGAGAACAAATGAGGAGGCACTCACTAATAGTGCATCTTATTGTATGATCAAGTTTAGTACTCCATAATATTGTCTTTCATTTCAAGAGAAAATAGAGGAGGACATTTTGTCTCTTAAACCTCTTTGATTTAAGAGCAATTATCATCGCATGTATAATTGTTCCTACCCTAGGAAAAAAATACCATTATGCTAATAATAAGCACATGGTGGAAGTATCATTATATCGCCTTCATTTCCCATGAATAACTCCCTATTTCTCCATAAAATCGAAAAGGATGTAGTGAAAGAATTCTAGACCATGTCAAGATCTAGCTTCTTAGAGGTTTTCTAAGACATCTTTTCTCTACAAGGATACATCCCATAGATGTAAAGATGAAGAACACACATTTTCCTATTTGAAGCAACAATGAACACATACATGATGTTAGGTGTAAATATTTCCCATGTAGTTGGATTTGAAACATATAAAATTGATGACATGAAGCTTTTAATATAGAAATATATTGTAAAATTCCAATATAATATGGGAAAGATAAAAACAAATAATGAATTTAATTCAACGATCATGAAATAAACAAATTATATAATTTGGTAAATTAAAAAGGAATCTTTCTTCTATCAATTTACCTTGGTATTAGAAAAAGATGGCAAAGAGGTTGGTGGTAAGAAATATGAAGCACAAGACCGTGAGAAACAACATATCAACTAACTCCATGGTTGTTATAGTCTCACTAGTGAACATCATATACATTTTTGTTTAAATATATGCATGTATATTTTTCTACTACATGGGGAAAATAAATAATGAAAAAATTTAAACAAAATGTTAAATATTTAGTATGCCTAGTCACAAATATGATTATGTCACAAATGCACTAAAATTCCTTATGAGTAGTCCACCACTATGCCCTGTTTTCATAAATAAAAATAAGGTTATACTAGTATATTTTAAATAACATCCAAAATAAAATTTTCATAAGATTATACCTAGACATTGCAGGCATTTTTACATGGACGTATAACTCAATAAAGAGGTATAAATGAAGTGGCAATAACTATGACAAATGAAATGGTGATCACATCCAATTATGGGAGGAAATAATCCCAATTGTCAACATAGAAGGAACCAACGCCGACATGGAAACTCTCTTAGCTAGTTGAAGGCCAGTGGCACTGAGAAAATTGTTGATATATCCCTCTGGAATAGAGATGGGATCTCAACTGGCTGGCTGCACCTAGACATCCTGCCAAATCTCAAACCCCATTGGCCAATTTTGTTCAATATTTTGAAAGGATATGCTCAAGTCGCCACTGCCAAGTTGGATCGACGAATTTGGACAGGATGCGAGAGAAATATGTACTTAGTCAAAGATGGGTATACTATGTTGTTAAAAGATTCCACACATTTTTCGCCAAGCTGGCTTTGGAAGAAGATAGGGAATTCATCCATGGAAAGGTATTGACTGCAGAAAACTTAAAGAAAAGGAACATTTATGGGCCTTCACGCCGTGCCTTATGTGAACAAGCAGAAGATCACATTCCAAATCTTTTTAGAAAATTCTCTCATGCTTTAGAAGTCTGGAAACATGCTTTGTATGCACTAGTATGATTGGTATGCACTAGGATGCACAAATTAAGATTGAACACCAAATCCTCCAATCGGAATATAAGACATTCTAATAGTTCCGAAACAATCATAGCATTATTTAGTATGTTTATGTGCTTTTTCTCCTCGAAAGGTTCACGAAAATAAATTTTTGAATTTGGTTAACAACGCTTCCAATGAGTTACATTTACAAAATTTCCATTCTTTATTGATTTCTATATTTGCTATGGCTATTCAAAATATACGCAGAAGTTTTCCATAATCATAAAATTTCCAAAACGGATAAAGTATTTATGAGTTGCATAGGGTTTTAAATTTTAATCTTTATCTAAATGGTATCTGTAAGTTTTAGCATAATCTCTATTTGATTAAGAAACTTTACAAACCCATTTTAAAAATTTTAATTTTATTTTTAAATTAGAAATTATTATTCATAAACTATAAGTCAATTTTTTTTAAAATAAATAAATAAATAAATATATATATATATATATATATATATATATATATATATATATATTACTTTTATAATAAAATTAAAAAATATATTTCAATATCTCATAACTACACTCATATTAATGGTAATGAAATCCCATCATGCTTGAATGCTATTTTTTTCTTTTTAAAATATTTTTTGCATTTAATAATTATATATAATGGCATAAATAGGATAATTGACGTAACTCGAGTAGTTCAATTGGAAGCCATGGGATCTAAGAGTGGTTCTAATAGTAGTAGTTGTTGAAACTTCACTAGTCATATTTTCCTAATCATTATATTCGATTTAAAAAATCCAATCTCATATGATTAGCATGAATAAGCACTTACCACTAGAGGTAGGTGACTAGTATTTTGATGGTCAAAATCACAAAGAGGAGTTATGGAGGTGAGCTTCATTGAAATAATCTATAAAAAAAACATTTCCAAATATTAATATAATAAAAGTGAAGAAACGAAATCCGATATATGTTATTTCTGACCATTTTAACTGAAGTAATTCATACCTTTATCTATCTTTCCAAGGACTACACATAGTTGATGGTTTCCTCTAACACAAGTGTAAGCTAGTATATAACCTACAACGTAATAATAATTTTCAATTCAATCGCTCAAACAACATTAATCGTTAATTCAACCATCTTTAAAAAAACCATCGACTCAAAAAACGAAACCATATTGATCCATCATTAATTTAGCAATCAGATGTAAGTCATCAATTCAACAAATATGAAAAGAAAGAAGATTTTTTTAAGCTCTCACTAGACTTTATAAGATTTAAATGACAACATAAGAAAATATTCCTTTTACAGAATTGTGTCACGATAAATAACTCTTATCTTAATGCACCTACTGCCTTTTCTATATATACATTTTATTGATACTTCAGCTTTTTTAGTGTTGTGAAAGAAACTATGTAAAAAGAGCAGCAATATTACACTTTTGAGCAACCAAGAATAAGGTTTTGTACAACATTCATGCAATCACTAGTCTATGGCTTTTGAATTACATTTCATTGAAATTTAATGGATATAAATATATTATGCGTCAAACCAATAAATTATTAATGTTTTATACGTATATATACCCTTTCCTTCTAGTTACGACTATCTATGAACTTTCCTCTTCTTGATCTCATGTGGATATAACCCTTCTGAGAATACAATGTTGCATTTGACCTCTACTTCTTCTTTGCTATTGTTGATGATCTCAAAAGCCTCAGGATCGTGTATGAGAATTGGTGGAGTTTCATGTTCACTTAGGTCACGAGATGTTCTAGTCAACAAGATCGATGCATGGAAACACTATACAAGATTAAAAACCGATGTTAGAAAAGTGTGAAAACGCTGAAAAAATTCAATCGAGTGAAACATCATACAAGGTAAAGAATGAATAAATAGAGCTCATATGCACAAAGAAGTCATGGAAATGATGTTGCATGAGTGGATCCATAAAAGCATTAATTAATTGTAGACAATTTTTCCTCACTCCATTGCAAATACGAAGATAAATTAGTGTTGAAAATCGGGTACCTGTGGGATCCATAAAGGCATCATGCATTGCTCGCAGATATATTGTTGTATGCAGAAGACCCAATATAGGATATCCCATTGAATAAACCCCTTTTCCAATTCCAATAAAGGCAATAGTTGTTTGTGCATTCCATGAAAGGATAAGATGTATGGATATGACAATTGCTCGACAAAATGGTTTGGTTAATCATTGTACGCCATTATTCAAATCTGAGGAACCCTGAGGTATTGTGTCATACACCTCACCCGTCACACACATCATCATAGCAACATCAATAAGCCAGTGGCTGTGGTGTACTAGAGTTGCACATAATGATGTATCTCTACAGATAATGGTGATTGTATCCTTAGATGCATAGTCAAGGTGGAGAATGAGGCCAATGTGGTAAAGGAAAGTGTGGTTGTTAATGGAATATTTGATACTTGAAGGAAAATGTTACCTATTGGCAATTCTTTTCACGTGCACATCATATTACATTCAAATGTTTTTTACTTTAGGGAAATGTTGTTCTAAAAATCAGGTGTGATAAAGCAAATTCACCAGCCCCAATTTGTCAGTTTTAATGATGAATATTGCATCCTTTCATTTAATTCTTAATTGAGTTCAAGTTTTACAACGAAGATTCACTTTATTCTGTGCATGATACTTTGGAGATAGGCTTCTGTCTTATAGTGTACTCCACCTACAGATGATGAAATAACAAAATATAAGTAGTGAACTCTATGTTTCGACAATAAATTCCACCTGTTAATCTTACACTATGCCCCGACCATAAGTAAAGAGAGTGGAACATTATTATTGTGCAAGATTTGGTTGATATTGAATTGTTCCTTTCTTAGCTTATTTCTCTTTAATGAGATTAAAACCTAATAGCTTATCTTAATTAACGCGTTAAAATAATGAGATTATATTTTACAAAAATTAATTAATCTAAAAAAATTTAAAACCATTACTAATTAAACCTCTAAATATTATGTTTAAAAAATATATATTTTTAATGTATTAAAATAAAAGTGTTTAAGGTTCGTTGTAATCTTCTGATTGTTGTTTTAGAATTGAATTAGTGATGTCAATTACAAGTGGAAATTATATGCAAGTGGAAATTTTATTGAGTAACACCCCTTGGAATAAGATTTCTCTAAAGTATCAAATGGAAATGTCTCTACGGAGGCAGAATGGTCAAAGAATGCACATGAGAGTTGACTAAGCAGAAAGAATAAATAAAATGACTATATTTTAGATTAAAAATTCCACTCAATGTTTTCAAGATATTATTAAACAAAGTTCAATATTACGGGTGAGGCCAATATTCTATAAAGTTTAACCTCTAACCATTGGTTGGGCCACTAACCATAAATGAAGAAAAAAATCATGTATGAATAATGAAGTCTATAATGAATTTTTCCTACTTACATCAGTATTGCTCACTTATGTCATAAAATTGTCTCAGGATGAAATTGAAAGAAAATGAAGAAAAATAAGGAAAATAGAGGCCTTAATGATAAAAAGGCTTATGAGGATGACTTGAAAATCTTTCGTCAGTTCAATTTTGGGGCTCTATTCTATTGTCTCATTCTCTTCCCACTTGATTCCTCATAAAGCATGATCCTTGGAAATTTCGTCGGACAATGACATACATACTTACATATATATAATCGCTATCATAAAATAATCATGATCCCTAACAACCCTGTCAGACAATGACATACACACATACATGTATACATATATAGACATCAACATAATCTAGATCAGAACATCATTACCTAATATTGTAAGATCAAGGTTAAGATAACTCTCTTTACCCTCCATGACATGCACAACATTGAGAAGGACAATTCTCAACATAGCCAACACATCTAATGCCTTAGATTCATTCACTTTACCTTTTTTGTCACCTTTCTCATGAATGTCCTACCACCATCCATTTATCCCAATGGACCCAACCAATCGAGCTGACTATCATATTATTTCCTTCAACTATCATTTACTCATGCACGAAGCTTCATTTGGGTCTTACATTACCTGTTGGGTTTCATTTAATGCTTCCCAAGTTCCATTAACTTCCCTCTTTCCCCAATGAATTCCCAAGTCCCCCAAAACATAAAAGGAAAGAACAAGAAGAAACATGAAGAAAACCATGAAAAACCAAAAACATTATAATTCCACAAACAAAGTGGCATGTCCATGTACTAGAAAAAAATAAACTGCAAATCAAGTGCAAATAGATCACAAAGCATCGAAATCACAAGACTAGTAAAAGATAACCAGGACTCGACCCCATGGGTTCCTAATGCCTCCAAGGGAAAGATCAACCTCACCCTTCTCCAAGATTCCATGGCCATCTATTTTTCCATGCAATACCCTACATCATACTTCCATAAACATGTAGCTATTAGTGCACACATAAATGTAACAATATACTTGTTACCTTACCTTGTTGTGTTGAGCACACTTCCTTGTAACTGAACACATACGTATGTTATCTCTCAAGGGACTCCAATTCCTTGATGAATCCCCCATAACATGAAACCAAATGTTACACCTGTCAAATACATGTTCATGAGAATAACATATGTCCACGCAATGTCAGGCAAAATAAAGGATAGGAATACTTCATGTATTCATGCAAAGCACTCATTCATTTGGAAAAAAAGGTCTCCAAACATAGCCAAATGAGTTTTCACCAAATTCCTTTCCTTTATATTTTTCCTTACTACGATGGAGTCTTTATATGTACTATCAGATCACCCTACTGTTATTCATATAAACAAATCAACTATTACCTTGTCATGCTAATACCAAGCATGTTACCTTGCAACTATTCACACATGTTAGTCACATGTTCCAAATACCAAGACATAATGTATATTAATTTGAAATCAACCTTTACCAAGATTGATATTCATGCCATAATCAACTCATAGTCATTAATCATAATACTACAACTAGCACCGACTTACACTCATGTGCATATTAGTTGTCCCAACGCATATTGTGATAGTAAAATAATCTTAAAACCAGATAATTCCTTCATGCAATATTATAGGCACATACACATATAATGCAATTAATCAAACATTGAGACAAACTGTAAACATATCATGTTAGATAAACCAAACATATGACATAATCACACTCATACCTCAATGTATCTCAAGGGAGGCTATCACATGTGCACAAGTCAGTCCAACACCCATTGGAAGGGAGTTGCAAACCCCTAATATTTTCAGAGAGAAATGATTAAGTATCATTATGGATTTCAAATTATAACTTTTTGTTCTTGGAGGAGCTATTATATTACAACAAAGGTTAAATAACCAAAATTTTAATGACTATTAGGTTGGAATCGTGTATTTACAAAATGTAATCTTTTATAAGCTATCCCTTTATAGTTTACTTATGCTTCAAATATTTCCTCACTTTATATTTTTCTTAGGCTTAGTATTTTAGATTAGGGAAGCGATATGAGAAGTTCAACTTATTTGAAGATAGGTAATTCTTGTGCAAACAACAAATGCCTTGATTTATTGAAAGTGAATTTTAATATAAAACCTTATAATTTTCAAATCCTCTTGATATATTCTAACAAGTTGTATAAATTTCATTATTATTACATAGATATAGACAAATTCTTTTAGTTCACTTGTTAGTTAATTATTTTAGGAGCCTCTATTGATGTTATTTCAAATACGTTTTTTTTTTTGTTGTCCACATCTCATTCACCATATACTCTTACAAATGAGATGGTTCTGCAACAAGATTTCTGCTAGATTGAATTCACTCAATACATAATGAATATGAACCATAATATAAATACAACATTGAATTTAAATATAAATTTTAGGAATAGTAAAAGTATTATAAAAAATGAAATTGTATTGGCTATATATATATATATATATATATATATATATATATATATATATATATATATATATATATATATATATATATATATATATATATATATATTCAATTTTTTTGCTACAAGAAAAAGATTTCACCCTCAAAATTGTCCCTAGATGCAACTTTCAAATAATTCTAAATGCATCGATTTTTTATTATATTATATCATCTATTTAATTATTTTTCCTACACTAATTTATGATATGAATAAACCAAAATAAGTCATTTTTTATTTGAAATTAATTGTAAATTCTAACATCATTATTATTACACTATTCCTTTTGTTTTTTATGTCATGTGAATCTTTATATGGCTCACACCCTTAATCTTTGGTTTGAGTAGCCATGACCGAGGGATATCTAAGTTCTTAATATCTCTTGAGGGCACCTGACCTATGCTACAAAACCCTTTAACATGGATGGATTTTTTCCCATGAGATTTCAAACTGGTAATATTTTCAACATGAAGTGCCTTAACAAAACACTATGTCACTACTTATTATATGCCCTATAAAATTATTATTACTTTATTTTTAATGTTATGAAATAATATATTAACCTATTCTATAATATACATTATTAAAACAATAATGAAGTGTAAATCTTCACCAGAATCTTATTATATTACTTTTACGTTTATAGTATCCATAAATTGTTTCTCCATGCTTTTTTTCTTTAAACAAAATTAACCATAAACATAAATATAATTTTCAAAATTTAGAATTATTCTTAGTATAATTATATACTTCATAGTTTCATACTAACTTGATTAATACTCTACAATCACACGTTGGTGAACAATGAAATGTCATAATAAACATGTACGGTGAATCATGGCTACCTCCGACATGTTCAGGGTTAAAATTCAAATATGAGGAAGAAAGGGGAAGGGAAAGAAGAACCAAAGTGATTAAATACGGTGCGACTATTCTATTGGTACAAAAGAAATTGAATGCGATGGATCCGGAAGAAAATCTACACAAACATGAGACTCGTAGAAACCTCAAAGACAAAATATTGGGATCATTGATTATTCTATTGATGTGGTGGAATATTGGGATCATTTTGAATTAATTTGAATTGGTTAGGTGGGCATATCTTTACATTGGGGAAGTGATTTATGCTTAAACAATTTATCCATTGAGGAAGTGGTACAATTAAGGAAAAATAAAGAATATATATATATATATATATATATATATATATATATATATATATATATATATATAAGTTTGTGTGGTTTTACTTCTCATTAGGTAATAGGTTCAAATCTTATGGGGAGGGGTTGACGATGGGAGATACCTTTACAAAATTAAAACTATCCCAAGGAGTGCATTGAGATTCCAACATGCCTTAATAAAAAGATAGTATGGAACTTGTTATGTGCAACGCTTGGAACTTGTTACATGCAACACACAAAATCATAGAATTCAAAGTTTGTGGAACTTGTTATGTGTAGCACAAGAAATCATAGACTTGAAAGTGGGTGGTGAAATAGCACGCAACTATCACAATTTTAGGCATTTACTCTTGTTTATAGTTTTGTTGCAACATAGTGTTAGGTGCCTCTTTGGAGAAGACCATGATTGTTAAGGATCCTATCTTCAAGTTGGGCTCATCAATCGCTACAAAAAAAAGAAGACAATTTCTTGGGTGGTTGATAGGGAGCATTCATTGGAGAACACATCTTGGGGATAATAAAGAGTCCATTATTATGGGAGCATCCTTCTTCTAGCTTACAAAAGTGCCTTCTTCAATTTGATAATAGATTTTGAGATCTGGGTCTTGTTAAGAACTTGTAGTACCTCTAAAAGTATTTAATATGGCTTCTAACACCTAGGGAGTACCCCTCTCTCCCTCCCTCTCCCTCTTCCCTCTCACTGTTCCTCTCCATCTCCCTCTCCATCTCCCTCTCCCTTTCTCTCTCTCTCCCACGCTCCCTCTCTCTCCCTCCCCCCTCCTCTCTATACCTCCCCCTCGTCCTCCTATCTCTCTCTGTCTCTCTCTCTCTCCCCCTAACTCTCTCTCCCTCCGTCTCCCTCTCTTTTCCCCTCTCGCCTCCCTCCCTTGTTCCCTCCTCTCTCTCTCTCTCTCTCTAACCCCTCTCTCTCTCTCTCTCTATCACTCTTGCTCCCTCTCCCTCACCCTCTTTCCCTCCCTCTCCCTCTTCCCTCTCACTGTTCCTATCCCTCTCCTATTCCTCTCTCTCTCACCCACTCTCCCTCGCCAACACGTCCCCCCTCCCGTCTCTTGCTCCCTCCTCCCATCTCTCTCTCTCTCTCTCTCTCTCTCTCTCTCTCTCTCTCTCTCTCTCATCTCCCTCCATATATTCCCCCCCTCCCCGACGTCTGTCTATGTGTGTGTGAGCCCCCCTCTCTCCTCCTCCCTCTTGTTTCCCATCACCCCATCTCTCTATAAATAATAACAAAATACAATTCACATAGGTAAAATAAAACATCCCTCTCTCTCTCTCATAACAAAAGATAATAAAAAATAAAACATCTCTCTCTCGCTCTCTCCCTCACTAATAAAAAAATATATAATAATTTTTTCACATAGGTAAAATAAAACATGTCTCCCTCTCACTAATAAAAAGATAGAATAATTTTTTCACATAGGCAAAACAAAACATGTCTCTCTCTCACTAATAACAAAATACAATAATTTTTTCACATAGGTAAAATAAAACATTTCTGTCTCATAACAAAATATAATAATTTTTTCACATGGGTAAAATAAATCAGCTCTCTCTCTTTTTTAGTAATATCTCTTTCTCATAACAAAATATAATAATTTTTTCACATAGGTAAAATAAAGAATCTCTCTTAGTAAAATATAATAATCTTTTCACATAGATAAAATAAAATGTCTCTCTAGACAAAATATAATAATTGTTTCACATAGGTAAAATAAAACATTTAATCCTATATTTGACAGTATAATAGTCTCTCTCAAATATAATAATTTTTCACATAGGTAAAATTAAATAATAGATCTTTTCTGGAAAATCCATGTTTTATTTTACCTATTTGGAAAAATTATATACAATGTTTTATTTTATCTATGTGAAAAAAATATTATATTTAAGAAATAAAGCTTATTGTACTTTCGATCATAAGATCTAATGAAAAATTATTATAATTTGTTAAAAGAAATGTTTTATTTTACCTATGCTCGAGAGACTCCATTACACTCTCTATCATAGTATCTGACGTTTTATTTTAACTATGTGAAAAATTATTATATTTGAGAAAGTGTAATAGGCCCTTGCATGCGTTCGTCCAATGAAATATAACCGCAACAGTGTGATGACGTTGTAACAACCAACCGAATACAATCCACTCAAAACGAGAGATGTAAATTGTAAATCGCGAACGATGGTTCTGCGTGGCACAACATTTGTTTATTTGTTTTAATTCTATAAATTATGACGAGTATATAATTTAGTTTTTAAATAAAGTTAAGAAAATTACATTTTTTAAATTAATATTATTAATTATAAAAGCAATAGTTAGATATCTACATTTAAAGGAATTTGTTAGAAAATTTTTAATAGTGGAGATTATTCATCATTTTATTATATTTATTTTATAAATAAAATTAGTTAGAATATTATTGGTCAATACTATATTTTATTAATATTATTTTTAATTTATAAATAAGTTTGCTTAAAATATTATGAGTCAATATCATACTTTATTAATATTAGGTGAGAAAAAATTATGATTCATTTCACATTTAATATATTGTAGATAAATGTCCTAACATATGACTAATATTAGCAAGGAACTAATATTTCGATATTTATGGTTCTTATGCTGCATTTTACTATTTATAGTTCCCTATCTCTTTATTACTATTTAAAATTTTCCTATATTATGATTTATTTTGTTTAACATAATTATTATAAATATACTCTTAACATTTTCTTTTTCTTTTTACATAAATCATATTTTATAACAATTTCTTAATTCTTTATCTTTATTCATTTTTTTGCAATATTATAAATTTATTTAATATATTTAAAATTATTAAATACACTATTAACTACTTTATAAATATACAATATCTTTATAGCAATTCTTAACCCTATCCTTTATAAATCTATTAAAATTTTGTTATTATAATTAGTTTATTTAATATAATGAAAACCTCCAACAACTACTTTATATTAAATATACTAATTCTTATTTTTGAGAGTTTTTTTTAATTAATTATATAATTTTTTCAATTAAACTCAAAAGTAAAAAACTTTTAAATTACTAAAATACTTTATCAATATTGTGTAAAATTTAACTCTTTATTATTTATCTATAATTATAATTATTGATAATTAATTAAAATTTAAAAAATTATATTTTAATTTTTTTTATATATTAAAATATTTGAAAAATAATTTTATATTAAATTATTTATCAAATAAATTATATATATATATATATATATATATATATATATATATATATATATATATAAAATAATTTATAGTTAAAAATTTATTTAAATAAAAATAATAAAGAAAAATATAATAAATTTATTAATTTTTAATTAATGAAAGTAAACTATTCCCATATACTTATTTGAATATACCTACAATATTTTTTGACTCGTAACATTTCACAAGCTCTTAGGTGAAGACCATGTTCTAGGGATTTCGAAAAATTTAAGTTATTGAGTAATAGGCCTAAACTACAAGGAAATATTATAACAATAAAATCACATTCGTATGTTAGTTTTTTTATTATCATAAAACCATCTATTTTTATGTCTTTCATTATGAACATCCAGTTCAACATCTTATATCATGTATTCCAGAATGAACGAGTTATGAATAACAAGTTCAACGTCTTATATCATGTATTTCAGAATGAACAAATTATGAATAACAACTTCAGTGTCTTATATCATGTATTTCAGAATGAACAATTAATTCAGTAATTACATCGTGTATTTCATATTGACCAACAAAGTTCAATGTCTTATATAGTGTATTGTATTTCAGAATGAACAATTAGTTCAATAACTATATTGGATTTCCCATTCAAGACATTTATTAAAAAATAAAAATAAAAATTACTTCCCTTACCATTTCAACATTGTACTCTGACCAATACAATTCGTTTAAAAACAAATCTGCAAAAATAATTTGAAAACAATTTCGACCAACATCTTTTTATTACAAAATAAAAAATTACTTTTACGATTTCAGTATTGTACTATGAATAATACAAATCATTTAAAAATAATTAGACCTTCTGATAGACCCGGTAGAGACTATCGGCTACATATCATTTTTTTAAAATATATATATATATATATATATATATATATATATATATATATATTTTTATAATAAAATTAAAAAATATATTTCAAGAACTCATAACAACAAACAAACAAAAAGACAGGCAAAAGGGAAGCGTTGTCTACGAACAGAACGTATATCCGATTTTCCGGCGTTTTAACTTTCTGTGGCTTTTTTTCGGCTTTTTCCTCTTTTGATAAAGTTCAAGTTTTATATAAATATATGGATAATTATTCAAAATATTTTATCAATCTTTTTATAATTTAATTATAATTATTTAAAATATTAAAAAAATAAAATAAAATAAAAAATAATTAGTTTATTATTTATATTTATAAAAATAAGGATCCGGATCAAGATGTAAAGGTGATAGTCATCTAATAGGGATTTGTCTGCACCTAGTATTTTTTTAAATTTGTTAAAAATTATTGTTATAATTTTTATTTTATTTGAAATTTAAATTTTAACCATTTTTTTATTATGATTTTTTATATTTTTTAAATAATTTAAAGGTGAATTATTTTTTAGAGGTATAATTTTTTTAAATTAAATTGATATTAAATTACACAGTATTAATTATTTTTTTTCCATAGTAACATTAAAATCTTTTTGCCATGGACAGTTAAATTGTAAATTACAACAAATAAAATTTCTAATTGAAATAGAGAAATCATAAATTAATTGAATCTATCAATTAAACATGAAAATAACATGAAAATAACAATAGTGCTTGGAATTGATATATTGACTAGAGGTATAGATTTAGTTTGTTATAGAAAGGTTACTCAGTGTTAGCCCATTCTTCCACCCCCATCATGGTCCAATTTAAGGAAAAATTAACCAAATTAATATATTTTCGTTTTCATTTTAATCTTTTAATTGTTATTTTACTAAATTATATTTTTATTTTTATTCATTTTTTAATTCATTTTTAAAAATTTAATAAAAATAATCAATTAAATAATTATTTATTATTTATATCATTATTATAATTATAATTTAATAGAAAAAAGAAACAAATTGTTAAAACATTATTCTATATTTCTTATATTTCTCCTGTCAACTGTGTGGAATAAACATCAACTTCCCTCCCCCACTACTCACTGCCTCTCTTCCTTTCCCTCCCTCTTCCTTCCCCCCTCCTGCCCCCCTCTCTCTATCCTTATCTCCCTCTCCTCTCTCACCCTCCCTCCAAACCTCCCTCTGTCTCTCTCCTCTCCCCCCTTGCCTCCCTCTCTTCGTCTCTCTCCCCCTCCCTCTCTGCATAATCCCCACCACTCTCTCCCTCTGTTCCTCTTTGTCCCTGCTCCTTCACCACTTCCCCACCTCTCTCTCCCTCTCCCCTGACCCACCCTGCCTCCCTCCTCTCTCCTTCTCCCTCCTCATTAATCACTACCTCTCTTCCTCTCCCTCCCTCGTCCACCCCCCTCCTCTCCTACTCTCTATACCCTTCTCCCACTCTCCTCTCACCCCTGCCTCCCTCCCTCCATCTATCTCCTCTTCCCTCTCTTCATCTCCCCAACACTAACTCCCTCTCTTCCTCTTTGTCCCTCCTCCATCCCCACCACCACCACCCCTCTCCTTCCCTATCCCCCCACCTACCACCTACCCCCTCTGCCTCCCTCTTCTCTCCTTCTCCCTCCCTCCCTCCATCTCCCCCTCTCTTCCCCTCCCTTCATCCCTCCCTCCATCTCTCTCCTCCTCTCTCTCTCCCATCCTCCATCTCTCTCCTCTCTCGTGCTCTCTCCCTCCCTTCTTGTTGCCCTCCACCCCCCTTCGTCTCTTCCTCTCTATCCCTCCTCCTTTGTCGCCGCCACCCCCCTCACTCTCCCTCTCACTCCACCCCCTTGGCCTCCCTCCTCTCTCCTTCCTCTCTCCCCTTGCCTCCCTCTCTGCATAACCCCCAACACGCGCTCCCTATATTCCTCTCTGTCCCTCCTCCTTCACCGCCTCTCCCCCCTCTCTCCCCCCCTCCATCTCTACATACCCCCACCACTCACTCCCTCTGTTCCTCTCTGTCCCTCCTACTTCACCGCTTCCCTCCCTCTCTCTCCCTCTCCCCTCACCCACCTCACCCCCCTCCTCTCTCCTTCTCCCTCCCCATTACTCGCTCCCTCTCTACCTCTCCCTCCCTTGTCCTCACCCCTCCTCTCCTTTGACCCGCTACCTCTTACACTCCTCTGCCCCCTTGCCTCCCTCCCTCCATCTCTCTCCTCCTCCCTCTCTTCATCCCCCCAACACTAACTCCCTCTCTTCTTCTCTGACCCTCCTCCTTCCTCACCTCTACCACCCCTCTCTCTCCCCATCCCCCCACCTACTACCTATCCACTCTGCCTCCCTCTTCTCTCCTTCTCCCTTCCTCCCTCCATCTCTCCTTCTCTTCCCCTCCCTTCATCCCTCCCTCCATCTCTCTCCTCCTCTCTCTCTCCCATCCTCCATTTCCCTCCTCCTCCCTCTCTCCCTCCCTACATCTCTCTCCCCTCTCGTGCTATCTCCCTCCCTTCTAGTCGCTCTCCAACCCCCTCCATCTCTTCCTCTCTATCCCTCCTCCTTCATCGCCGCCCATCTCGCCCTCTCTCCCTCCCTACATCTCTCTCCCCTCTCATACTCTCTCCCCCCCTTCTTGTCGCTCTCCACCCCCCTCTGTCTCTTCCTCTCTATCCCTCCTCCTTCGCCACCGCCCATCTCTCTCCCTCTCCCTCCACCCGCCTAGTCTCCCTCCTCTCTCTCTCTCTCCTCTCTCCCCTTGCCTCCCTCCCTCCGTCTCTATCCCCCTCCCTCTCTGCATACCCCTCACCACGTGCTACCTCTCTTCCTCTCTGTCCCTCTCCCCCCACCACCTGATCTCCCTCCTCTATCCTTCTCCCTCCCTCATTACTCACTCCCTATCTTCCTCTCCCTCCCTCTTCCTCCCACCTCCTTTCCCCCTCTTTATATCCTTCTCCCGCTCTCCTCTCTTCCCCTTCCTACCTCCCTCCATCTCTCTCCACCTCCCTCTCTTCCTCTTTGTCCCTCCTCATTCCCCACCTCCACCACCCCTCTCTTCCTCTTTGTCCCTCCTCGTTCCCCACCTCCACCACCCCTCTCTGTCCCTATGCCCCCACCTTCCCCCTACCCCCTCGGCCTCCCTCCTCTCTCCACCTCCCTCCCTCCCTCCATCTCCGCCTCCCTCCATCCCTCCCTCCATCTCTCTCCTCCTCTCTCTCTCCCTCCCCCCATCTCTCTCCTCCTCTCTCTCTATCCCTCCCTACGTCTCTCTCCTCTCTTGCCCTCTCTCTGTACCTTCATGTCCACTACTCCCCTCCTCCCCCGCTCCTCCGCCTCCCCCACTACTAACTCCCTCTCCCACCCTCCCCCTCCCTCTCCCACTCTCTATATCCTTCTTTCCCTCTCCTCTATCCCCCTTCCTCCCTCCTTTGTCTCTCTCATCTCTCCCCTTTCCCCTCTCTCTCTGTCTCTCTCCTCCCTCCCTCTCTCCATCCCCCCACGACTCACTCTCTCTCTTCCTCTTTGTCCCTCCTCCTTCCCCAACCCCTTTGCCTCTATCCCTCAATCTCTCTCCTCCCTCCATCTTTCACACTCGCTCCGTTGTTGTTCCCCTGCCTCCCTCGCTACTCACTCCCTCTCTTCCTATCCCTCCATCTTCCCCTCTCCTATCTCACTCTCCCTTTCTCTCTCTAATTTTCATGATCAACTGTATACTAACCTAATTTGTCATATCATTTATTAAAATAATAAATAAAAAATAGTAAATAATTATTTCAAGAGTAGTGAGATGTTTTATAATTTGACATAAGGGATAAGTGTTTACACTAATATTTAAAGAAAAATACAATTCAATCTCATCTGAAAAAACATATACATAAATATATATGAAAATCTTAATATATATATATATATATATATATATATATATATATATATTAACAAGAAATTAAATTACTAAAATTTTTATAAATTAAAAAAAATTGATATTTTAAATATTTTTAGATAAGAGCAAAAATATTATATATATATATATATATATATATATATACTCGGATCATAGGATCTCATACTGTTTTATTTTACTTGGTCAAAAAATTACTATAATTTGTTTTTTTATAACATTTTTTTCAATAATTTATAAAAGTCATAAAAACATTATTTTTTTTTTATAGATTATTGAAAAGAATGTAATAAAAATAATAATGATGCAAATATTTTTAATGGAAAACGTTTTCCCGATTGTAAAAAGAACATTGAAAAATACATATAATATTAAAAAAAATTATAAAAAATTAACTATAGTAATTTTATAATTGACCTTCGCATGTTTCGTTCAATTTGTGCGGACAAACCAACAAACCAACAAAACGTACAATAGCAAATTCACAGAACGGTGTGGAGATTTAAATACTAAAATCATTATGTAACATCCAACTGAATAGAATCCACCAACCTAGATAGAATATTAGCATAACGCTCTCGTGACTGGATATGATACTCACTGCATCTTGAAACCGGGTTTTTCGATGCGACGAATTAGGTTTAGGTTTAGGAAGAAAGAATAGAGCCTCATTCTTTTGTTTCGTTGAGAACAGAGCCTCTAATGCGTGTTATATTCCCCTAGTCAGCTGTTATATTCCGTCTAGAATATTAGCAGAATGTTCTGGTGATAAAACCATCATGGCTTAATTCATGGTGTGTGAGTGATGGAAGAGTTGTGGGACTCTGTATCTCCAAACTCTTAATAGCTAAGCCCAACCCAACCTCAAGATGAATGGAGAAAGGCTGTGTTGGCGGCTAAGACATAGAAACAAAATTATGAAGATAAAAAATAAAAAAATTTTAAGAGTAGGGCCACCACCCAGAAATCAAACATCTAAACTAAAAACCGATTCAAACAAAGAGCAACCTGAAATCTGAAGAATTAAACCATTTCTGCTTCAGTAATTCACCTTCATTTTCCTGATTCCTAAATCTACGTGAAGGATTGAGCTTGACAGCGGGAAAACTTATTCTTTAAGATGCAACTTATTCTTTATGTTCTCAATATATTCTGTGAAGCCCAAATTTGTATTAGTTATGCAGATACATTTTTTTGACCAAAGAGTTCTAAATCTTATAAGTAAATTGATATTTAAAGCCACAACACCAGAATCAAGAAGGTATTGAGAAGTAACTGCAAGGTGCCTTTTAACTATTTTTCCTGCGCTGAGTGCCTGCCACTCTCTTTTCAATTATGAGGTAATTGGGAGAGAAATCACACGCTATACTTATTTTTCATAGCTATTTCTATATTTCCATATCTAGAAATTAGAAAGACGTCTTTATATTTTTTAACCAAAGAGTTCTGAATCTTATAGATAAATCGATTTTTAAATTAACTACACTACAATCAAGAAGGTATTGAGAAGTAACTGCCAGGTACCTTAAAACTGCTTGCTCCATAGTCGTGTTCACTCCCTGGTTTTTCCTTTCTAAATGCGCAGTAAAGAAGCTGAAATAATCAAGAATACCCAAAAATTAGATATAATCAGTAAATTCACAATACTAAAATGAAAGAGATTTAATAAAACAAATGCAAACGAGATCTGACTTACCTCATCCATCCATCGAGAAGTAGCATGGAGATCGCATTGGATGGTTTGGTTAGGCTATAGAATAGTACTGAAATACCTCTGCTTGAGGAATTTTCCCTTCTCTGCTTCATGCTTTGTGGCTCAAAGACTTAATTTCACCCAAAAGAAACACACACAAACAAAAATAATAATGACATACATCAGACTACCACCACGTCAAGAGGAGCGAAATAAAATTCGAAGATAACGTATGTCCGGATTTTCCGGCTTTTCCTCTTCGTGTATCCTGCTTTAAATCTCTTTGCATGTTATATTGAATTGGATGCAATCTTCCATCATCTACAAATATGACCGTGAAGTCGATGTAAAATACGAGAGAAGTTAGCCTTAATACGACCGATAATTAATATGACAATTAATTAGTTATCATTCTCCAATTTATTTAAATTGTCCCTGCACATACGTAGGATTTCAAAAAACCTAACCATTATCTCTATATTTAGAATAAAATTTGACAACCTGGAAAAAGAAAGGCACACCAACTACAAACCCTGAAAAAGTAAGATAGATGAAGAGGAAAAGCCGAAAAATCCCGATATACGTTATCTTCGAATTTTATTTCGCTCCTCTTGACGTGGTGGTAGTCTGATGTGATCAGTATGAGACAGCGCTCACCTATTTCATCTTTGTGTTTGTCTATTCTTATGTTTTTGTGTCTTTGTGTGGGTTTGCATGTATGTCATTATTATTTTTGTTTGTGTGTGTTCCTTTTGGGTGAAATTAAGTCTGTGAGCCACAAAGCATGAAGCAGAGAAGGGAAGATTCCTCAAGCAGAGGTATTTCAGTACTATTCTATAGCCTAACCAAACCATCCAATGCAATCTCCATGACACTTCTCGATGGATGGATGAGGTGAGACAGATCTCATTTTCATTGTTTTTATTAAATCTCTTTCATTTTAGTATCGTGAATTTACTAGGCAAGCAGTTTTAAGGTACCTAGCAGTTACTTCTCAATACCTTCTTTAATATACCTGGAAGTGATGATGCTACTATGTGGTGATAGGTATTTGGTTTAGTGATATGTGATGGTCTCGGTATGTGATTTATTGATTGATTCAATGTGATAATGATTTAGACTTAGTTTTTCAGTATTTTGAGATTTGTATGTAGGTAGTCTTCACGAGAAGTGCGCACATACAAAGGTGTGATTCATAAGAGTAACTTATACCTTATGACATATGATTGATCAGGATTTGCAGTGACATGATCTAATTTATGTGATGTGAATGGTTATGATATGATATGTTATGAATTAGTTTGATCTAGTTCCATTGGTTGATTAAGATTCAGTTACTACTTTGATGATTCAATTGGTTCCGTGATTGAGTGATTTGATATAGTGATTTATTTCATAAGTGTTATTTGATATTGAGCTTAAATGATGGAAGTGCATCTAGTCTAAAAATATGATGAAAAGTGGCCTACAAGTTTGATGTTTTGAGTTAGTTTAATCCAGTATGAAACATTATGAAACGTGGTTCACAAAAGAGCTAAGGGTTGGCGCCTTGAGTTAGCGAGTCAAGGCTTTCTTCTATTCGTAGCTGGTAAATCTATTCAGGGGTAGGAGATCCCTTCCAATGGGTGTTATTAAATGAGATTAGGGGTTTGCAACTCCCTTCTAGTGGGTGTTGGAGAATGAGAGAATGTTGTAGCCTTCTGTAATTTGCTTCCTGCATAGTGGTATGAGTCTGCGCCAGTACAATATTGTAATATGTTTTCCCCTATAATAAAAGAAGAAGATATATACGATGACAGTTGTGGTTTTCTCCTACTTTTGGTTTCCACCTAAAATCCTGGTGTCCTCATGTGTTGTTGTGTTTCTTATGTGTGATGGTTTATTCTGCTCGTATTGTTCATGGTTAATGTTTAATTAATGCCTAACGAATTAATGATGCACTGGTTCAAGTTAAATATATTGTGAAATAAATAACAAGTTAGTTAAATGGGTGTATGATGTTTGTCTTCATCGTAGTTGTGTGCATACGTTATTGTACTTAATGATAGTAGCATACAGAAATTTGAATAAGAAATTGAAAGGTTTATGTGAGTTTTAAAATATTTATTCACCGTCCCCCAATATTTTTTCCAACATCCATCGATTCTCTAGAATGTATATTTTGTAGGCCTTTGATGATTCGTTATAACAAAAAAATATGATTTCTTTCCTAAAGGATCAAGATTGTTCCTCTTATATTTAGGAACATGAATATATATAGGAGAACCAAACATTCTCATGTGTCCAACCTGTGGCTTCCTTTCAGAGAATGTTTCTTCAAGATCCATACCTACCAGAGATTTACGAGGGCTTCTATTTTGAATGTACATGGTTTTTAGTGATGCTTCAACCCGTAAAAAAATAGAAATTCCAAATCATGCATGATTTCCTTGACAGACTCTTCAATGGACCTATTCTTTCATTTTTCTACACCATTCTAATATGGATTATAGGGTACAATTAGCTCCCTTGTAATCTTATTATGCCTATAGGCTTGTGTGCGGTATAGATCGAAGTGCCATATAACCCTTAGTATGTGGTATTTAACAGTTGGTAAATTCATCACTCACCAACACCTTGTGTAATGGACTAAACCACTAGGAAACACTCATTTCATTAACTTAGTACAAAGTTGTATAGTTGAGCATAATTTAGTGTGGAATTATGCAACAAATATTTATTTTACTATGTTGCTTTTAGTAATTATTTAATGGGAAACCAATAATGTTGGGTCCCTATAATACTAGTGATTACCCCATTACTATTGTAGTTATACCCCTTATTTATATTGTTGTTCCCCTATTACCCCCATGTTGGTATTTCTGTGCCCCATGGAATCCCTTTATTCTTATTTTTGTGGCTTTATATTATTATTGTTAGGTCGGATGGATTATATTGTGACTCCTTAGACTCCTATATATAGAAAGGAGGTTTTGTCATTTGAATCATCGAAGAATTGTTCATTTATGTAATGTAAAGGAGGTTTCCCCCTCGAAGAGGCTGAATTCTAAGGCGTTGATCTATCTTTTCTATCTTTTCTTGAGCTGGTTACATAACATTTGGTATCAGAGCTTTGGATTCTAGGGTTTCGCTGCTCCAAACAGGTCATCGTGGCATTTTTGCTATAACTTTTTTCTGTGACGTTTCAGAAGCCACAAAAAAAAACCCATTTGAGAAGAAATCGTGCTAAACCTTGGGTGCAAATTTCAGATCTTTTTGCATGATATTTGCGGAGATATGATCTGACGAAGTTGGTCTTTTTGCAGACTCCTGAATTACATTCAAAACAGGTGACCTGGGGAAAATCGTCATAACTTTTTCTCTGGGGATCGGATTGAAATTTTATAAGAAGTTATAGAAAGAGGAAGGACTGTAGTTTCTTGTATGCATGTTTCAAATCAAAAGGTCGAAACAGGGACTCGTGGCACGTCGTAGAAGTTCGCTCTACTGAACTAGTCTATAAGCAAGTCACTGTGGGAGATTTCACATAACTCTTCCTTGGGGAATCCAATTTGGGTCAGACTTGTGGCATTGGAAAGAGGACACAGAGGGCTACTACAGCTCACAAATACAGAAGTAGATGATTGGAAAGTACAAAGATACATCAGAGGAAATATCGAGCTCCTACAAAGTGAAAAAAGGTGTGTAGATTTTCTTAAATTTTTGCTTAAGCTTGGTTTGAAAATTTATTTTGAAGGAATTCAAAGGGCATAGTAGAGCATTATTATCGGTAACTGATGCCCCGAGGAAAGAAAATGCAAACACCTAGTAAGGAACCTGGAAGCTCTAGCATGACTCATGAAGAAGAGGAAGAAATGCAACATGATATATCAAAATTACAAGACCAAGTGCAACAACTGTCCCTTGCACAAAAAGGAACAGAATATAAGATGGATGGTTTAAAGAAAGATGTAGAAGCTAAGATGGATGGTTTAAAGAAAGGTGTAGAAGCTAAGATGGACTGTTTAAAGAAAGGCGTAGAAGCTAATATGATTGACGTGGAAGCTAAGATGGATGATTTGAAGATAGATTTGAAGACAGACATGGACGAATTGAAGATAAATATGAATAAGTTGCTACAAGAAATGGTCCCTAAGGGTGAAAGGGTACTAAAGGAAACTCATGATGAGAACAAAATAAATGTTAATCATGATTCCATAGACGCTAATGTTGGATTGAAGACTCACCATATTCCAAAAATTGATATGAGGAAGTTTGATGGCAAGGATCCCGCCACATGGATATTACAGATGGAGCAGTTCTTCGATCTCAATAATGTGCAAAACACACAAAAGGTACATATGGCAACTGTATATTTGGAACCAAATCAGTTTGTATGGTATCAATGGATTTGCTCTCGTAAACCATCTATCACTTGGGCAATTTTTACAGAAGAATTGATAGCACATTATGAAGATACAAAAAGCAACACTTTTTTTAGCCAATTGATAAGTCTCAAACAAAAGGGTTCAGTAATGGAGCACATTGAGGAGTTCCAAAAATTGAACATAAGGGTAAAAGATATTCCAGAGGAGCATAGGATTGATGTGTTCATAGGGTCTTTAAAGGATAATATCCAACATGATGTTCGCCTTTGGGAACCTGATTCATTAGAGAAGGCATTCAGGTTAGCAAGAAAAATGGAAAGCAAAATTATGGCAACCAGGAAGCATACCACTCACAACTATAAAGACGGAAGTGTTGTTGCCCCTAGTCTTCCACAACCTATAAGGTTGACACCACAACAATTGGAAGAAAAAAGAGCAAAAGGGCTTTGTTACAGTTGTGATAGCAAATACATTAAATTTCATAAGTGTGCTGAGAAGAAATTATTCTACATAGATTGTGAAGAGGAAGAAGAAAAGGAGCAAGAAAGGTCAAAAGAAGAAGATATACTCCAGGAACAAAGCCTAGATGAAGAACAAATAAATCCGACCATATCTTGTAATGCATTGGCGGGAATTACCACTCCTCAAACCATCAAGATAGAAGGACAAATCAAGAAGAAAAAGGTAATAGTGTTGATTGATTCAGGAAGCACCCATAATTTGTTCATTGTAGGGTAGCAAAAGAATTGAATTGCTTCCTATATCCAGCACTAGAGTGTCAAGTGATGATTGCAAATGGAGGAACAATAAATTGCTCTGGAAGGTGCCATAATATCAAGCTATCCATGGGAGAATATGTATTGACTAGCCCAATGCTTTCCATTCCAATGGGAGGTGCTGATGTTGTACTAGTCCAATGGCTACAATCCTTGGGTACAATAGCTTTTAATTTTCAAGAACTTTTCATCAAATTTTGTACGGAAGGAAAGGAAGTTGAATTAAGGGGTATTGCAGGGAAACCAAGAAAGATAATTAGCTCTAATGGTATGACAAAGCTTCTAAAAAAGGAGCAAAGAGGTGTAATTGCACAATTATGTTCGCTAGATGTTTCCACATCGGAATCATCTATTTCTCCAGATCTCCAAAATGTCCTGGACAATCATTCCAAGGTATTTGAGACTCCCAAAGGTCTCCCACCTATGTGTGATCATGATCATGCTATCCATCTGATTCCAGGAAGTGTTCCTCCAAACATCAGGCCATACAGATATCCCTATGACCAAAAAAGTGAAATTGAACATATGGTTGCAGAAATGCTAGAGGCTGGTATGATTCAACCAAGTCAAAGTTCTTTGTCTGCTCCAGTAGTATTGGTGCACAAGAAGGATGGATCATGGCGCATGTGTCCGGATTATAGGGAGCTCAACAAGCTCACTATTAAAGATAAGTTCCCCATTCCTGTCATTGATGAATTACTGGATGAATTGCATGGATCAATTTACTTCACCAAGTTGGATCTTCGTTTGGGATATCATCAAATCAGAATGAAGATTGAAGACATTCCGAAAACGGCATTTAGAACTCATGACGGTCATTATGAATTTTTGGTCATGCTTTTTGGCCTTACCAATGCACCTTCAACATTTCAAGGTTTGATGAATTCAATTTTCAAACCATTCCTTAGAAAATTTGTGTTAGTATTTTTTTATGATATACTAATCTACAACAAGTCTTGGAAGGATCATGTTGAACATGTTGACAAGGTGCTACAACTATTGGAGGAGAAACAATTATATGCAAAAATATCCAAATGTTTCTTTGGAGTCTAGGAGGTGGAATATTTGGGTCATATTGTATCTCATGAAGGTGTTAAGGTAGACCCTAGCAAAATTAAAGCCATTAAGGAATGGAAAATCCTCACATCCATAAAGCATCTGCGAGGATTTCTTGGGTTGACAGGGTATTATCGCAAATTTGTTAAGAATTATAGGAGAATAGCAGCGCCTCTAACAACATTATTGAAGAAAGATGCATTTTCATGGACTCTGGAAGCAACAAAGGCCTTTGAACATCTTAAAGAGGCAATGTGCCAAGCACCGGTCTTAGCTACACCGGACTTCACAAAAACCTTTATTGTGGAATGTGATGCTTCAGGAAATGGAATTGGTGTTGTTCTAATGCAAGATGAAAGACCCATTGCTTTTGAAAGTCGTCCAATCAAGGGAAAGTTTTTAAGCAAAGCTATTTATGAGAAGGAAATGTTGGCAATACTCCATGCACTTAAAAAATGGAGACCCTACGTAATGGGAAGACACTTCAAGGTAAAAACGGATCATGATAGCCTTAAATACTTTTTAGAACAAAGATTATCCTCTGAAGAGCAACAAAAGTGGGTCACAAAGATGTTGGGTTATGACTTTGAAATCATCTACAAAAAAGGGAAGCAAAATGTGGTGGCAAATGCACTCTCAAGAAAGGATGAGGATGTGGAAGCATTGTTGTACGCCATTTCTATTATCCAACCAGATTGGATAAACGAAGCAAGGGAGGAATGGAAGAATGATGAAGAAGTGTGGGCACTTATTCGAAAGCTACAACAAGATTCCAGTACGTCTGATACATTTAGCTGGAAAAATGATTTGTTATGGTACAAAGATCGCTTATACCTCTGTAAGAATTCCCAGCTAAAACAAAAGATTCTTATGGAAATGCACACTTCTCCCTTAGGAGGGCACTCAGGATTTTTAAAAACTTACCACAGGGTTAAGAAGGAATTTTTTTGGGATGGCCTTAAATCAGATATTCAAAAGTTTGTGGCCGAATGTTTGGTTTTCCAACAAAATAAAGTTGAAACAATTAAGACACCGGGTCTATTACAACCTTTATCCATTCCAAGCCAACGTTGGGAGGAGGTTTCAATGGATTTTATCACAGGTTTACCCAAGTCTGAGGGAAAGAGTGTCATCATGGTGGTAGTTGACAGACTTACCAAGTATGCACACTTTTGTGCATTATCACATCCATTTAAAGCCAGTACAGTTTCTACTGCATTTATGGAAACAATTCAAAAGCTACATGGAAACCCAAAGATTATTGTAAGTGACAGAGATCCCATTTTCACTGGAAATTTTTGGACAGAATTATTTTCTTGTCTTGGTACTCAGTTAGCTCATAGCTCATCTTGTCATCCTCAATCTGATGGGCAAACTGAGATAGTAAACAAATGTTTGGAAGGATATCTTTGTTGCTTTGTATCTGATAAACAGACACAATGGGTCAAATGGTTGCCTCTGGCTAAATGGTGGTATAACACTTCCTTCCATACAGCAACAAAAATGACCCCATTTATGGCACTTTATGGGTATCAACCACCATCCATCACATCATATTTAAGAGAAAATTCTAAGGTTCAGGCAGTGGAACATCACATCGAACATCAACAACAAGTCCTCCAACTCTTAAAGGATAACCTCATGTTGGCACAAAATAGAATGAAACAACAGGTAGATCAACATCGCAGTGAAAGAAGTTTTGATGTAGGTGATTGGGTATTCCTACGGCTACAGCCATACAAGCAAATGTCCCTAAAGCAAGCTAAGAAGGATAATAAATTATCACCAAAGTATTGTGGTCCGTACAAGGTGTTGCAAAAGATTGGTACTATGGCATACAAATTGGAGCTTCCTGCAGCTTCTCGATTGCACCCAGTTTTCCATGTTTCATGTTTAAAGAAGGTTATAGGTGACAAGCTCCCAGTTCAAACAATATTGCTAGAACTTGAGGAGGAAGGAAAAATTATATTGGAACTGGAATCAGTCACAGAAACAAGAACTCTACAGCTAAGAAATCGATCAATTTCAGAGTATCTTATCAAGTGGAAGAACTTATCCGCTGAAGATTCCACATGGGAGGATGAGAATTTTATGTAGAAGTATCCAGAACTAATCAAGCGTTGAGGACAACACTTTTTTGAAGGAGAGGGGCATGTTGGGTCCCTATAATACTAGTGATTACCCCATTACTATTGTAGTTATACCCCTTATTTATATTGTTGTGCCCCTATTACCCCCATGTTGTTATTTCTGTGCCCCATGGAATCCCTCTATTGTTATTTTTGTGGCTTTATATTATTATTGTTAGGTCGGTTGGATTATATTGTGACTCCTTAGACTCCTATATATAGAAAGGATGTTTTGTCATTTCAATCATCGAAGAATTGTTCATTTATGTAATGTAAAGGAGGTTGCCCCCTCGAAGAGGCTGAATTCTAAGGCGTTGATCTATCTTTTCTATCTTTTCTTGAGCTGGTTACATAAAAAATAATAATATAAATTCCATTTAACCAAAAAGAGGTTCTATGACAATACTATGCAAATACCTAACTTAAAGTTTGGTACTAAGAAAATAACAATAATCTCACAATAATGATTAGCTAGATGTAACATCATTATTTAATTAATTACATTTAGTCTCATCTCATGTATAGGTCCATACGTTTACAATACATATAGCGCAATATATTTATGGAGAATGTAGCTCAGTTCAATTCAGTTTATGAAAGAATTTGAGTGTAAGTATGGAGGTAACTTAGTGATCTCTTTACAATATATAATCTAATATAGATTATAGAGAGAGAAATTTAAATTAATTGGGTTTATTTTGAATATTTTGGAGTAATGATTATTATTCTCTCCCCTCAAGTTTCATTTTTGAAATTGATTTATAAAAATGATATGATAAAAATTTTCATAATAGATTTTAACATTATTGTTCAGTTTAATCCTTTTACTATTTAGATAGAAAAATCAAGTAAACACATATTAATGGTAATGAAATCCCATCATGCTTGAATGCTATTTTTTTCTTTTTAAAATATTTTTTGCATTTAATAATTATATATAATGGTATAAATAGGATAATTGACGTAACTCGAGTAGTTCAATTTGAAGCCATGGGATATAAGAGTGGTTGTAATAGTAGTAGTTGTTGAAACTTCACTAGTCATATTTTCCTAATCATTATATTCGATTTAAAAATCCAATCTCATATGATTAGCATGAATAAGCACTTACCACTAGAGACAGGTGACTAGTATTTTGATGGTCAAAAGCACAAAGAGGAGTTATGGAGGTGAGCTTCATTGAAATAATCTATAAAAGAAACATTTCCAAATATTAATATAATAAAAGTGAAGAAATGAAATCCGATTACAAATTTAGATATGTTATTTCTGACCATTTTAACTGAAGTAATTCATACCTTTATCTAGCTTTTCAAGGACTACACATAGTTGATGATTTCCTCTAACACAAGTGTAAGCTAGTATATAACATACAACGTAATAATAATTTTCAATTCAATCTCTCAAACAACATTAATCGTTAATTCAACCATCTTTAAAAAAACCATCGACTCAAAAAACAAAACCATATTGATCCGTCATTAATTTAGCAATCAGATGTAAGTCATCAATTCAACAAATATGAAAAGAGAGAAGATTTTTTTAAGCTCTCACTAGACTTTATAAGATTTTAAATGACAACATAAGAAAATATTCCTTTTACAAAATTGTGTCACGATAAATAAATTTTATCTTAATGCACCTACTGCCTTTTCTATATATGCATTTTATTGATACTTTTGAGCAGCAATATTACACTTTTGAGCAACCAAGAATAAGGTTTTGTACAACATTCATGCGATCACTAGTCTATGGCCTTTTGACTTACATTTCATTGAAATTTAATGGATATAAATATATTATGCGTCAAACCAATAAATTATTAATGTTTTATATGTATATATACCCTTTCCTTCTAGTTACGACTGTCTATAAACTGTCCTCTTCTTGATCTCATGTGGATATAACCCTTCTGAGAATACAATGTTGCATTTGACCTCTACTTCTTCTTTGCTATTGTTGATGATCTCAAAATCCTCAGGATCGTGTATGAGAATTGGTGGAGTTTCATGTTCACTTAGGTCACGAGATGTTCTAGTCAACAAGATCGATGCATGGAAACACTATACAAGATTAACAACCGATGTTAGAAAAGTGTGAAAACGCTGAAAGAATTCAAACGAGTGAAACATCATACAAGGTAAAGAATGAATAAATAGAGCTCATATGCACAAAGAAGTCATGGAAATGATGTTGCATGAGTGGATCCATAAAAGCATTAATTAATTGTAGACAAGTTTTCCTCACTCCATTGCAAATACAAAGATACATTAGTGTTGAAAATCGGGTTCCTGTGGGATCCATAAAGGAATCATGCATTGCTCGCAGATATATTGTTGTATGCAGAAGACCTAATATAGGATATCCCACTGAATAAACCCCTTTTCCAATTCCAATAAAGGCAATAGTTGTTTGTGCATTCCATGAAAGGATAAGATGTACGAATATGACAATTGCTCGACAAAATGGTTTGGTTAATCATTGTACACCATTATTTAAATCTGAGGAACCCTGAGGTATTGTGTCATACACCTCACCCGTCACACACATCATCATAGCAACATCAATAAGCCAGTGGTCGTGGTGTACTGGAGTTGCACATAATGACGTATCTCTACAGATAATGGTGATTGTATCCCCAGATGCATAGTCAAGGTGGAGAATGAGGCCAATGTGGTAAAGGAAAGTGTGGTTGTTAATGGAATATTTGATACTTGAAGGAAAATGTTACCTATTTGCAAGTCTTTTCATGTGCACATCATATTACGTTCGAATGTTTTTTTCTTTAGGGAAATGTTGTTCTAAAAATCAGGTGTGACAAAGCAAATTCACCAGCCCCAATTTGTCAGTTTTAATGATGAATATTGCATCCTTTCATTTAATTCTTAATTGAGTTCAAGTTTTACAACGATGATTCACTTTATTCTGTGCATGATACTTTGGAGATAGGCTTCTGTCTTATAGTGTACTCCACCTGCAGATGATGAAATAACAAAATATAAGTAGTGAACTCTATGTTTCGACATTAAATTCCACCTGTACTTTAGACATGAGGTTTTAATCTTACACTATGCCCCACCCATAAGTAAAGAGAGTGGAACATTATTATTGTGCAAGATTTGGTTGATAATGAATTGTTCCTTTCTTAGCTTATTTCTCTTTAATGAGATTAAAACCTAATAGCTTATCTTAATTAACGCATTAAAATAATGAGATTATATTTTACAAAATTTAATTAATTTAAAAAAATTAAAACCATTACTAATTAAACCTCTAAATATTATGTTTAAAAAAAATGACTTTTAATGTATTAAAATAAAAGTGTTTAAGGTTCGTTGTAATCTTTTGATTGTTGTTTTAGAATTGAATTAGTGATGTCAATTACAAGTGGAAATTTTATTGAGTAACACCCCTTGGAATAAGATTTCTCTAAAGTATCAAATGGAAATGTCTCTACGGAGGCAGAATGGTCAAAGAATGCACATGAAAGTTGACTGAGCAGAAAGAATAAATAAAATGAATATATTTTAGATTAAAAATTCCACTCAATGTTTTCAAGATATTATTAAACAAACTTCAATATTAAGAGTGAGGAAAATATTCTATAAATTTTAACCTCTAACCATTGGTTGGGCCACTAACCATAAATGAAGAAAAAAATCATGTATGAATAGTGAAGTCTATAATGAATTTTTCCTACTTACATCAGTATTGCTCACTTAATGCTCAAATGAAATGATTCTGTAACACCCCCTAGCTGATTATCCATGTAAAAAAAATATAAGATGAAGGTAATGGGACACATATTCTAAGATGAATGGTGAGAAAAACATCGTAGTAGGTGTCACTTTCGGTTTATTTATGGCTAAGGAAATTGGCAAAGGAAATGGAAAAGAAAAGAAATGTATTAATTGGCATTTATTTATGAAAATAATGGAAAATAGGAGAAAAGGAAGGTTAAAGGTCATAAAATTGTCTAAGGATGAAATTGAAAAAAAATTAAGAAAAATAAGGAAAATAGAGGCCTTAATGATAAAAAGGCTTCTGAGGATCACTTGACAATCTTTCGTCAATTCAATTTTGGGGCTCTATTCTATTGTCTCATTCTCTTCCCACTTGATTCCTCATAAAGCATGATCCTTGGAAATTTTGTCAGACAATGACATACATACTTACATATATATAATCGTTATCATAAAATAATCATGATCCCTAACAACCCTGTCAAATAATGACATACACACATACATGTATACATATACAGACATCAACATAATCTAGATCAGAACATCATTACCTAATATTGTAAGATCAAGGTTAAGATAACTCTCTTTACCCTCCATGACATGCACAACATTGAGAAGGAAAATTCTCAACATAGCCTACACATCATTCACTTTACCTTTCCTGTCACCTTTCTCATGAATTTCCTACCACCATCCATTTATCCCAATGGACCCAACCAATCCAGCTGACTATCATATTATTTCCTTCAACTATCATTTATTCATGCACGAAGCTTCATTTGAGTCTTACATTATCTGTTGGGTTTCATTTAATGCTTCCCAAGTTCCATTAACTTCCCTCTTTCCCCAATGAATTCCCAAGTCCCCCAAAACATAAAAGGAAAGAACAAGAAGAAACAAGAAGAAAACCATGAAAAACCAAGAACATTATAATACCACAAACAAAGTGGCATGGCCATGTACCAGACATAAAATAAACTGCAAATCAAGTGTAAATAGATCACAAAGCATCGAAATCACAAGACTAGTAAAAAATAACCAGGACTCAACCCCATGGGTTACCAATGCCTCCAAGGGAAAGATCAACCTCACCCTTCTCCAAGATTCCATGGCCATCTCTTTTTCCATGTAATCCCCTACATCATACTTCCATAAACATGTAGCTATTAGTGCACACATAAATGTAACAATATACTTGTTACCTTAACTTGTTGTGTTGAGCACACTTCCTTGTAACTGAACACATACATATGTTATCTCTCAAGGGACTCCAATTCCTTGATGAATCCCCCATAACATGAAACCAAATGTTACACCTGTCAAATACATGTTCATGAGAATAACATATGTCCACACAATGTCAGGCAAAATAAAGGATAGGAAGACTTCATGTATTCATGCAAAGCACTCATTCATTTGGAAAAAAAGGTCTCCAAACATAGCCAAATGAGTTTTCACCAAATTCCTTTCCTTTATATTTTTCCTTACTACAACGGAGTCTTTATATGTACTATCAGATCACCCTACTTTTATTCATGTAAACAAATCAACTATTACCTTGTCATGCTAATACCAAGCATGTTACCTTGCAACTATTCACACATGTTAGTCACATGTTCCAAAGATCAAGACATAATGTATATTAATTTGAAATCAACCTTTACCAAGATTGATAGTCATGCCATAATCAACTCATAGACATTAATCATAATACTACAACTAGCACCGACTTACACTCATGTGCATATTAGTTGTCCCAACGCATATTGTGATAGTAAAATAATCTTAAAACAAGATAATTCCTTCAAGCAATATTATAGACACATACACATATAATGCAATTAATCAAACATTGAGACAAACTGTAAACATATCATGTTAGATAAACCAAACATATGACATAATCACACTCATACCTCAATGTATCTCAGGGGAGGCTATCACATCTGCACAAGTCAGTCCAACACCCACTGGAAGGGAGTTGCAAACCCCTAGTATTTTCAGAGAGAAATGATTAAGTATCATTATGGATTGCAAATTATAACTTTTTGTTCTTGGAGGAGCTATTATATTACAACAAAGGTTGAATAGCCAAAATTTTAATGACTATTAGGTTGGAATCATGTATTTACAAAATGTAATCTTTCATAAGCTATCCCTTTATAGTTTACTTATGCTTCAAATATTTCCTCACTTTATATTTTTCTTAGGCTTAGTATTTTAGATTAGGGAAGCGATATGAGAAGTTCAACTTATTTGAAGATAGGTAATTCTTGTGCAAACAACAAATGCCTTGATTTATTGAAAGTGAATTTTAATATAAAACCTTATTATTTTCAAAAATATTTGGTTTGAGTAGCCATGATCGAGGGATATCTAAGTTCTCAGTATCTCTTGAGGGCACCTGACCTATGCTACAAAATCCTTTAACGTGGATGGATTTTTTCCCATGAGATTTCAAACCGGTAATATTTTCAACATGGAGTGCCTTAACAAAACACTATGTCACTACCTATTATATGCCCTATAAACTTATTATTACCTTATTTTTAATGTTATGAAATAATATATTAACCTATTCTATAGTATACAATATTAAAACAATAATAAAGTGTAAATCTTCACCAGAATCTTATTATATTACTTTTACGTTTATAGTATCCATAAATTGTTTGTCCATGATTTTTTTCTTTAAACAAAATTAACCATAAACATCAATATAATTTTCAAAATTTAGAATTATTCTTAGTATAATGATATACTTCATAGTTTCATACTAATTTGATTAATACTCTACAATCACACGCTGGTGAACAATGAAATGTAATAATAAACATGTACGGTGAATCATGGCTACGTCCAACATGTTCAGGGTTAAAATTCCAATATGAGGAAGAAAGGGGAAGGGAAATAAGAACCAAAGTGATTAAATACGGTGCGACTATTCTATTGGTACAAAAGAAATTGAATGCGATGGATCCGGAAGAAAATCTACACAAACATGAGACTCGTAGAAACCTCAAAGACAAAATATTGGGATCATTGATTATTCTATTGATGTGATGGAATATTGGGATCATTTTGAATTAATTTGAATTGGTTAGGTGGGCATATCTGTACATTGGGGAAGTGATTTATGCTTAAACAATTTATCCATTGAGGAAGTGGTACAATTAAGGAAAAATAAAGAATATATATATATATATATATATATATATATATATAAATATATATATATATATATATATATATATATATATATATATATCGATATAGAAATATATATAAGTTTTTGTGGGGTTTACTTCTCATTAGGTAATAGGTTCAAATCTTATGGGGAGGGGTTGAGGATGGGAGACACCTTTAGAAAAATAAAACTATCCCAAGGGGTGCATTGAGATTCCAACATGCCTTAATAAAAGGATAGTATGGAACTTGTTATGTGCAACGCATGGAACTTGTTACGTGCAACACACAAAATCATAGAATTCAAAGTTTGTGGAACTTGTTATGTGTAGCACAAGAAATCATAGACTTGAAAGTGGGTGGTGAAATAGCATGCAACTATCACAATTATATATATATATATATATATATATATATATATATATATATATATATATATATATATATATATATATATATATATAAGTTTTTGTGGGTTTACTTCTCATTAGGTAATAGGTTCAAATCTTATGGGGAGGGGTTGAGGATGGGAGACACCTTTAGAAAAATAAAACTATCCCAAGGGGTGCATTGAGATTCCAACATGCCTTAATAAAAGGATAGTATGGAACTTGTTATGTGCAACGCATGGAACTTGTTACGTGCAACACACAAAATCATAGAATTCAAAGTTTGTGGAACTTGTTATGTGTAGCACAAGAAATCATAGACTTGAAAGTGGGTGGTGAAATAGCATGCAACTATCACAATTTTAGGCATTTACTCTTGTTTATAGTTTTGTTGCAACATAGTGTTAGGTGCCTCTTTGGAGAAGACCATGATTGTTAAGGATCCTATCTTCAAGTTGGTCTCATCAATCACTACAAAAAAAGAAGACAATTTCTTGGGTGGTAGATAGGGAGCATTCATTGGAGAACACATCTTGGGGATGATAGAGAGTCCATTATCATGGGAGCATCCTTCTTCTAGCTTATAAACGTTCCTTCTTCAATTTGATAATAGATTTTGAGATCTGGGCCTTGTTAAGAACTTGTAGTACCTCTAAAAGTATTTAATATGGCTTCTAACACCTAGGGAGTACCCCTCTCTCCCTCCCTCTCCCTCTTCCCTCCCACTGTTCCTCTCCCTCTCCCTCTCCCTTTCTCTCTCTCTCTCCCACGCTCCCTCTCTCTCCTCCCCCCTCTTCTCTATCCCTCTCCCTCGTCCTCCCGTCTCTCTCTGTCTTTATCTCTCTCCCCCTAACTCCCTCTCCCTCCGTCTCCCTCTCTTTTCCCCTCTCGCCTCCCTCCCTTGTTCCCTCCTTCCATCTCTCTCTCTCTCTCTCCCTCTCCCTCTAAACCTCTCTCTCTCTCTCTCTCTCTCTCTCTCTCTCTCTCTCTCTCTCTCTCTCTCTCTCTCTCTCTCTCTCTCTTGCTCCCTATCCCTCACCCTCGTTCCCTCCCTCTCCCTCTTCCCTCTCACTGTTCCTATACCTCTCCTATTCCTCTCTCTCTCTCCCACTCTACCTCGCCAACACATCCCCCCTCGTGCCTCTTGCTCCCTCCTCCCATCTCTCTCTCTCTCTCTCTCTCTCTCTCTCTCTCTCTCTCTCTCTCTCTCTCTCTCTCTCTCTCTCTCGGATCTCCCTCCATATATTCCCCACCTCCCCGACGTCTATCTATCTGTGCGTGTGACCCCCCCTCTCTCCTCCTCCCTCCCTTTTCCCATCACCCCTCTCTCTAAATAATAAAAAAATACAATTCACATAGGTAAAATAAAACATCCCTCTCTCTCATAACAAAAGATAATAAAAAATAAAACATCTCTCTCTCGCTCTCTCCCTCACTAATAAATAAATATATAATAATTTTTTCACATAGGTAAAATAAAACATGCCTCCCTCTCACTAATAAAATGATAGAATAATTTTTTCACATATGTAAAATAAAACATGTCTCTCTCTCACTAATAACAAAATACAATAATTTTTTCACCCGGATGCGGGTGAAAGGACTGAAAGCACGGTAAGGCCACATGGCCAGCAAGCGCTGCCACGAGCCAGCCCCTGGAGGGACGAGGCACTTCATGCCGAGGGAATAAATGAGGGAGCCTCTGCTCCAGAACTTAATGAACATTAATGTTGGCAGGAAGTGAGAGAGAAGCGCATTCATGGCGCTCAGGTTCCAAGAGAGGGCTGCGGATTTTAAAGCTGGAGCAAGGATGTTGCAGCGATATTCTTGGCAAGTTCAGTTTCAGGTGCAAACGAGCAAGAACATTCTCTGCTCGCGGAAGACTCTGGAGATTGGGAATTCGATTCGTGGGGCGGAAATTCTGGGCAGTTTCTCTGTTCATATGGCACGAACAAGAGAAAGACAACCATGTCGAAGAGGGCCTGGTCGTGGGGCACCTTCACGCCCTCCCGCAGTGGCAGAAGGGCATCACCACTGTTGTTTCTGCTATTGTTTTCGTAGAATTGGAATTCCCCACCTGCAAGTATCTCAGTTCATGGACGCCTCCAACCCGAATGAGGGACTGCCAAGGCAACCTGAGCTTCCAGCGTTCAGCACAGCAGTCTTTAAGCTGGGCAATCTTAATGCCCATGTTTCAATCCTCTTTGTCAGAGACGCAGAGGAGGACCTCGAGGGGGCAAGCAACAGAGAATTACCCTCTGTAAATCCGCTGGACAAGGTCGAAGTTCAAGCAGCTGATGCAAAAGGGAAGGTGCCCATCCAAACTCAGACGCAGGCGGCGTCATCGTCCAGAGCGGGAGCGAAAGAGGGCCAGGAAGATCCCTTTGAAGGCTTTGGGTACCCGATCGTGGAGATGGACCCGGAAGAATTGGAGCCAGAAGAATAGCACCATCATCCTCCCTCCTTTCAGGTCCTGTTTTGTTGTCTTCTGTCTTGGTCGCTTGGTCCTGTTTTGCGGTCCTCTGTCTTGGTCGCTTATTATGAATGGGTCTGGTAATCTTAATATAGGTCCTGCTCTGTTTTCAATTACGTCATATAGTTTATCATGGAAGTCTGCTAATATACAGGGTCGCCCCTGCGTGGGTAGTGTTTTTGAGTCTCAACCCCTGCGTGGGCAATGTCAAAGTTAAAACAACGACTTACTGTTAAGGTTTTGGGGCAACCAGCGCTCATTGCAAGCAACTGTCAGCTGCAATTCCACAGTGCCATCGCTGGCCTTGGAAAACTTGTTTCACTGCATGTAATTTCTCTCTGTATATAATATAATTTCCTAGAGTAGTCTTACTGAGAAAAAAAAAAACAAAATACAATAATTTTTTCACATAGGTAAAATAAAACATTTCTCTCTCATAACAAAATATGATAATTTTTTCACATGGGTAAAATAAAACATCTCTCTTTTTTAGTAATATATCTTTCTCATAACAACATATAATAATTTTTTCACATAGGTAAAATAAAGAATCTCTCTTAAGAAAATATAATAATTTTTTTCACATAGATAAAATAAAATATCTCTCTAGACAAAATATAATAATTGTTTCACATAGGTAAAATAAAACATTTAATCCCATATTTCGAGTATAATAGTCTCTCTCAAATATAATAATTTTTTCACATAGGTAAAATAAAATAATGGATCCTTTCTGGAAGATCCATTGTTTTATTTTACCTATTTGGAAAAATTATTATACTTGAAAGAAAAGATAGAATGTTTTATTTTATCTATGTGAAAAAAGCATTACATTTAAGAAATAAATCCTATTGTACTTTCGATCATAAGATCTAAAAAAAATTATTATATTTTGTTGGAAGAAATGTTTTATTTTATGTATGCTTGAGAGACTCTATTATACTCTCTATCATAGGATCCAACGTTTTATTTAACAGAGAAAAACCAGAGAGATAAATCTGTGTTTTATATTAACTATGTGAAAAAATTATTATATTTGAGAAAGTATAATAGGCTCTTGCATGCGTTCGTACAATGAAATATAACTGCAACAGTGTGTGATGACGTTGTAACAACACCAAAAAGTTCCAAGTAAATCGATATATTTACTTGGAAATATATGATGTTAGGTGTGAATATTTCCCATGTAGTTGGATTTGAAACATATAAAATTGATGACCTGAAGCTTTTAATATAGAAATATATTGTAAAATTCCAATATAATATGGGAAAGATAAAAATAAATAATGAGTTTAATTCAACGATCATGAAATAAACAAATTATATATTTGGTAAATTAAAAAGGAATCTTTCTTCTATCAATTTACCTTGGTATTAGAAAAAGATGGCAAAGAGGTTGGTGGTAAGAAATATGAAGCACAAGGCCATGAGAAATATCAACTAACTCCATGGTTGTTGTAGTCTTACTAGTGAACATCAAATACATTTTTGTTTAAATATATGCATGTATATTTTTCTACCACATGGGGAAAATAAATAATGAAAAAATTTAAACAAAATGTTAAATGTTTAGTATGCCTAGTCACAAATATCATTATGTCACAAATGCATTAAAATTCCTTATGAGTAGTCCACCACTATGCCCTGTTTTCATAAATAAAAATAAGGTTATACTAGTATATTTTAAATAACATCCAAAATAAAATTTTCATAAGATTATACCTAGACATTGCAGGCATTTTTACATGGATGTATAACTCAATAAAGAGGTATAAATGAAGTGGAAATAACTATGACAAATGAAATGGTGATCGCATCCAATTATGGAAGGACATAATCTCAATTGTCAACTTAGAAGGAACTAGTGCCGACATGGAAACTCTCTTAGCTAGTTGAAGGCCGGTGGCACTGAGAAAATTGTTGATATATCCCTCTGGAATAGAGATGGGGTCTCAACTCGCTGGCTGCACCTGGACATCCTGCCAAATCTCAAACCCCATTGGCCAATTTTGTTCAATATTTTGAAAGGATATGCTCAAGTTGCCACTGCCAAGTTGGATCGACGAATTTTGACAGGATGCAAGAGCAATATGTACTTAGTCAAAGATGGGTATACTATGATGTTAAAAGATTCCACACTTTTTCGCCAAGCCGGCTTTGGAAGAAGATATGGAATTCGTCCATGGAAAATTATTGACTGTAGAAAACTTAAAGAAAAGGAACATTTATGGGCTTTCACGCTGTGCCTTATGTGAACAAGCAGAAGAGCACATTCCAAATCTTTTTAGAAAATTCTCTCATTCTTTAGAAGTCTAGAAACATGCTTTGTATGCACTAGTATGCTTGGTATGCACTAGGATGCATAAATTAAGATTGAACACCAAATCTGAACAAGCAGAAGAGCACATTCCAAATCTTTTTAGAAAATTCTCTCATTCTTTAGAAGTCTAGAAACATGCTTTGTATGCACTAGTATGCTTGGTATGCACTAGGATGCATAAATTAAGATTGAACACCAAATCCTTCTATCGAAATATAAGACATTCTAATCGTTCTGAAACAATCATAGCATTATTTAGTATGTTTACTTGCTTTGTCTCCTGGAAAGGTTCCCGAATTCTCCTCGAAAGGTTCACGAAAATAAATTTTTGAATTTGGTTAACAGCTCTTCCAATGAGTTACATTTACAAAATTTCCATTCTTTATTGATTTCTATATTTGCTATGGCTATTCAAAATATACGAAGAAGTTTTCCATAATCATAAAATTTCTAAAATTGATAAAGTATTTATGAGTTGCATAGAGTTTTAAATTTTAATCTTTATCTAAATGGTATCTGTAAGTTTTAGCATAATCTCTATTTGATTAAGAAACTTTACAAACCCATTTTAAAAATTTTAATTTTAATTTTATTTTTAAATTAGAGATTATTATTCATAAGTTATAAGTCAATTTGTTTTTAAAATAACTTTATATATATATATATATATATATTACTTTTATAATAAAATTAAAAAAATATATTTCAATAACTCGTAACTACACACAAACACAAAAACAGGCAAAAGGGGAGCGATACACACAAACACAAAGACAGGCAAAAGGGGAGCGATACACACAAACACAAAGACAGGAAAAAGGGGAGCGATGTCTCATAGTGAGCACATGAGACTAGGAGGAGCAAAATATAATTCGAACAGAACGTATATTCCGGCTTTTTAACTTTCTCTGGCCTTCTTTTCCGGTTTTTTCCCTTTTGATAACGTTCAAGTTTTATATAAATATACGGATAATTATTCAAAATATTTTATCAATCTTTTTATAATTTATTTATAATTTAATTATAATTAGTTAAAATATTAAAAAATAAAAAATAAAAAATAATTAGTTTGTTATTTATATTTATAAAAATAAGGATCATGATCGAGATGTAAAGGTGATAGTCATCTAATAGGGATTTGTCTGTACCTATTATTTTTTTAAAGTTGTTGAAAATTATTGTTATAATTTTTATTTTATATGAAATTTAATTTTAACCATTTTTTTTATTAGGATTTTTTATATTTTTTAATAATTTAAAGGTAGAATATTTTTTTAGGGGTATAATTTTTTTATCAATTACACAGTATTAAATTTTTTTTTACCATAGTAATATTAAAATCTTTTTGCTATGGACAGTTAAATTGTAAATCACATCAAATAAAATTTCCAAGTGAAATAGAGAAATCATAAATTAATTGAATCTATCAATTAAACATGAAAATAACAATAGTGCCTGGAATTGATATATTGACTAGAGGTATAGATTGAGTTTGTTATAGAAAGGTTACTCAGTGTTAGCCCATTCTCCCACCCCCATCATGGTCCAATTTAAGGAAAAATTAACCAAATTAATATATTTTTGTTTTCACTTTAATATTTTAATTGTTATTCTATTAAAGTATATTTTTATTTTTATTCAATTTTTAATTCATTTTTAAAAAATTTAATTAAAATAATCAATTAAATAATTATTTAGTATTTATATCATTATTATAATTATAATTTAATAGAAAAAAGAAACAAATTGTTAAAACATTATTCTATATTGCTTATATTTCTTCCGTCAACCATGTGGAATAAACATCAACTTCTTTGGTTCTTGAGTTTCTTCCTTAAATTAAGAGTTATATGACATCTTAAGAAATTTCCATTCTTTAAATTTAAGTTTATATATCTATATATATATATATATATATATATATATATATATAATATTTCAATAATTTATAAAATGCTAATGAATAATGAAATAATTTTTTTTTATGAATCAGTCTATTTCTATTATAGTACAAAAAAGTCAAAAGTTACATCACAGTTACAACAAGGTCGTGGCCTTGTAAATCTTGCCATGAGATTGACAGTTTGCCCAGAATTACACATGCCAAAATTGAACACAGTCAAAAATTGGGTGACCTCCTTCTGTTGCGTCGTCTCCTAAGACTCTAAACAGTGCATAACAGATACATGCTGAGGCAGACAATCATAACGATGATGAACACCGCTTAAAAATGGACTTACAAACATACTGACCCATATTGCCGACACAAAGACTTTGAGACCCAGACTACAGCCGAACACATACAGAAAAACAAGATTCGAAGACAGAGTAAAACGCCTACTTCCGAGGCCGCCGAGAGTTGAATGCCTGACCGGATCAATCATCGTCCATGGTGTATGGTTCTTCCTCTACCTTGCACCCAAATTGCAGGGAGTCTTCCGAATCTGAGAGTGGGACCACCGAGCTGGTTGGGACTCCATGAGCAGGCTCGCTTGGACCTGCCAGGCCTACTTGAGTAGCTAAGGAGGAACTAACTGGGCGTTGCAGATCAATTGTGGGCACTGTCCCTTGAACTGGTGGATTTTCCAGATTTACTTCTGCCTGACCTCTGAGATTATCACAATGCTCTACAGTAACAGAGACAATGAAAGTGGAGTTGGTGAGTGTGCAGGGTATCTGATACCTGACCGTAGGATGCGTCTCATGTCCACATTCTGTAATGCTTCCTCTCCCATGCCCTCTACCACGGCTAACTCTGTTTCCATGGAGGCGGTGTTGCTCAGGTGCTAATTCGATGGAGGAAGAAGGGGAAATGGGGGCAGACCTCTGAGTGGTGGCCCGACCGCAAGAGCCTCCTCATCTGCTGCTCATTCTAAGCCGCTCTCGCCGCATTGCCAGATTCAGAGGATGAACCAGCGTGCAGATACCCGGAGAGGAGAAATTAACCAGGACGGAGGCCGCAAAATTTGGCGTGCAATGCTTATAAACCACTCGCAGGCTTGGAACAATGTCTAAATTGGGCGCAGAGAAAGAATGCCCCTGAACAATCCCCCACACCACATAGGAGTCCGTCGGTGCTGCAGTGGTATGCCAAACGACTGCAAAGGAATGCGAAAAGGTGGCAGGAGCTCCAGGGTTATGTAGCTCCATCGCTCAAGTTACCATGAGGCGTATTAAGGCGGACAAGACCGGAGTTAAAACCTGCATTAGAGATCCTGCATGCGAGCAGCTAAAACATGTTGTGGGGTACTGGGTGGCGCGCATGGGCTGACACCGGCCCATGTGAAGCGCCACCTTGGAATTGCCAAACTCATTGATCACCCGCATCCGGGAAATGAATAATGAAATAATTATTATAATTGTTTAACAATATATTATTATTGTCTTAATTTAATAAAATAAAATAAAAATAGTTAAAAAAATAGTTTATATATTTTTATAAAATTTATAAACAAAACATCAAGTTTCATTATTCTTATTTTTTTTTCCCTTTTCTTTTATTTGATGACTCAATATTTATGAAACGTTTTAGTAGGGTTTTTCAATTAGTATTTGATGACTCAACAGTTATGAAACGTTTTAGTAGGGTTTTTCAATTAGGGATGATCACCTTCACATATAAGAGATTCCAATGGTTGGGGCTCTATAGGTATTGATCACATATATGAATTATCTAAACACTTTAATGTAGTAAGTTGCTGCACGGTTACAATCCAATCCAAACTTAATATTATGACTAATTATGCCAACACCATCTTTGCTTCTCTCAAGAAAATGAAAAATAAAAATGTAAACAAAGATTTTTTCAACCCAACCTTTAGAACAATGTCTCAGCAAAGTTATATATTTAAGCTAGTTAATTAGTTTATAATGTGTTTAATCCTTATTTCCCACAACGACCTACATAATAGGGGATTCATGCTTCTTTTTAAGGTAAAATGACCCAAATGGGTACAACAAATTCCTATCTTTCAAGGTCAAATATGGTAGTTAGTTTTCTAAAGAGAATTATTTATTACCCATACTCCCCCAACAATAAACAAATTCAAAAAAATTCTTCATCACTCTTGGGAAAAAATAGTCCCTTAACCCTTATTTAACATAAGGCGAAAAAGAAAAAAGCTCAAGGATATGGGAGAACAAAAGATAGAAAGCTCATGTTTATTAATAAATAATATATTTTCCAAGAGCTAGTGGAGGAGGAATGTTTAACTTTGAAACCTCTTTCCTTTCATTGAAGAACACATATCATCGGATGTATAGTTGCCCCTACCCTAGAAACAAACTTGGCATTATGATGGCATGAAACACAAGGTGGAAGTATCATCATACCACCTTTATTGTTCATGAATATTATGAAGACACTTATGCGATCATTCCAACTCAAACTTCTTGTTTCTCCACAAACTAGAAGAGGATTCTGTGGAAGCATTCTAGGCTTCACAAAGATGTAACTTATTAGAGGTTTTCTAAGATATGTTTTTCTACCAAGATATATCTGAAAGATAAAGGGTTTAATAATACATCTTTTTTCCCGTTTGTAACAACATATAAATGAATTTAAGCAGATATTTTTCCCACATAGTTAGATTCAAAAAATACAAAATAGTTCACATAAAAATATTGATATAGAGGAATATAAATGAATAATTTCTAATAAAAATCACTTTATGAAAATCCATTTTCTCCTAAACCTTTGTAAGGTTCAAATATTGAAGGGACAATGTAAAAAAAAGAATAATAGATAAGAATTAGAAGCAAGTGGATTTATGAATCACAACCTCATGTCACAAGAATTTTCTCTCCACCACCTTAAAGTTGGCCATATCAAAATTAATGGGTTCTATTTTTCTTAGCTTTGTATTATAGTATAAAATTACTCACAAGCTTTAAATTTGATTAATTATTTTGTTTAATAATAAATCATTTTATCTCTAATATTGAAGCTTCCAAAAATGTAATTTTTTATTTTTTAATACTAATACATCTCACTTTATAATGATGGTTCATATATTTTCAGAGAGAAATGATTAAGTATCATTATGGATTGCAAATTATAATTTTTTGTTCTTGGAGGAGCTATTATATTACAACAAATGTTGAATAACCAAAATTTTAATGACTATTAGGTTGGAATCATGTACTTACAAAATGTAATCTTTCATAATCTATCCCTTTATAGTTTACTTATGCTTCAAATATTTCCTCACTTTATATTTTTCTTATGCTTAGTATTTTAGATTAGGGAAGCGATATGATTTATTGAAAGTGAATTTTAATATAAAACCTTATTATTTTTGAATCCTCTTGATATATTCTAACAAATTGTATAAATTTAATTATTATTACATAAATATACACAAATTCTTTTAGTTCACTTGTTAGTTAATTATTTTAGGAGTCTCTATTGATGTTATTTCAAATAAGTTTTTTTTTTGTTGTCCGTATCTCATTCACCATATACTCTTATAAATGAGATGGTTCTGCAACAAGATTTCTGCTAGATTGAATTCACTCAATACATAATGAATATGAAGCATAATATAAATACAACATTGAATTTAAATATAACTTTTAAGAATAGTAAAAGTATTATAAAAAATGAAATTGTATTGGCTATATATATATATATATATATATATATATATATATTAATTTTTTTTGCTACGAGAAAAAGATTTCACCCTCAAAATTGTCCCTAGATGCAACTTTCAAATAATTCTAAATGCATCCGTTTTTTAATTATATTATATCATCTATTTAATTATTTTTACTACACTAATTTAAGATATGAATAAACCAAAATAAGTCATTTTTTATTTGAAATTAATTGTAATTTCTAACATCATTATTATTACTCTATTCCTTTTGTTTGTTATGTAATGTGAATCTTTATATGACTCACACCCTTAATCTTTGGTTTGAATAGACATGACTGAGGGATATCTAAGTTCTCAATATCTCTTGAGGGCACCTGACCTATGCTACAAAACCCTTTAACATGGATGGATTTTTTCCCATGAGATTTCAAACTAGTAATGAAAATCCATTTTCTCCTAAACCTTTGTAATGTTCAAATATTTAAGGGACAATGTAAAAAAGAGAATAATATATAAGAATTAGAAGCAAGTGGGTTTATGAATCACAACCTCATGTCACAAGAATTTTCTGTCCACCACCTTAAAGTTTGCCATATCAAAATTAATGAGGTTCTATTTTTCTTAGCTTTGCATTATAGTATAAAATTACTCACAAGCTTTAAATTTGATTAATTATTTTGTTTAATAATAAATCATTTTAGCTCTAATATTCAAGCTTCCAAAAATGTAATTTTTTATTTTTTAATACTAATATATCTCACTTTATTTATGATGGTTCATATATTTTCAAAGAGAAATGATTAAGTATCATTATGGATTACAAATTATAACTTTTTGTTCTTGGAGGAGCTATTATATTACAACAAAGGTTGAATAACCAAAATTTTAATGACTATTAGGTTGGAATCATGTATTTACAAAATGTATTCTTTCATATGCTATCCCTTTATAGTTTACTTATGCTTCAAATATTTCCTCACTTTATATTTTTCTTAGGCTTAGTATTTTAGATTAGGGAAGCGATATGAGAAGTTCAACTTATTTGAAGATAGGTAATTCTTGTGCAAACAACAAATGCCTTGATTTATTGAAAGTGAATTTTATTATAAAACCTTATTATTTTTTAATCCTCTTGATATATTCTAAAAAATTGTATAAATTTCATTATTATTACATAAATAAACACAAATTCTTTTAGTTCACTTAGTTAATTATTTTAGGAGTCTCTATTGATGTTATTTCAAATACGTTTTTTTTTTTGTTGTCCACATCTCATTCACCATATACTCTTACAAATGAGATGGTTGCAACAAGATTTCTGCTAGATTGAATTCACTCAATACATAATGAATATGAACCATAATATAAATACAACATTGAATTTAAATATAACTTTTAAGAATAGTAAAAGTATTATAAAAAATGAAATTGTATTGGTGATATATATATATATATATATATATATATAGATATTCAATCTTTTTGCTAGGAGAAAAGCATTTCACCCTCAAAATTGTCCCTAGATGCAACTTTCAAATAATTCTAAATGCATCGATATTTTTATTATATTATGTCATCTATTTAATTATTTTTCCTACGCTAATTTAAGATATGAATAAACCAAAATAAGTCATTTTTTATTTGAAATTAATTGTAATTTCTAACATCATTATTATTACTCTATTCCTTTTGTTTGTTATGTAATGTGAATCTTTATATGACTCACACCCTTAATCTTTGGTTTGAGTAGCCATGACCGAGGGATATCTAAGTTCTCAATATCTCTCGAGGGCACGTGACCTATGCTACAAAACCATTTAACATGGATGGATTTTTGCCCATGAAATTTCAAACTGGTAATATTTTCACCATGGAGTGCCTTAACAAAACACCATGTCACTACCTATTATATGCCCTATAAACTTATTGTTACTTTATTTTTAATGTTATGAAATAATATATTAACGTATTCTATAATATACAATATTAAAACAATAATAAAATGTAAATCTTCACATGAATCTTATTATATTACTTTTACGTTTATAGTATCCATATGATTTTTTTCTTTAAACAAAATTAACCATAAACATAAATATAATTTTCAAAATTTAGAATTATTCTTAGTATAATGATATATTTCATAGTTTCATATTAACTTGATTAATACTCTACAATCACACGTTGGTGAACAATGAAATGTAATAATAAACATGTACGGTGAATCATGGCTACATCTGACATGTTCAGGGTTAAAATTCCAATATGAGGAAGAAAGGAGAAGGGAAAGAAGAACCAAAGTGATTAAATACGGTGTGACTATTGTATTGGTACAAAAGAAATTGAATGTGATGGATTTGGAAGAAAATCTATACAAACATGAGACTCGCAGAAACCTCAAAGACAAAATATTGGGATCATTGATTATTCTATTGATGTGAAGGAATATTGGGATCGTTTTCAATTAATTTGAATTGGTTAGGTGAGCATATCTATACATTGGGGAAGTGATGTATGCTTAAACAATTTATCCATTGAGGAAGTGGTACAATTAAGGAAAAATAAAGAATACATACATACATATATATATATATATATATATATATATATATATATATATATATATATATATATATATATATATATATATATATATATATTTGTGTGGGGTTTACTTCTCATTAGGTAATAGGTTCAAATCTTATGGGGAGGGGTTGACGATGGGAGATACCTTAGAAAAATAAAACTATCCCAAGGGGTGCATTGAGATTCCAACATGCCTTAATAAAAAGATAGTATGGAACTTGTTATGTGCAACGCATGGAACTTGTTACGTGCAACACACAAAATCATAGAATTCAAATTTTGTGGAACTTGTTATGTGTAGCACAAGAAATCATAGACTTGAAAGTGGGTGGTGAAATAGCACGCAACTATCACAATTTTAGGCATTTACTCTTGTTTATAGTTTTGTTGCAACATAGTGTTAGGTGCCTCTTTGGAGAAGACCATGATTGTTAAGGATCCTATCTTCAAGTTAGGCTCATCAATTGCTACAAAAGAAAGAAGACAAATTCTTGGGTGGTCGATAGGGAGCATTCATTGGAGAACACATCTTGGGGATGATAAAGAGTCCATTATTATGGGAGCATCTTTCTTCTAGCTTACAAAAGTGCCTTCTTCAATTTGATAATAGATTTTGAGATCTGGGTCTTGTTAAGAACTTGTAGTACCTATAAAAGTATTTAATATGGCTTCTAACACCTAGGGAGTACCCCTCTCTCCCTCCCTCTCCCTCGTCCCTCTCACTGTTCCTCTCCCTCTCCCTCTCCCTCTCCCTCTCCCTCTCCCTTTCTCTCTCTCTCCCACGCTCCCTCTCTCTCCCTCCCCCCTCCTCTCTATACCTCCCCCTCGTCCTCCTGTCTCTCTCTCTCTCCCCCTAACTCCCTCTCCCTCCGTCTCCCTCTCTTTTCCCCTCTCGCCTCCCTCCCTTGTTCCCTCCTCCCATCTCTCTCTCCCTCTCTCTCTCTCTCCCTCTCCCTCTAACCCCCTCTCTCTCTCTCTATCACTCTTGCTCCCTCTGCCTCACCCTCTTTCCCTCCCTCTCCCTCTTCCCTCTCACTGTTCCTATCCCTCTCCTATTCCTCTCTATCTCACCCACTCTCCCTCGCCAACACATCCCCCCTCCCGCCTCTTGCTCCCTCCTCCCATCTCTCTCTCTCTCTCTCTCGAATCTCCCTCCATATATTCCCCCCTCCCCGACGTCTGTCTATCTATGTGTGTGACCCCCCCTCTCTCCTCCTCCCTCCCTTTTCCCATCACCCCATCTCTCTCTAAATAATAATAAAATACAATTCACATAGGTAAAATAAAACATCCCTCTCTCTCTCTCTCATAACAAAAGATAATAAAAAATAAAACATCTCTCTCTCTCTCTCCCTCACTAATAAAAAAATATATAATAATTTTTTCACATAGGTAAAATAAAACATGTCTCCCTCTCACTAATAAAAAGATAGAATAGGCCCTTGCATGCATTCGTCCAATGAAATATAACCGCAACAGTGTAATGCAACAGTATGATGACAGTGTAACAACCAACCGAATACGCTGACACGCTCCCTTAGGCTAACTGCATCTTGAAACGGGTTTTTTCTTAAGAGACGACGGATTAGGTTTAGGAAGAAAGAACAGAGCTTCACTCTTTTCAGAGGTTTAGGATTAGGTTTAGTTAATTGAGAGAAGTTAATTGTTGGCCTCTATTCAGTGTAAGAATCATCTACACTGAATCATCTATATTTTCGTCTACGTATTGCTTCGTATTTACCAGATTTGTGTTTGCAGAGGTGCGTAGATTTCGACCAAACCATCATGGATTCATTCGCAACATATTTTTTAGGAGCGGGTGGTAGCAGAGTTGTGGTGCTCTGTATGTCCATGACTCTCACCAGCTAAGCTCACCCCACTTCCATGCCCGATTTGATAGAGAAGAGGTCGAACCTCAAGATGAATGTAGGAAGACTGTTGGCGGCTAGGAAAGAGAAAATGTCTTAAGAGTACGACCACTACCCAGAAATCAAACATCTAAACTAAAATCGATTCAAATAAGGGGAGAGAATAATAATCATTACTCCAAAATATTCAAAACAAACCCAATTAATTTAAATTTCTCTCTCTATGTATAATCTATATTAGATTATATATTGTAAAGATATCACTAAGTTACCTCCATACTTACACTCAAATTCTTTCATAAACTGAATTGAACTAAGTTACATTCTCCATAAATATATTGAGCTATATGTATTGTAAAGGTATGGACCTATACATGAGATGAGACTAAATGTAATTAATTAAATAATGATGTTACATCTAGCTAATCATTATTGTGAGATTATGGTTATTTTCTTAGTACCAAACTTTAAGCTAGGTATTTGCATAGTATTGTCATAGAACCTCTTTTTGGTTAAATGGAATTTATATTATTATTGGTTTCCCATTAAATAATTACTAAAAGCAACATAATAAAATAAATATTTGTTGCATAATTCCACACTAAATTATGCTCAACTATAAAACTTTGTACTAAGTTAATGAAATGAGTGTTTCCTAGTGGTTTAGTCCATTACACAGGGTGTTGGTGAGTGATGAATTTACCAACTGTTAAATACCGCATACTAAGGGTTACATGGCACTTTGATCTATACCACACACAAGCCTATAGGCATAATAAGATTACAAGGGAGCTAATTGTACCCTATAATCCATATTAGAATGGTGTAGAAAAATGAAAGAATAGGTCCATTGAAGATTCTGTCAAGGACATCATGCAAGATTTGGAATTGCCATTTTTTTACGGGGTGAAGCATCAATGAAAACCATGTGCATTCAAAATAGAAGCCCTCGTAAAGTTATAGTAGGTATGGATCTTGATGAAACATTCTCTGAAAGGAAGCCATAGGTTGGACACATGAGAGTGTTTGGTTCTCCTATGTATATTCATGTTCCTAAATATAAGAGGAACAATCTTGATCTTTAGGAAAAAAATCATATTTTTTTGTTATAACGAATCATCAAAGGCCTACAAAATATACATTCTAGAGAATCAATGGATGTTGGGAAAAATACTGGGGGGCGATGAATCAATATTTTAAAACTCACATAAACCTTTCAATTTCTTATTCAAATTTATGTATGCTACTATCATTAAGTACAGTAACGTATGCACACAACTACAATGAAGACAAACATCATACACCCATTTAACTAACTTGTTACTTATTTCACAATATATTTCGCTTGAACCAGTGCATCATTAATTCATTAGGCATTAATTAAACATTAACCATGAACAGTACGAGCAAAATAAACCATCACACATAAGAAACACAACAACACATGAGGACACCAGGATTTTAGGTGGAAACCCAAAGTGGGAGAAAACCACAACCTTCATCGTATATATCTTCTTCTTTTATTATAGGGGAAATCATATTACAATATTGTACTGGCGCAGAATCATACCACTATGCAGGAAGAAAATTGCAGAAGGCTACAACATTCTCTCATTCTCCAACACCCACTGGAAGGGAGTTACAAATCCCTAATCTCATTTACTAACACCCATCGGAAGGGATCTCCTACCCCTAAAAAGATTTACCAGCTACCACTAGAAGAAAGCCTTGACTCCCTAACTCAAGGATTCAACCCTCATCTCCTTTGTGAACCACGTTTCATAATGTTTCATACTGGATTAAACTAACTCAAAACATCAAACTTGTAGGCCACTTTTCATCATATTTTTAGACTAGATGCACTTCCATCATTTAAGCTTAATATCAAATAACACTTATGAAATAAATCACTATATCAAATCACTCAATCACGGAACCAATTGAATCATCAAAGTAGTAACTGAATCTTAATCAACCAATGGAATTAGATCAAACCAATTCATAACATATCATATCAGTGCATAACCATTCACATCACATAAATTAGATCATGTCACTGCAAATCTTGATCAATCATATGTCATAAGGTATAAGTTACTCTTATGAATCACACCTTTGTATGTACGTACTTCTCGTGAAGACTACCTACATACAAATCTCAAAATAATGAAAAACTAAGTCTAAATCATTATCACATTGAATCAATCAATAAATCACATACTGAGACCATCACATATCACTAAACCAAATACCTATCACCACACAGTGGCATCATCACCAGTCAACATGCCACTCTATAAACAATTCAACCCAACCAACATTGTTAAACATATATTATCATAAGAGAGACTTCATTGACACATAACAAAAAACATAACAAAATAAATCAACCATCATTATCAACTCATACTACAAACCCTAATATTTATACATGAATATTACAAATAACATCTGTGTATGTACGCACTTCTCATGTTTGACACCTGCGTACAGATTCTAAATTTTCACAAAATGTATACAGGACTACCCAGAAGCAGATCCATGTATGTATGCGACTTCTCAGGGAGAAACATGCATATATATTTATAATCACTAAATCATTACATCGATGAAATCACAACACACAATTCACAAGCCTTACTATCACACATTCATGTCAGAGTATCATTACCATGAAAAATCTATCATTGTTAGTCATAATTATAAGAGATGAAGCAAGCATATTCATTAGTCTGTACTATTCTTTTAGACCTATCAAATCTAAACCTCTTCCCCGCTCCTTGGTGAACACCTATTTCAAATGAATGAATTCATCAATAAAGCACAACTTTCACACACTAACACTTGACCTCCATCTCCTTATATATCTTATGCCTTAGCCAATACCTTAGGCCAATCCTTTAGTAATGTCAATGGTATTCTTTGATGGGTTCAAATATCCATTGTCAAATTCAATACTATGGGCCAAAACCATTGCAAAGACCCCTGGTGTTCCAATTACCATGGTGTGGAATATGTACACAACACTCATTCACCATACCTGCATATTTACGCGACCTTTCTTCATAGGACCTGCGTATACATTCCTAAACTTTGTCTTTATCATTCTTATGTCTCTGAATTGATATTCCTTTGTCCATTCTCTCTGTCACATTTGTACCAACCTATATAATCATAACCCTATCATCATGTTGACATCTTAATCAAGTAGGTCGCCATCAAGGACAACACTTTAGTCATAATTCCAACAATCTTCCCCTTTGGACTTAATGGAAACCACTTTGGTGTTTAGTCACCAACACCTGTAAATACCTGTAAACATACAAAGTTTCTCTCCAAGAATTATTCTTCAAACACCAAGATTCTCTCCCCATTTGTCATCAAGGGAAAAGGGATTACCAAATTTTAATGAAGCCTTCACACTCCCTTTGTAGAGATGAGCATTGTAGACCTAATATGTTGAATATGAATACTATATACTAACCATGCACCCCCGGAGCATATGTTGAATCTTCGAAAGTACATGACTCTATGAATCAACCAAATATGGCCTTCCTATCACTAAGGAAGTTCATTCTTACATCAATCACCCATCACAGTGGGGTTAGATATTTGACTCAACATTAAGTAAAATGCTCAAAATAATGGGATTACATGCATAATTAACTTAACCACAATAGTCCAAACATTACTGAATTTTACAATTATTACGTCATGGGTCTTTAGATGTCCTTTAAATAAAGAGACAAATATTACATTTATAACCAAACACCTCAATAGTGAGGTTGCAAGACCATGATAGTCATCAACAACCACCATACACCATATAGGAACCTGCAACAAGAATATCAATCAATTGTAACAACAAAATAAGATTGTTCCACAGATATCTATTATCAACTCATCCTATTGACCTCATATCATCAAGATCAACATGCTCTTTCCATTTGTAGGAAGAGCCATAATCCCCATACACCAAAGACATATAAATATTTTGAAGCACAACAACATATCCCTTTATTTAAATTTAACTTCACTATGTGCAACCTTAACCAACATCCAAGAATTCATAATCACTAACAAAAACCTATGTGTCTTTAGTAGTAACAACCATATGTCATAAATAATCTATATACTTATCATGGACATCATCATGCAACATGGAATGGGCAGGAATTCATAATGCCAACAATGCACTATTATATAAAATGCTCCCCTTGAGCATAATTTGAGATTGTCCCACTATTTCTTCATGTCAGAGAAAGATATGCGACTGTATAGATCAAAATTCGAATATATACGCAACTATCCTTCATAAGAACAACATAAAAAATGTAAAATACTAAGTTTTCATAACCATAGCTTCCCCTGAGCCTATATTGTATGTTTCTCTTTGTTGTTACTACATCAGATGCACTACCAGTAATATAAGCAACATGAATATAAAAAAACCATGGGAATCATCATCAAGATATACACATGTATAGCTCCCCCTGAGATCATATATCAGTGATCTTGATAATCTTCTCCTTCTCTTCTTAAGGTCATGTAGCTGACATCAATTTTGCAGTTACTATGAGAAGTATTATTTTAAGAACAATATACTGTAGTAATGACCATCTTCTTTATTTTGAGTCTGAAGAAGAAGAAGTATCCTCCTCATTTCTACCAGAATTCATTTATTTAAACACGTATAATTTGTCTAGATTAATTTATCCTCTTGCTATGATCTATCTAGTTTCTTCATCTATAACCTTGCATTTGGATGAAGTAAACACAATTACATTTCCTTTATTTTCCGTTTGACCTACACATAGAATATTCTTGTTTAGCCCTTTAACAAATAAAGTGTCAACTGCTCTTTTATACCTATTAATTTTGGTTCTACCTTTTCCCAAAACTTTTGCTAGAAAATTATTTCCAAGAATAACTTTAGCATCTTCGTTATTCCTAGGAGACTCAAACTTATTCTTATCTCCTATCATGTGATGAGAGAATCCATTGTCTATGTATCATTCATCTTCATCTTCAAACCAATAGAGGGAAAGACCAAATCTTATATGTTCTTCTTCTTTCTGCTTATTATGAGAAATTTTGGTGGATCCATCTTTCTGAAGTCTTTTGACATCAATATTCTTATATGATTGGTTTCCATGTTGTTTATTTTTTCCTACATTAGTTTGCGACATTCCAAAATTTGCTACAAGCATAACATCTTATATGACGAGAAAAGGGAGCATAGGAATCATAATATTTTTGTTTCATATTCCCTCTATTGCCATCAATATATTTGTGACGAAATATGTTTCAAGTAAAAAACTATCCCTTAAAGAAACTTGAGTACCTAGTAACTGATGATCTGAATCTTATGAAGTGATTATTTTCTTGAGACCGAAACAATTTTCCCCTGCAATTGTCAACAACATGTCTATAATTATGACATATAAAGCATTCAACATTATTGATGAGAGGAGATATTTGATTAATCTTTCTAATATTGGGAGAAAATGATTTCTTTTGAAAATTCATCTTCCTTGGATGTTGATCTGGTTGACTTCTTATCTTTTTCAAAGGAATTTCATATTTCATATTGTTATCCTTCACGATCTTTTTACAGTCCTATGAACTAGATTCTCCTTTTACAGTTTCATGAAACCCAAGCCTAGGTTTGATGGCAGGAGACCTTTGACTACTAAGAATGTTATCCAAAATATTAGAACTATCTTGAAATCTTAAGTGTTTATCCTTTTCTTCTAATTTAATTTTTAGAATGTTTACCTCAACCTCCATTCTTTCGTATTGTTCTTCCTTTACCTGATACTACTTCCTCATTCCTTCTTCAACCTTTCTTCCTTCTTCTAATTTCTCCTTTAATTTGATGATCTCTTTCTTCAACCCATTATGTTATTCTTCAAATACTTCAAGTTACTCCTTTTTTTGCTTTTTTTCATTTTCTAGAACTGCTCTTAGAGAGACGATCTTAGCTTCAAGTAATTCAAAATATTGTCTAGATTCTACTGTAACATGATCCTTGTTATCATATGCTTGCAACTTATTCTTAAGATTAATAATCCTTTTCAAAGAAAGATTGAGTATTCTTCTAAGATGAATAACTTCCTCTAATATCTCTTCTTCTGAATCAGTAACTTGATCTGACATAACATACTTATCTTTTGTTACATCATTATTTTGTTTAGAAATAAGGTTACTTGTTGGTTCTTCTGATCAACAATATTCCTTTGTTCTTCCTTGTTGAATTTCCTAAATATTATCCCATACTTCGTTTGTAGTTTCATAGTGCATAATATTTCCTAATGCTGAATTAGGTATGTTACCAAAGGTCTCATTTAATGCTACATTATTCTTTTGTAATTATTCACCTGATGGAGGAGCTTTGGTTTAACCATTACATAAAATTCCAAACATTAGATCCTACGTTCATTAACTTAGACTTCATTTCGTCTTTCCATTTTTTATAATTATCATTACTTAGCATAAATGTACCTGTATTGTCCATTATTTCTAACTTGCTTTGTTCTTCTTCTTCTAGGGTCATCATTTTTGAATTCGTTATCCTTCCTCTCGCTCCCTTCCTCTCATTCCTTCTTCCTCTCCCCTTCTCTTCCACTCTCTCTATCTTTCTCTCCCTCTCCTCTCTCCCCCTACCTTGCTCCCTCTATCTCTCTCCTCTCTCCTCCTCCCTCCCTCCCTTTGTCTCTCTCCTCTCTCCCCTGCCTCCCTCCCTCCGTCTCTCTCTTCCTCTCTCTCTTCATCCCCCCACCACTCGCTCCCTCTTTTCCTCTCTGTCCTTCCACCTTCCACACCTTCGCCCTCCCCCTCACCTCTCTCTCTCTATCCCCCCACTGCCTCGACATCCATCCTCTTTCCTTCTCCCTCCATCACTCCATCTCCCCCTCTCTTCTTCTCTCTTCCTCCCTCCCTCCATCTCTCTCCTCTCTCCTCCTCCCTGTCTCCCTCCCTCCATATCCCTCGTCTCTCCCCTACCTACCTTCTTCTGTCTCTCTCCTCTCTCCCGCTCTCTCCCTCTCCCTCTCTCCACCCCCCCAACCACTCTCTCCCTCTCTTCCTCTCTGTCCCTCCTCCTTCCCCACCTCCCCACATTTCCCTCCCTCTCTCCCTATCCCCCCACCTACTTCCTACCCACTTCTCACCCCCTCGACTTCCCTCCTATCTCCTTCTCTCTCCCCCATTACTCTCTCTCTCTCTCTTCCTTTCCTTCCCTCTTCCTCACACATACTCTCCCCATTTCTCTATCCTTCTCTCTGTCTCCTCTCTCCCCCTTGTCTCCCTCTCGTCATCTCCCCCACTTGCTCCCTTCCAATCTGAGCACCCTCCCCCATTGTCTCCCCTACCTCCCTCCCTCTATCTCTCTCCTTTTCCCTCTCTCCATCTCCCCCATGACTTCCTCCCTCTCTTCCTCTCTATCCCTCATGCTTCCCCACCTCCCCACATCACCCCCCCTCTCCCTGTCCCCACACCTACTTCCTACCCCCGACCTCCCTCCTCTCTCCTTCTCTCTCCCCCACTACTGACTCCCTTTCTTCCTTTCCCTTCCTCTTCCCCTCCCTACTCTCCCCTCCCTCCTTTCTCTTCCTTTCTCTATGTCCTATCTCCCCCCCCCCTCTCCTCTCTCTCTCTCTCTCTCTCTCTCTCTCTCTATCCTTCTCTCCCTCTCCTCTACCCCCTGACTCCCTCCCTCCATCTCTCTACTCTCTCCCTCTACCTCCCCTCCCTCACCCACTACTCCCTCTCCTCTCTCCCCTACTCCCTCCCTCCATGTCTCTCCACTTCCCCCTACCTCCCTCACTTTGTCTGTCTCCTCCTCCCTCTCCATCCCCCCCACCACTCGCTCCCTCTGTTCCTCTTAGTCCCTCCTCCTTCCCCACATCACCCCCCCTCTCTCCCTATCCCCCCACCTATCCCCTACCTCTGCTACCCCCCTCTCCCCCTCCTCTCTCCTTCTCCCTCCCCCACTACTCACTGCCTCTCTTGCTTTCCCTCCTTCTTCCTTCCCCCCTCCTGTCTCCCTCTCTCTATCCTTATCTCCCTCTCCTCTCTCACCCTCCCTCCAACCGTCCCTCCGTCTCTCTCCTCTCCCCCCTTGCCTCCCTCTCTTCGTCTCTCTCCCCCTCCCTCTCTGCATAATCCCCACCACTCGCTCCCTCTGTTCCTCTCTGTCCCTCCTCCTTCACCACTTCCCCACCTCTCTCTCCCTCTCCCCTGATCCACCCCGCCTCCCTCCTCTATTCTTCTCCCTCCTCATTAATCACTCCCTCTCTTCCTCTCCCTCCCTCATCCTCCCCCCTCCTCTCCTACTCTCTATATCCTTCTCTCACTCTCCTCTCACCCCTGCCTCCCTCCCTCCATCTATCTCCTCCTCCCTCTCTTCATCTCCCCAACACTAACTCCCTCTCTTCCTCTTTGTCCCTCCTCCATCCCCACCACCACCACCCCTCTCTCCCTATCCCCCCACCTACCGCCTACCCCCTCTGCCTCCCTCTTCTCTCCTTCTCCCTCCCTCCCTCCATCTCCCCCTCTCTTCCCCTCCCTTCATCCCTCCCTCCATCTCTCTCCTCCTCTCTCTCTCCCATCCTCCATCTCACTCCTCCTCTCTCTCTCCCTCCCTACATCTCTCTCCTCTCTCGTGCTCTCTCCCTTCCTTCTTATTGCCCTCCACCCCCCTTCATCTCTTCCTCTCTATCCCTCCTCCTTCGTCGCTGCCACCCCCCTCACTCTCCCTCTCACTCCACCCCCTTGGCCTCCCTCCTCTCTCTCTCCTCTCCCCCCTTGCCTCCCTCTCTGCATACCCCCCACCATGTGCTCTGTCTCTTCCTCTCCATCCCTCCTCCTTCACCGCCTCTCCCCCCTCTCTCCCCCCCTCCCTCTCTGCATACCCCCCACCACTCGATCCCTTTGTTCCTCTCTGTCCCTCCTCCTTCACTGCTTCCCTCCCTCTCTCTTCCTCTCCCCTCAGCCACCTGACCCCCCTCCTCTCTCCTTCTCCCTCCCCATTACTCGCTCCCTCTCTACCTCTCCCTCCCTTGTCTCACCCCTCCTCTCCTTTGACCCCCTACCTCTTACACTCCTTTGCCCCTGCCTCCCTCCCTCCATCTCTCTCCTCCTCCCTCTCTTCACCCCCCCAACACTAACTCCCTCTATTCTTCTATGTCCCTCCTCCTTCCCCACCTCTACCACCCCTCTCTCTCCCCATCCCCCAACCTACCGCCTATCCGCTCTGCCTCCCTCTTCTCTCCTTCTCCCTCCCTCCCTCCATCTCTCCCTCTCTTCCCCTCCCTTCATCCCTCCCTCCATCTCTCTCCTCCTCTCTCTCTCCCATCCTCCATCTCCCTCCTCCTCCCTCTCTCCCTCCCTACATCTCTCTCCCCTGTCGTGCTCTCTCCCTCCCTCCTAGTCACTCTCCACCCCCCTCCGTCTCTTCCTCTCTATCCCTCCTTGTTACACAGTAATTTGTCACCATTGGTCACCGTCCCTATTACCCCTGTTTCCATACTTTGCAGGACTCATTCCAGGACGTGTGAGCAGTGACATAACCTGAAAACACTTGCATTATGTTCCCCTAAGTATGTACTTCATGTTCCCTGAAGACACCTCCTAAAAAATATCCCTGAAAAGTGCCCTTTTTCCATTAGCGCGGATCCACAATGTACTACTCGCGCCAATCAATGAGATCCTCAAAAGAGGGTGCGACCATTGGCGCTCTGTCTTGGAACAACACCCGTGCCAACCAAGTTTGGTAAAGATTTTTGACAAACGCGCGCCTAGATGTTTTTTCCCTTCAAGTCATGAAGTCTTTTGAGGATAAAGCTCATCTTCTAGATGTCGAGAGTCATCATCTATCCTTGACATCTATCCATAGCAACTTTTTGCAGATAATGCCAATCCAAAATGGTTGTCCTGATGCATTATATCTTCTTCCCCTACTCCATCTATAAAAGTCTGTCCTCATGCATTTGACAAGCTAGTTTTTGGAGTAGTGATAATGTTAGTTTTGAGTGATAGTAAGAGTCTTGGAGCATAGGGAGGTTATGTTGCCAGAAGTTTGAGCTGTGTATTCATAATCAAAGAGAGAGAAAGGTCTATTGCAAGACATATGTAGCTGCTCGCCCAGCCAGAGGAGAGATTCAACGTCAGAACTTTGGTTGTATTTTTCTCTGTTGATTATTCATTAATAAACGACTATCATTATGGTTCCAATCTTATTGTTCATTATGATAATGTTTGATTTATATCTTTTCTGACCGATATATGGTTGTATTTAGTGGATTTTATGCTTGTATTCGCTTCGTTCTTTGCATGTTCAGGTATCCATTCGCGGAGATCGTGAGTATCGTGACCTGCTGGAGCAAGGGAACGGGAGTATCAACTCTTCTACGACACTAGCGTTGGACTCCAGGTTGGTTCTCATAATCCACTTTCAATTTGCAACTAGGAACTTGCATGGTAGCATTGATTGATTGTTGCTAGACCCATTTTGGGCTAGTGGGATCGCCTCTGTCCGCAGAGGGGATTTACCTCTCCAACAATTTGGCGACTCCACTGGGAAGGAGCTATTTGTTGTTTGATTCATAAACCTTGGACGGAGTCTGAAGCACGGCCAGGCATCCTTTGAAAAGCTATTGCTTTGCATTAGCGGAGTACATCAACGCCACTTCAGTCAATCTCCGGTTTGGTTTATGAACCGAATAGCTTGGAGTTTGTCTTGCATGTTATTTTTCTCTTGCCTGCTTGCGTAAATGAGCTTTCTGGGTCAGTTTTAAAGTTGTTTCTTGCTGTTGGATCTGTCTGAGTACTGTTGACCAGACCCTGGGCTGCTTTATTTATTTTTTGGGCCAGCAAACTTTGTTGGCGCGTTTTTCTACCTGACAGTTGCGCCAGTTGGTGCATGTTGCACAACAGCAACTCACGCCAATTCCTTAATAGCGCAAGTTGCAGACTGACAGTCGCGCCAGCCCTGTGAATTTTTCCAGTGTGTTTGTTGGAAGCTCTTTAAACTCAGATTTTTGTCTTTTACATCCTCTGGAGCTTCTGGAAGTGTGTTGAAACTCTGTTTGACTGGTTTTTTACCTTTATCCTTCAGGTGTTGCCTATTTCCATCGATTTTATATCCCAGCCCTAGAGCATCTAGTGGCTTTGTATATCGAGCCTTCTGTGGGAGTTTTGGTTCTGTAATTGTCCAGTCAACTCTTTGGTGGTTTTCCGCACTTGTCTAGTGGTTGTTAAAGCTTGTTATTCTTTGCTTCGAGCAATTCACCTCTAGCTCGCTTGGATTTTGCTTGACTTCGTTTGAGCTTAGATCACATGGTTCATTGAGGTCTTTGTCATTTTCCTTGTTTTGACAGTTTATCTTGGTGTTTCAGATTTGGTTCTATTTGCATTGGGTGAACTTTGTCTATTTATGCTTGTTAATATCTCTCGAGATTTGTTAAGTGCATTATGCCATTTTAAAAGAGAAAAAACAAATGATCTTTTTGCATTATATTAGTTAGCATTTATTGTTCTTGGCAATTAGTCACTTTTAAAAAAAAAAAAGAAAAAGTTTCATTTCTTGCTATTAGTTGCATTAGGATCTTTGTTGATTGTTTGGTGTTCATTTTGTTTGTTTGAAAATCTCAACTCTCCTGTAGTTAGCATTCATTGAACAAAATGATATAATTTTGGCATATAGTTTGCATTTAGGAAGTTTTGAGAGATCACATACAGTAGGACCTAAAAACTGAAACTTAATTAAAGATCAACTGTAAAATAAACCGAATGAATCTAACAATGCATTGGAACCTAACACACATATTCTAGAGGTCTAGGCTAGAGACGTGTTCTGGCGTCGTTAAACCTAGTCACTATTGTTTCACATTATGGTTGGGTGATTCCTCCTCTTGTGACTCGATAGTGGTCTAGCACGGACTGAGCTCCCACGTACCGTCGCGTATATAAGGGAGACCCCACTAGGTTATCATCCTTTATCCACAGGAAGCTGTGTCTGCCGCCTTACAAGTCGTAATGCACTGAACACAGCATTCGGGAAGATTGACTGCCGTACGGGAAGTCCTTGGTTTTCATCTGATTGCCAAGGTGTATAAGCAATTTTACGGATTGTTTGGTAAACCCTTTGCCTAGAGTCTCCAGAGTAGTCACTTTTGATCCTTTTCGGACTCCTTAAAAGAAAAGGTGCCAGTGAGCGTCTTGTCACTTCGTGCTCATTAAACATTCGAAGGAGACTAGAGTCACCTTTTTGTCCTTTTCTCGACTCTTAAAACATGAAAAGGTCAAGTTAAGTCCGTGTGTCTTAAGATTTATTCGGCCACGATTCACATTTACCCAGTTAGATCTTGTTTGCGTTAGCTTGAGTAAGGTTCTTTCTTGTTGTCAATGGCATCCTTCCCCGAGTCTACCGGCCAAGGTGTTCCACCGGATGGAAACCCTAGTCCATTTCTTTCTTTTGGAAATGTCGGTGCTCCGTATATGGAAACTTTGTCTTTGCCTGGGTTAACCATCGGTTTGCCCGTATGGTTGTTTTTTCCCGAGTGTGATGACTCTTGTTCCACCGTCTCCTCCACCCGAATAACATCATGTTGATTCCAAGGTGGACCTCTCCCCTTCTTTGCCTGTTTCTGCGTCCTCATCTTCTACTTCGCCTGGCGAAAGTCTGGATTCAAGTAACCAAGTGGCTAAGAAGAAGAAGAAGAAGACGAAGAAGAAGAAGACTCCTAAGCGAGAGGTTAAAAGTACAACTCAAGTCGAGCCACCTTCTGCTCCTCCGCGGAAGGTCAAATTTCCTTATAAGTTGTGCAAGGAGGACCATCTTCTTCGCGATTGTCCTGGCATTCCCAGGGTTTTAGAAGTATGGTCTCACGATCCGGCCCACCCCTCATCGTCCTCTGGAGATCATGGCGATGTTACCTTATCACCTGGAAATGGTAAGGGAAAAGGGAAGATTCGAATCCCCTGTAGATTTTGTGAAGGGAATCATCCCCTTCACCTTTGTCCACTCATGGATAAAGCCTCTGTTGTCTTGGAAAGTCTTACAGCTCCCTCACCCCAACCTCCCGTTGGTTATCAATGTCTCTCTGTAGCCGCAGATCATTCCCCTGCTGACAAAGAGATCGACCAAGATTCCTCTCTTGTCCAGCCTCCTCTTCCCGAACCTGGCTCTGCCAAGCCTGTTCCAGACCAACCATTGGTCGGAAAGAGTGTCGACTCGAGTTCACCACCCGTCGACCACTGTGTTTCGGAAGAGCATCATTCCCATGTTCTTCTCGTCTCCTCAGATTCTCCTGAGTACGGAAATGACTCTCCTATCCCAGTTGTTCCCAAGGGTCCTGCTTCGGTCCCTTTAGAGCAGGGGGGCAATCATACGATTCCCCCACCAAGTAGTTCAGTCGTTTCCTTCGACTGGAGTCGTTTGACCACCTCCCGCCTTCCGTCCCATGTGCCTTTCTGGGTTACGGTACACGCCTATAATAAGGCAATACCTGGCACTGTTTTGGATGAGGGTGCATCTGTCAGTCTTATGCCTGCCACTACTTGGCAAGCTTTGGGTTCCCCACAGCTTGTGCCAGTCGCGCCGAATCTGACGGCTTTTGACGGCGGAACTAGTCAACCGTTAGGGATCCTTCCAAAGTTCCCTATTACTTTGGGAGGCAAAATTGTTTATATAGACGTATCAGTTACCCAAGGTGCTTTAGATTTCAGTCTTCTCCTTGGCCGTGACTATGTTTATGCCATGGGGGCCCTTGTCTCTTCACTTTTCCGTGTGGTTTGCTTTCCACACGATGGAAGAATTGTGACTATCGATCAATTATCGTTCGTTTGTCCACGGGTCCCTCCTGCGCAGTCGCCATCCCCTCCTGGTTTTCATCCACCAGTTGCATCTGCCCCACCACATATCAACTACGTGGCCACATATCCCGTGCCTGTATCCAGTGATGCCGCCGTTGTGCACAATGCCCTGGGGGCATTGGGTCCTGACTTCCGAGATGTTGTCCTTCCACCGGGAGTGGCACTCTTGGAAGCCCCGACTTCTTGTTCATTATGATGAAGTTTGGGTGGAGCATAGTTCTTTTCCGGTGTCAAGCTCCTTAAAAAATGAAACTAGGTGTCGGAGCACAGTTCCTTGTCTTGTGTCAAGCTCGTTAAAAAATGAAACAAAGAGTCCCGAGGATAGTTTTGATCTTGTGGCGACCTCGTTAAAAAATGAAACACATGTTCGGAGCATAGTTCGTTTCCCTGTGTCAAGCTCCTTAAACAACGAAACAAGGGGTCGGAGCATAGTTCCTGATCTTGTGTCAAGCTCATTAAAAAATGAAATAAGGGTTATGAGGATAGTTCTTTTCCTAGGTCAACCTCATAAAAAAATGAAACAACTCCTCCTTTCCAAATCGAGTCTTTGATTAAGATCTCGTAAAATCCAAGTCGAGTCTTTCCAAGATCTCGAAAGTGAACCTTCATTCCATCCACCTCGTTGAATGCAATGAAGCTTGGGGGGCATGTACCTCGATTTGCGTTATTATGTTGGGGGCATGTGAACTTATAATAAGCATAGTTTTTCGTTTCAAGCTTGTGTAAACATGAAACCGAATCCAAGCAGAGTTCTCCATGGTTCAAGCTTGTGTAAAAATGAACCCATACCCGATTCACATCTTATGATTGCCGTTTATCCGCTAAATTCTGCTAGATGAGCCTTGGTTGTTTCATTCCATCGCCACCATCTCTTTGGCCGATCATATGCTTTCACTTGGTTGTTTATCCTTTCCTGAGGAACCGCAGCGATGAGTGGTTTTATTAGCCAGCCTCTTGACCATTACATGTTTTGAGCATTCCACCATTGCTGGAACCAGTTGCTACCCTTTATACCACTCATTCCTACAGGACGAGTCGCCTTTATGCTCTTTTCTGACTCGTAAAAGATGAAAAGATAGCCGAGTATTTTTCCTTTTTTGACTCGTTAAAGAGAATAAAAATGGAGGTCTACTTTCAGCTCTTTTCCGACTGTTTAAATGGGAAAAAAACGCCGAGTTACTCCTCTTGACTCGTTAAACGTTAATAAGGGGCGGTCGTTTTAAGTTCTTTTTGTCGACCGTTAAAACATAAAAGATTACCGGGGTTTTGTCATTTGAGATTCGTTAATGGTTACGAAACGACGTGGTTTTGATCGCTTTTTTACTTTTTCAGGTCGAAATCACTATTTATGAAAAGTACTCCTCGATCGTAATGGTCGGGCGGTTCTTTCGAGCATTGTTTTATAATTTTCGGGCTCGAGAGACACAACTTTACGAAAAAGGACACCCTTGGAGTTTCCTTTTCTGCTGTCTTTTCAAACTCTCTAAACAGGAAAAGACGTTGAGTTCTTCCTTTGTCAGACTCGTTAAAACCTGATGACATCGGATTCTGTCGAAATGACGCACCACAAGCATATGCTATCCCCATCAAGCTTGTTAAAAATAATTGGGGTACTCGCCAGAAATGGCGGGGGAAAATGGAACCATAATTATTGTCGTGTCGGTAGTATGTCGCTCTTGAACATGGCACTTGTCTGCTTTCGTGTCTGGGTGGGGATATCTCATCTCATTTTTCACTTGCCTCCATCGATTTGGATAATCCTGTTTGACCTCTCATTTTCTCATTGCCTCGTCACCATGACCTCTGATCCATTGATGTCAAATACTGCCAATTCCACTGTCGTGCCGCCGATATGTTCAAGAGAAGGTGACCTCTGCAGAAAAACAACCTCCCTTTGATAGCTCACATAATCCTGATTCACAACATTATCTCTCTGTCTCGTGTCGATGATGTGGGAAACATTATGGCCCACCTTCGATCAAGGTCACTTCCTATCGACCTCAACTCATTATCCAGGAAGCTGATCTAGAGACTCCCTTCCAGTGCCTTGGAGCCTGCATGCCTCAATGACAGGTTCTTCTTGTTCGACGTGAGGTTTTCATCATTGGCCTCCGATCGAATGATTCTACGGGTGTTCGACGTCAGCTCACTAATTCGCACGCCGTAGATTGTACCTACAGTACCTTGAGGGCCATTGTCATTATTGGTGGTACCTCTCGCGTCTGTTAACAGTTTTCATTATTGACTGGTAATCAGACGATGTTCCTGCATGTTCGACTTCAGCTCATATATTCGCATGCTTGAACTTGTACTTTTGTCTGGGTCGAGATGGAGCGCAAGACCCTGGATTTTGTCTGTTGTAATCCAGGCGTGATTCTTGTTACATGACTCATTCACTGGATGGCTGCGACCATACCTGAGTCTATTCATTGATCCTAACCAGATGGCTGCACCCATACTATGGATCTAGATTATTATGTACTCTCTTATGGATGGCTGCGACCATACCACATATATCATGTACTTGAGCTATCAGTTGTATCTCTCGATGCAGATTCTCGGCGGCAGCTACACGTGTTCTTGTAAAGCATTTCACCCCTCTCTCTCTCGGGCCTCATGCTTTAGGGGGCATCTGTTACATAATAATTTGTCACCATTGGTCACCGTCCCTATTACCCCTGTTTTCGTACTTTGGAGGACTCATTTCGGGACCTGTGAGTAGTGACATAACCTAAAAACACTTGCATTATGTTCCCCTAAGTATGTACTTCATGTTCCCTGAAGACACCTCCTGCAAAATATCCCTGAAAAGTGCCCTTTTTCCATTAGCGCGGGTCCACAATGTACTACCCGCGCCAATCAATGAGATCCTCAAAACAGGGTGCGACCATTGGCGCTCGGTCTTGGAACAACACCCGCGCCAACCAAGTTTGGTAAAGATTTTTGACAAACGCGTGCCTAGATGTTTTTTACCTTCAAGTCATGAAGTCTTTTGAGGATAAAGCTCATCTTCTAGATGTCGAGAGTCATCATCTATCCTTGACATCTATCCATAGCGGCTTTTTGGAGATAATGCCAATCCACAATGGGTGTCCTGATGCATTGTATCTTCTTCCCCTACTCCATCTATAAAAGTCTGTCCTCATGCATTTGACAAGCTAGTTTTTGGAGTAGTGATAATGCTAGTTTTGAGTGATAGTAAGAGTCTTGGAGCATAGGGAGGTTATGCTGCCAGAAGTCTGAGTTGTGTATTCATAATCAAAGAGAGAGAAAGGTCTATTGCAAGACATATGTAGCTGCTCGCCCAGCCAGAGGATAGATTCAACGTCAGAACTTTGGTTGTATTTTTCTTTGTTGATTATTCATTAATAAACGACTATCATTATGGTTCCAATCTTATTGTTCATTATGATAATGTTTGATTTATATCTTTTCTGACCGATATATGGTTGTATTTAGTGGATTTTATGCTTGTATTCGCTTCGTTCTTTGCATGTGCAGGTATCCATTCGCGGAGATCATGAGGATCGTGACCTGCTGGAGCAAGGGAACGGGAGTATCAACTCTTCTACGACACTAGCGTTGGACTCCAGTTTGGTTCTCATAATCCACTTTCAATTTGCAACTAGGAATTTGCATGGTAGCGTTGATTGATTGTTGCTAGACCCATTTTGGGCTAGTGGGATCGCCTCTGTCCGCAGAGGGGATTTACCTCTCCAACACTCCTCCTTCACCACTGCCCATCTCTTCCTCTCTCCCTCCCTACATCTCTCTCCCCTCTCATGCTCTCTCCCTCCCTTCTTATCGCTCTCCACCCCCCTCTGTCTCTTCCTCTCTATCCCTCCTCCTTCGCCACCACCCATCTCTCTCCCTCTCCCTCCACCCCCTAGCCTCCCTCCTCTCTCTCTCCTCTCTCCCCTTGCCTCCCTCCCTCCGTCTCTCTCCCCCTCCCTCTCTGCATACCCCTCACCACGTGCTACCTCTCTTCCTCTCTGTCCCTCTCCCCCCACCACCCGATCTCCCTCCTCTATTCTTCTCCCTCCCCCATTACTCACTCCCTATCTTCCTCTCCCTCCCTCTTCCTCCCACCTCCTTTCCCCCTCTTTATATCCTTCTCTCGCTCTCCTCTCTTCCCCTGCCTACCTCCCTCCATCTCTCTCCTCCTCCCTCTCTTCATCCCCCCAACACTCACTCCCTGTCTTCCTCTTTGTCCCTCCTCGTTCCCCACCTCCACACCCCCTCTCTGTCCCTATGTCCCCACCTTCCCCCTACCCCCTTGGCCTCCCTCCTCTCACTGCCTCCCTCCCTCCCTCCATCTCTGCCTCCCTCCATCCCTCCATCTCTCTCCTCCTCTCTCTCTCCCTCCACCATCTCTCTCCTCCTCTCTCTCTCTCCCTCCCTATGTCTCTCTCCTCTCTTGCCCTCTCTCTGTACCTTCATGTCCACTCCTCCCCTCCTCCCCTACTCCTCTGCCTCCCCCACTACTAGCTCCCTTTTCCTCCCTCCCCCTCCCCCTTCCTCTCCCACTCTCTATATCCTTCTTTCCCTCTCCTATATCCCCCTTCCTCCCTCCTTTTTCTCTCTCATATCTCCCCTTTCGCCCCTCTCTCTGTCTCTCTCCTCCCTCCCTCTCTCCATCCCCCCCACGACTCACTCCCTCCCTCTTTGTCCCTCCTCCTTCCCCAACCGCTTTTCCTCTATCCCTCAATCTCTCTCCTCCCTCCATCTTCCGCACTCACTCCCTTGCTGTCCCCCTGCCTCCCCCGCTACTCACTCCCTCTCTTCCTGTCCCTCCATCCTCCCCTCTCCTATCTCACTCTCCCTTTCTCTCTCTAATGTCTCAATATAAATTCACAATTTTTTTATGTAAATTCTCGACGAACACTTTGTGATCACATTGAAGTTTCTTCACATGTTTCTCTATATTTTCCAGTAACTCTTTGCAGTTATATTGAAGTATCTCTGAATAAAATTGGTAAAACATTGGTGATGGAGTTTCAGTGATTTAAAAATTCCAAATGTATTTGATTTATGTTTTTTCTTGAAGCTAAATGATAATTAATGTTGGAACAAATGGTAAATCACATAATCACTAAATCTTGTGTGCATTTTCATCGTTTGTAGCACCATGTTTGTCGTAGTGGTGTTTTATTAGTAATTTTGATGGGTGTTTTGTCCTAGTTTATTTTTAGTAATTTTGATGGGTGTTTTGTCCTTGTTTATTTTTAGCAATTTTTTCGGGTATTTTGTCTAATTTGTAGAGAGAAATATTATAGACTGGAAGCTAGCAGCTGTATTAATACTTTCATGGAGCATTGGGCCTATCTCAAGTTTCAATTGTTGGCTAGGATCCCTTCACTCAAATTTTAATTTTGACCAACTTTTGTAGAATGGCAATATGAACAGGTAAGAATAAACTAATCTCAACGATAAAGAGAAAATGTATTGTTAGAATTTATTCTGAAAGATATGAATTTTATCGAAACTTGCCATATGTTTTTAATGTTAACTTTTAGTTAAATCCATAATTGCATGTAAATGGTTAATGGTGGAGTTTCTATACAAAGAAATGTCAAGTTGTTTGTGATAATTTCGCTGGAACATAATGCTATCAAAATTGTAAGACCCCATGTAGAATGTGTGCAAAGGAGAAAAGATAAATTAGAAGTAACAATTTTAATCTTAGTTTTCCTATGAGATGGGTTGCATGTGAAGAGTTTTGGGAGGTGAGATATGTTTCTTACATCTGTGGAAGTGTTAATCAAAGGAGAAGTAACACTCTCTATAAGCCTTGCTGAAAATGATCTTATTTTCTAATGGAAGAGACAATAATAGCTCCAAACCAAGAGACTATTATTAATAGTCTTCTCAATCTAAAAAACCACATCCTTGATGTGTATTGCCTCCTTATATGTCAATGGTGGCTTGGAAGTGATACCTTCACCTTCCTCCTCCACTTACACTATTGATTCTATTGTGACCATGAGAGTTTCTGTCTATGATGAATATGAGTAGCTCTTATCATGATGTATATTCTTTTCTCTTGAAGAAATACCTCATATATTTCAAAATGTAGATCACCGAAATGATGAACCTCATCCCTCCACAACTCTTGGCACAAGCTAGTGGCCTGCCCCACCACCACCCTCCCACAACGCACCAATATGTGATCATTGAGGTCTTTCCTTTACCTTGAATGTCAAGGGAGTCATGGTCAATTTCCTCCAACTTCCTTCTATAAATTCTCAAACATGGTCTCGCAGACACATACTCTACAACAATTTTGTGTGTGCATGTTATGTCCAACTTTAGTAAAAATAAGACTTAATCAAAGATTACTAACAAGCCAACACATTCCTTCCAAGAAAATTTAGATAAAAAAATGCTAAGATAGGAGGGAATGCATTGTTCAACAACTAAGTAGTAGGAAACTCCTCCCCCACCAATATTTCACCTTTAGAAATGTAAACCAAAACACCTTAGAAATACCTCAAAAAATACTAGAAATATTTGCAAAGCACATATTTCTCTTTCCAACTTGTAGGGGTGTTTCCAATCCCCCTAATTGTTGATTATGCCTTTGTTTATATAAAAAAAGAAAAATAATAAGAAATAAAACCACTTATAATTTTTAATGATAGGAAAAATACCTTGCAAGTTAGTTAATTTCATGCATTTTTGGCATCTTTTGTTCATTTATGTACAAATACAACGTACATAACTACCACTGTGATCTACATATGAGGACAATGAGATACATATCATGGAAAAAGCCATCCCTCAAGCATGGCAACATTTGTAATAAAGTAGATGAAGCACTTTTTGGATAATTTTAGTGGAATTTAGCCCTAAGTCGGAAACTCTTAATGAATATAACAATAAGTTTATTGTTTTTTATTTATGAGTAGCCAAATAATCTATAAGGCTAACTTTGGACATTGTAAAATGCAAGGCTATATGGGATTCAACATATAAATGATATTTTTATTAATTTGCTGACTATGTTTATCTTTATAGTTTTCTTGACAATTTTGTATTATAAAATATATATAGTCTATAGATTATATTCTAGTGCTCATTGTCTTTCATATGTTATACTTTGCATTGTAGCTTATTTCATTTTTAGAAGTGGAATTCAGTATTGATGGGAAGAAGCAAGAATTGAAGAAATATGAGAAAAATGCCTTGGCAACACAATATGAATTCATTTTCTAATCTACTTGTTTTGAAATTCATTAGCCATTAGCAATTTATTTGCTAATCTGTTTGTTTTGAAATTCAAATTGTGTTCATACTGTGTAGCCATTAGTAACTAATCTTCCTGTTTTGAAATTCATTTGCTAATCTTTTACACAATTTGTTATGTATGTTGTTTTAAATTTCTACCATCATATCAATTTCATGAATAAATGATCCTTATTGTTGTTAAATAGATGAATGTGCAAGAACTACCTCCAAAATCAACTGTGAACGATTTGCTAGAAAAAATAGTGTATGGCAGTTCATGTTGTACATCATATGGTTTTCCAATACAAGAGGAGATGAGGAACTTGAGCCATCGACTTTGGAAATATTTTGAGTAGGGATTACTAGGGATTTTAATGTTGTGATTCTTTCACCTCATGGTTATTTTAGGAATGCTAGACAAGACATCGGCATATGTATTATGATTGCAATGTCCATTCCATGATATATTCTCTTTTTATTTGATTGTATTTTGAATATTTCCTTTGATTTTGTTGTATTTTGACTATGAAATTGAAAATACTTGATATCATGCCCATTTAAATAACATCCAAAGCTTGAAGATCATATTAGTTTACATGATATTAATTAAAATCTTTTCCGTTGTTTTGTGTTAAAAAAAATTCATGACTATTAGAAAAGTTTACTTCCATATTGTGATTCGAACACAAGTTGTCTATATACTTGAACAAGTTTGTGCATTAGAGAATTAACTATTGTTGTGAATAAAATGACAAGGATTAGACATCACACCTTAGATTATTTGTTTTCACAAATTGTCCACATATAGAGTTTTTTAGCATGTAAGTTGGCATGATTGTGCGTAAGGTTTCTCTGAAGGTTAAATACTAATTTATTAAGGTGTTCTTTTCTATGGTGACATTTTGTTTTCTTTGTTTATATAGGTGATCTAGCCAGATAGTAACCACTATCACCTAAGTGAAGAAAACTTATTTGAGTTTCTTACTTTTATGGGGAAAAATGACATTGACATTACTGATGTTGATGTATATGTTGTATAAATATTTTATAGTCTACTTTACTTTATATTCTGGTATTCACCATCTTTCATGTCTTATACTCTTCATTGTATCTTCTTTTGTTTCTAGGAGAGGAACTAACTAGTATTGATGGTAAGAACCAAGAATTGAAGAAAGAGGAGAACAATAACACTAGAGTGACAAATGCAAAAAGGGAGATAGAAGAAAACTAGTATAGTGATACTCTTAGAGCCAATATCCCACATAATACACACACATAGACACTGGTGGTCAAGTCTTCAGAGTTGGTGAATTCACTTGCAATGCCATGGAAACACAATGATAATGTTTTGAAGTGAAGAAACAATATTTCATGTGTAAATTGTAGTCCAACTAATATTAAGTTGGAAACTCATATTGTAATACTTGACATTTTATATAATATAATTTGTGGTTGAAATTATTTATAGTTGCACTTGATATTATCTAGTATTGTAATTAACATATGTGACTTTGTGTTTTCATAATCGATGAACATGCACATTGTATGCCATTTTTTTTAATTTAGTCACAAAATCATACTAATTAATTTATGTTGATTAATAATGAATACATAAAATCACTCTCAAACTACCAAATTAGTAGTTTATATTGATTAATGATGAACACAAATAAAATGAATACATGACTGGATTAGTCATTTATAATGATTATTAATGAAAGTAAATGAAATGAATACAAAATACTAAATCAGTCGCTTGTATAATGAATATGAAACTACCAGAAAAAGATAAATGATTACTATAAATGATCAAAAAAATTACTGCAAATGACAACTAAATTTTTCATATATATGATTATTAGTAGCCAATTTACAATATCTTATAACACAACTGAAATTTAGTCATATTTCATTGGTCATTAGTTGCTTCAAAAGATGACTAAAATTTGCATATATATGACTATTAGTAGCTAATTTACAATATCTTATAACACGACCAACATTTTGGTCATATTTATTTGGTCATAATTGGTTTTCTTGGGTGATCATGTAGTAATATATTTTCTTGTATATTTGGTCATTAGTTATGGCAATTAGTGACTAAATCAATTACTAAATTAATAACACAATTTATGACTAAATATATTACTAAATGATAAAATTGAGACCACTAATTAATAACTAAGCTAAAAATGACTAAAAGTTGGTCGCATTATAAGATACTATAAATTTGCTACTATTGGTTACTGACTGAAAAATGGTCATTTATATGAAAATTTTAGTCATTTTTTTAGTAACCAATTAGCTATTTTGTACCAATGTTCTCTTCTTTATTGCATAGTCCCTGAGGCATTGTGGTCACCCCCTTTTTTTCAATCACACAACTTACAAGTTCAGCTGACATCCCCTTATTTTCTAAAAATCCACTCGGGCGATCCATCCTTTGGAAAGGTTTCCTCACTTTGGAAGGTCCAAAATCCAAGGTTATCCCTGCCTCAAAACCATCATACCAGTGTCCCTCAATGGCCCTACTCCTGAATTCTTTACCGACATACTACTTCTGGTTCCAATTCATTTTTTGTTGCTACTAATTCTTGCAATCATATTCAACCACCCAAACTAGAATTTATCATGATTTCCTATACCAATAACATAAATTCCATTAGATTAATAATAAATTCAAATAAATTTAAATCACCTACACATAGAATATTCTTGTTTAGCCCTTGAACAAATAAAGTGCCAGCTGCTCTTTTATACCTATTAATTTTGGTTCTACCTTTTCCCAAAACTTTTGCTAGAGAATTATTTCCAAGAATAACTTTAGCATCTTCGTTATTCCTATGAGACTCAAACTTATTCTTATCTCTTATCATGTGATGAGAGAATCCATTTTCTATGTATCATTTATCTTCATCTTCAAACCAATAGAGGGCAAGACCAAATCTTATATGTTCTTCTTCTTTTTGCTTATTATAAGAAATTTTGGTGGATCCATATTTATGAGGTCTTTTGACATCAATATTCTTATATGACTGTTTTCCATGTTGTATGTGGCAATCTATTTATATTTTCCTACATTAGCTTGCTACATTCCAAAATTTGCTACAAGCATAACATCTTATATGACCAGAAAAGCGAGCATAGGAATCATAATATTTTTGTTTCATATTCCCTCTATCGCAATCAATATATTTGTGATGAAATATGTTTCAAGTAAAAAACTATCCCTTAAAGAAACTTCAGTACCTAGTAACTAATGATCTAAATCTTATGAAGTGATTATTTTCTTGAAACCGAAACAATGTTCCCGTGCAATTGTCTACAACATGTCTATACTTATGACATATAAAACATTCAACATTATTGATGAGAGGAGATAATTGAATAATCTTTCTATTATTGGGAGAAAATGATTTCTTTTGAAAATTCATCCTCCTTGGATGTTGATCTGGTTGAATTCTTATCTTTTTCAAAGGAATTTCATATTTCATATTCTTATCCTTCACGATCCTTTTACAATCCTATGAACTAGATTCTCCTTTTATAGTTTCATGAAACCCAAGCCTAGGTTTAATGGCAGGAGACCTTTGACTACTAAGAATGTTATCCAAAATATTAGAACTATCTTGAAATCTTAAGTTTTTATCCTTTTCTTTTAATTTAGCTTTTAGAATGTTTACCTCAACCTCCATTCTTTCATATTGTTCTTCCTTTACCTGATACTACTTCCTCATTCCCTCTTCAACCTTTCTTCCTTCTTCTAATCGCTCCTTTAATTTGATGATCTCTTTCTTCAACCCATTATATTCTTCTTCAAATACTTCAAGTAACACTTCTTTTTGTTTGTTTGCATTTTCTAGAACTACTCTTAGAGAGACGATCTTAGCTTCAAGTCCTTCAAAATATTGTTTAGATTCTACTGTAACATGATCCTTGTTATCATGTGCCTGGAACTTATTCTTAAGAGTAATAATCCTTTTCAAAGAAAGATTGAGTATTCTTCTAAGATGAATAACTTCCTCTAATATGTCTTCTTCTGAATCAGTAACTTGATCTGACATAACATACTTATCTTTTGTTACATCATTATTTTGTTTAGAAATAAGGTTACTTGTTGGTTATTATGATGAACAATATTCCTTTGTTATTCCTTCATGAATTTCCTAAATATTATCCTATACTTTGTTTGCAGTTTCATAGTGCATAATACTTCCTAATGCTGAATTAGGTATGTTACCAATGATCTCATTTAATGATACATTATTCTTTTTAATTATTCACCTGATGGAGGAGCTTCAGTTTAACCATTACATAAAACTCCAAACATCAGATCCTACGTTCATCAACTTAGACTTCATTTCTTCTTTCCATTTTTTATAATTATCATTACTTAGCATAAATGTGCCTGTATTGTCCATTATTTCTAACTTGCCTTGTTCTTCTTCTTCTAGGGTCATCATTTTTGAATTTTTTATCCTTCCTCTCCCTCTCTCCATCCCCCCCCACCACTCGCTCCCTCTCTTCCTCTATGTCCCTCCTCCTTTCCCACCTCCCCACATTTCCCTCACTCTCTCCCTATCCCCCCACCTACTTCCTACCCACTCCTCACCCCCTCGACCTCCCTCCTATCTCCTTCTCTCTCCCCCACTACTCTCTCTCTCTCTTCCTTTCCCTTCCTCTTCCTCACACCTAATCTCCCCCTCTCTCTATCATTCTCTTTGTCTCCTCTCTCCCCCTTGTCTCCCTCCCTCCATCTCTCTATCCCTCCCCCTCTCCCTTCCTCCATATCTCTCCTCTCTCCTTCCTCCCTCCTCCATCTCTCTCCTCTCTCCCACTCCCTCTCCCTCTCTCCACCTCCCCCAGTTGCTCCCTTCCTATCTGAGCACCCTCCCCCATTGTCTCCCCCTGCCTCCCTCCCTTTGTCTCTCTCCTCCTCCCTCTCTCCATCTCCCCCATGACTTTCTCCCTCTCTTCCTCTTTGTCCCTCCTCCTTCCCAACCTCCCCACCTCACGCCCCCTCTCCCTGTCCCCACACCTACTTCCTACCCTCGACCTCTCTCCTCTCTCCTTCTCTCTCCCCCACTACTGACTCCCTCTCTTCCTTTCCCTTCCTCTTCCCCTCCCCTACTCTCCCCCTCTCTATCCTTCTCTCTATCTCCTATATCCCCTCTCTCTCTCTCTCTCTCTCTCTCTCTCTCTCTCTCTCTCTCTCTCCCTCTCCTCTACCCCCTGACTCCCTCCCTCCATCTCTCTCCTCTCTCCCTCTACCTCTCCCTCACCCACTACTCGCTCTCCTCTGTCTCCTCCTCCCTCTCCATCCCCCCCACCACTCGCTCCCTCTGTTCCTCTTAGTCCCTCCTCCTTCCCCACATCACCCCCCTCCTCTCCCTACCCCCACCTATCCCCTAACTCTGCTACCCCCCTCTCCCCCTCCTCTCTCCTTCTCCCTCCCCCACTACTCATTGCCTTTCTTCCTTTCCCTCCCTCTTCCTTCCCCCCTCCTGCCCCCCTCTCTCTATCATTATCTCCCTCTCCTCTCTCATCCTTCATCCAACCCTCCCTTTGTCTCTTTCCTCTCCCCCCTTGCTTCCCTCCCTTCGTCTCTCTCCCCCTCCCTCTCTGCATAATCCCCACCACTCGCTCCCTTTATTCCTCTCTGTCCCTCCTCCTTCACCACTTCCCCCCTCTCTCCCTCTCCCCTGACCCACCCTGCCTCCCTCCTCTCTCCTTCTCCCTCCTCATTAATCACTCCCTCTCTTCCTCTCCCTCCCTTGTCCTACCCCCTCCTCTCCTACTCTCTATATCCTTCTCTCACTCTCCTCTCGCCCCCTACCTCCCTCCTTCCATCTCTCTCCTCCTCCCTCTCTTCATCTCCCCAACAATAACTCCCTCTCTTCCTCTCTATCCCTCCTCCTTCCCCACCTCCACCACCCCTCTCTCCCTATCCCCCCACCTACCACCTACCCCCTCTGCCTCCCTCTTCTCTCCTTCTCCCTCCCTCCCTCCATCTCCCCCTCTCTTCCCCTCCCTTCATCCCTCCCTCCATCTCTCTCCTCCTCTCTCTCTCCCATCCTCCATCTCTCTCCCTCCCTACATCTCTCTCCTCTCTCAAGCTCTCTCCCTCCCTTCTTGTTGCCCTCCACTCCCCTTCGTCTCTTCCTCTCTATCCCTCCTCTTTCATTGCCACCACCCCCTATCTCTCTCCCTCTCCCTCTACCCCCTCGGCCTCCCTCTCCTCTCTCGCCTCTCTCCCCTTGCCTCCCTCCCTCTGTCTCTCTCCCCCTCCCTCTCTGCATACCCCCACCATGCGATCCCTCTCTTCCTCTCTGCCCCTCCTCCTTCACCCCCTCTCCCCCTTCCTCTCCGCATACCCCCCGCCACTCGCTCCCTCTATTCCTCTTTTTCCCTCCTCCTTCACTGCTTCCCTCCCTCTCTCTCCCTCTCCCCTCACGCACCCGACCTCCCTACTCTCTCCTTCTCCCTCCCCATTACTCGCTCCCTCTCTACCTCTCCCTCCCTTGTCCTCCCCCATCCTCTCCTTTTCCCTCTTACCTCTCACTCTCCTTTGCCCCCCTGCCTCACTCCCTCCATCTTTCTCCTACTCCCTCTCTTCATCCCCCCAACACTAACTCCCTCTCTTCTTCTCTGTCCCTCCTCCTTCCCCACCTCCACCACCCCTCTCTCTCCCTATCCCCCAACTACCACCTACCACATCTGCCTCCCTCTTCTCTCTTTCTCCCTCCCTCCCTCCATCTACCCCTCTCTTTCCCTCCCTTCATCCCTCCCTCCATTTGTCTCCTCCTCTCTCTCTCCCATCATCCATCTCTCTCCTCCTCTCTCTCTCCCTCCCTACATCTCTCTCTCTTGTGCTCTCTCCCTCCCTTCTTGCTGCCCTCCACCCCCCTTTGTCTCTTCCTCTCTATCCCTCCTCCTTCGTCGCTGCCACCCCCCCTCTCTCTCCCTCTCCCTCCACCCCCTCGGCCTCCCTCCTCTCTCTCTCCTCTCTCCCCTTGCCTCCCTCCCTCCGTCTCTCTCCCCCTCCCTCTCTGCATACCCCCACCACGCGCTCCCTCTCTTCCTCTCTGTCCCTCCTCCTTCACCACCTCTCCCAACTCTCTGCCCCTTCCTCTCCGCATACCCCCCACCACTCTCTCCCTCTGTTCCTATCTGTCCCTCCTCCTTCACCACTTCCCTCCCTCTCTCTCCCTCTCCGCTCACCCACCCGACCTCCCTCCTCTCTCCTTCTCCCTCCCCATTACTCGCTCCCTCTCTACCTCTCCCTCCCTTGTCCTCCCCTCTCCTCTCCTTTGCCCTCTTGCCTCTCGCTCTCCTTTGCCCCCCTGCCTCCCTCCCTCCATCTCTCTCCTCCTCCCTCTCTTCTTCTCTATCCCTCCTCCTTCCCCACCTCCACCACCTCTCTCTCTCCCTATCCCCCCACCTACCGCCTACCCCCTCTGCCTCCCTCTTCTCTCCTACACCCTCCCTCCCTCCATCTCCCCCTCTCTTCCCCTCCCTTCATCCCTCCCTCCATCTCTCTCCTCCTCTCTCTCTCCCATCCTCCATCTCCCTCCTCCTCCCTCTCTCCCACCCTACATCTCTCTCCCCTCAAGTGCTCTCTCCCTCCCTTCTTGTCGCTCTCCACCCCCCTCCGTCTCTTCCTCCTTATCCCTCCTCCTTTGCCACCGCTCATTTCTCCCTCTCTCCCTCCCTACATCTCTCTCCCCTCTTGTGCTCTCTCCCTCTCTTCTTCTCGCTCTCCACCCCCCTCTGTCTCTTCCTCTCTATCCCTCCTCCTTCGCCACCGCCCATCTCTCTCCCTCTCCCTCGACCCCTTTGGCCTCCTTCCTCTCTCTCTCCTCTCTCCCCATGCCTCCCTCCCTCCATCTCTCCCCCCCTCCCTCTCTGGATACCCCTCACCACGTGCTACCTCTCTTCCTCTCTGTCCCTCCTCCTTCACTGCCTCCTCCCCTCTCTGTCCCTCTCCTCCCACCACTCGATCTCCCTCCTCTATCCTTCTCCCTGCCCCGTTAATCACTCCCTATCTTCCTCTCCCTCCCTCTTCCTCCCACCTCCTTTCCCCCTCTTTATATCCTTCTCTCGCTCTCCTCTCTTCCCCTACCTTCCTCCCTCCATCTCTCTCCTCCTCCCTCTCTTCATCCACCCAACACTCACTCCCTCTCTTCCTCTTTATCCCTCCTCATTCCCCACCTCCACCACCCCTCTCTGTCCCTATCCCCCCAACACTCACTCCCTCTCTTCCTCTTTGTCCCTCCTCATTCCCCACCTCCACCACCCCTCTCTGTCCCTATCCCCCCACCTTCCCCCTACCCACTCAACCTCCCTCCTCTCTCCTTCTCCCTCCATCCCTCCCCCCATCTCTCTCCTCCTCTGTATCTCCCTCCCCCATCTCTCTCCTCCTCTCTCTCTCCCTCCCTACGTCTCTCTCCTCTCTCGTCCTCTCTCTACACCTTCATATCCACTCCTCCCCTCTTCCCCCTCTCCTCTACCTCCCCCACCACTAGCTCCCTCTTCCTCCCTCTCCCTCCCACTTCCTTTCCCACTCTCTATATCCTTCTTTCCCTTTCCTCTATCCTCCCTCCTTTGTCTCTCTCTGGGAAATCCGCTTTGTACACCAAATCCTCCTATCAGAATACATGACATTCTAATCATAGCATCATTTAGTATGTATAGTTTATATGGTTTAGTTGCTTTCGCTCCTCGGAAGGTCCGTAAAAATAAATTTTTGAATTTCCTTAAAAGCGCTTCCATGAGTTACATTTATGAGATTTCTATTAGTTATTGCTTTTTAATACTTGGGGTATTTAAAATATTGGCAGAGGTTTTCCAAATAAAGTGAAATTTTTTTAAAATATTGGCCTAGGTTTTCATCCATATGAAATTTTTTTAATTTAATTTTTATTTATAAGTTAGAGGTTATTATTCATTAATTTATTTCTAAAAAGGTTAGATAACATGTTATCCTTTTATTTTTTAATTTATGTTTTATATTTTTAATTTAAATTATTTTTTAATTATATTTTATATTTTTAATTTAAATTAATTTTGAAAAAATTGTATATAATTATATAAATGTACTTTTTTATTTTATAATAGTATTTCAAAAAATATTTTAATATCTTATAAAATCACAACCGATGTTATGTACATAGCACAGTTTATACACAACACCGGATATACAACATCGACACATCACTGCATATAATACATGTACACAACACCACAAGTAGAACATATACACAACAGTAGTACTTCACATGGAGAGACCACACTCTCTCTAGCAGAGAACCTAGCTTCTAGGGTCTTTCCACTATCCATTTATGTTACAGCTTGTCGCCAATCACACTGATTTGATTTAGCCGATGTATCCTTTATCGTTACCTATCCATAAAACAACATAGGCATAGTACAAGCATATATTATCAAATCTCATCCATGCAATATTAACCTCATGGATCTTCCAGGTTATTCTTCCCACTTGATTCCTCATAAAGCCAAGTGTCTCTTCATGCCATTCACCTGCATAAGAAATTGTTCCTCCAAAAGCATGATCCTTAGCAATGCTGTCAGACAATGACATACATACTTACATATATATAATCGTTAGCATAAAATAATCATGATCCCTAACAACCCTGATAGACAATGACATACACACATACATGTATACATATATAGACATCAACATAATCTAGATCATAACATAATTACCTAATATTCTAAGGTCAAGGTTACGATAACTCTCTTTACCCTCCATGACATGCGCAACATTGAGAAGGACAATTCTCAACATAGCCAACACATCTAATACCTTAGATTCATTCACTTTACCTTACCTGTCACCTTTCTCATGAATGTCCTACCACCATCCATTTATCCCAATGGACCCAACCAATCCAACTGACTATCATATTATTTCCTTCAACTATCGTTTACTCATGCACGAAGCTTCATTCAAGTCTTACATTACCTCTTGGGTTTCATTTAATGCTTCCCAAGCTCCATTAACTTCCCTCTTTCCCCAATGAATTCCCAAGTCCCCCAAAACATAAAAGGAAAGAACATGAAGAAACATGAAGAAAACCATGAAAAACCAAAAACATTATAATACGACAAACAAAGTGGCATGGCCATGTACCAAACATAAAATAAACTGCAAATCAAGTGCAAATAGATCACAAAGCATCGAAATCACAAGACTAGTAAAAAAAAATAAGGACTCAACCCCATGGGTTCCCAATGCCTCCAAGGGAAAGATCAATCTCACCCTTCTCCAAGATTCCATGGCCATCTCTTTTTCCATGCAATCCCCTGCATCATACTTCCATAAACACGTAGCTATTAGTGCACACATAAATGTAACAATATACTTGTTACCTTACCTTCTTGTGTTGAGCACACTTCCTTGTAATTGAACACATACATATGTTATCTCTCAAGGGACTCCAATTCCTTGATGAATCCCCCATAACATGAAAGCAGATGTTATACATGTCAAATACATGTTCATGAATATAACATATGTCCACACAATGTCAGGAAAAATAAGGGTTAAGAAGACTTCATGTATTCATGCAAAGCACTCATTCATTTGGAACAAGAGGTCTCCAAACATAGCCAAATGATTTTTCACCAAATTCCTTTCCTTTATATTTTTCCTTATTACAATGGAGTCTTTATATGTACTATCAGATCACCCTACTGTTATTCATATAATCAAATCCACTATTACCTTGTCATGCTAATACCAAGCATGTTACCTTGCAACAACTCACAGTCATTAATCATAATACTACAACTAGCACCGACTTACACTCAAGTGCATATTAGTTGTCCCAACGCATATTGTGATAGTAAAATAATCTTAAAACAAGATAATTCCTTGATGAAATATTATAGACACATACACATATAATGCAATTAATCAAACATTGAGACAAACTATAAACATATCATGTTAGATAAACCAAACATATGACATAATCACACTCATACCTCAATGTATCTCAGGGGAGGCCATCACATCTACACAAGTTAATCCATATTAGTATGACACAATATCACAATTATATCGACTCATACATGAATATCATAACCATTACTATATGTACAAAACGATCCAAAGAAGCATCCACATCCATCTCACCCAACATATAAACATCATAACATACCAACAACATCATGATGACAAAAACTGCATAATGACCACCATGATGCAAGTCTTACCTACTGTGCATTCATAACCATAACCATGAACATGCATTCATACATAACAAAATTCATCTATCCAGATGGGCTGAATGGGATATCCATAACCATATCTAGTCCAAGTGTTTGAACCATGCTCTGATACCACTCTCTAGCACCCTCCTTCCACGTTTACCCAACTTCTCCAGTCTATCCGGTAAACATGTGATGAAGAGTTACAATGATATGAATCAACCTCCTAAGTATGATTGAGGAAGTGGAATCAACAAACTAAAACCTCGCTTACCTCCCTCAAGAGCTACGAGAACCTTCAGAGCTAGACAACCACTCCAGGTGCCCAAACCCTGAGCTAACTTGCCCTTTTAGTGATTTAGGCTCATAATCGAATGCATAAAAAAGCCTCCATGTGAATGTAAGCCTACAGTCACCTGCATAAGCTTACAAGGTAGCTAATGTAGTCCTAATTCCTTAGCTTTAAGCCCACGTCCCCAAAATAATTTCCGCCTTTTCAGGGCTTGTCTCCCAAACACTACCCAAAACTTAGTGAGACTTTCTAGAATGATATATAACATCAAGACAAATCCATTCATGAAAAACTTAGTCAATAAATTTATCTAACCAAGCCTAACCATGACAATCATTTCGTCAAACATATGGTGAACATGAAATCTACAAGTAATGAATGCATATATGAACATAGGGGCCCGAAACTTATTTGAGATTCTCCAAGAAGGTCTAATGAACTCTCATAATAGCTCCAATAATATCTATTATCTAATGCATTCATTAACTATTCATAAAAATTTCAAACATATGAAGAGCCATAGCTAGAACCTGTTATAAAACCATGCTTATAACCAACATATAACCAGCACAATAACAATGATGGGAAAGCTTCAAAGCCACATAATAGCAAGTGTAAATACTCATGAAATAAAAGAGAAAAAGATTTCTTATTAACATCTGAAAAATCCAACCAAGTCAAGGACATCCACGTACCACCCGACCATAGATTAGGTTGAACCACATCTCTCTTTCATCCAATCACCCCCTTGCCATATTCCAAGCATGAATGTATGTTCATATGGAATAAACCAACCAAAACCAAACCGGGTCTTCCAAATGCCAAACCACCTCAACCATCATCCAGTGATTCCACCTCATGCTCAGACATCACCAACACCAACTAAATCGGTCTCTACCCAAGGTGTCGAGGGCTCTATAGTGTTTGTTCCAACCAGTCTCTAGGACTAGTAACTCAACCCACAACTGCCACAAGGATATAGAGAATTTATCCAGCCAAGGTTCTCTGACTAGTAACTTAACCCACCAAGGGCTCCATATCGTTTTTCCAAACAAGGCTCCAAGATTAGTAACTCAACCCAAGCTATTCTAGGGCTTCTAGAGTGTTTGTCAAACCAAGGCTCCAAGAACTAGTGACTCAAACCACAACCATAAGTGCATGAGAAACAATAATAAAACAATGAAGTGGGAAACCCACAACACCATGGATATCGAGGAAATGACAAGGCTCAAACCACTGTCAATCTAGGGAATCCTCCATGCTAATTACAACACATAACTAAGAAACCATATGCGTGTACCATGAATTCCAAAACTAGCAAGGAAGTCATACACGCAAATTAATAACTGCAAAGAAATCCAACTGTAGTTACTGATCCAAATATTCCCTTGTGCTTTCTCTCTTTCCTTTGCCTTCTTTCTCTAATCCAAGTGAATGCTAGAGTGTTCTAAGCATGTTCCAAGAATAATCTAAGTGTGAGAGAATGAGACAATAGAATAGAGCCCCAAAATTGAACTGACAAAAGACTGTCAAGTGATCCTCAGAAGCCTTTTTATCATTAAGCCCTCTATTTTCCTTATTTTTCTTCATTTTCTTTCAATTTCCTCCTCAGACAATTTTATGACCTTTAACCTTCCTTTTCTCCTATTTTCCATTATTTTCATAAATAAATGCCAATTAGTGCCTTTTTCCTTTGCCAATTTCCTTAGCCATAAATAAACTGAAAGTGACACCTACTACGATGTTTTTCCCACCATTCATCTTAGAATATGTGTCCCATTACCTTCGCCTTATATTTTTCTTACATGGATAATCAACTAGGAGGTGTTACAAAATCATTTCATTTGAGAATTAAGTGAGCAATACTGATGTAAGTATGAAAAATTCATTATAGACTTCACTATTCATACATGATTTATATCTTCATTTATGGTTAGTGGCCCAACCAATGGTTAGAGGTTAAACTTTATAGAATATTGGCCTGACCCGTAATATTGAATTTTGTCTAATAATATCTTGAAAACATTGAGTGGAATTTTTAATCTAAAATATATTCATTTTATTTATTCTTTTTTCTCAGTCAACTTTCATGTGCATTCATTGACCATTCTGCCTCCATAGAGACATTTCCATTTGATACTTTAGAGAAATCTTATTCCAAGGGGTGTTACTCAATAAAATTTCCACTTGTAATTGACATCACTAATTCAATTCTAAAACAACGATCAGAAGATTACAACAAACCTTAAACACTTTTATTTTGATACATTAAAAATATATATTTTTTAAATATAATATTTAGAGGTTTAATTAGTAATGGTTTTAAATTTTTTTAGATTAATTAATTTTTGTAAAATATAATCTCATTATTTTAATGAGTTAATTAAGATAAGCTATTAGGTTTTAATCTCATTATAGAGAAATAAGTGAAGAAATGAACAATTCAATATCAACCAAATCTTGCACAATAATAATGTTCGACTCTCTTTACTTAAGGGTGGGGCATAGTGTAAGATTAAAACCTCATGTCTAAAATACAGGTGGAATTTAATGTCGAACATAGAGTTCACTACTTATATTTGGTTATTTCATCATCTGCAGGTGGAGTACACTATAATACCGAAGCCTATCTCCAAAGTATCATGCACAGAATAAAGTGAATCTTCGTCGTAAAACTTGAACTCAATTAAGAATTAAATGCAAGGATGCAATATTCATCATTAAAACTGACAAATTGGGGCTGGTGAATTTGCTTTGTCACACCTGATTTTTAGAACAACATTTCCCTAAAGTAAAAAACATTCGAACGTAATATGATGTGCACGTGAAAATACTTGCCAATAGGTAACATTTTCCTTCAAGTATCAAAGATTCCATTAACAACCACACTTTCCTTTACCACATTGGCCTCATTCTCCACCTTGACTATGAATCTAGGGATACAATCACCATTATCTACAGAGATACGTCATTATGTGCAACTCCAGTACACCACGGCCACTAGATTATTGATGTTGCTATGATGATGTGTGTGTCGGGTGAGGTGTATGACACAATACCTCAGGGTTCCTCAGATTTGAATAATGGTGTACAACGATTAACCAAACCATTTTGTCGAGCATTTGTCATACCCATACATCTTGTCCTTTCATGGAATGCACAAACAACTAATGCGTTTATTGGAATTGGAAAATGGATTTATTCAATGGAGTGAGGAAAATTTGTCTACAATTAATTAACACCTTTATGGATCCACTCATGCAACACCATTTCCATGACTTCTTTGTGCATATGAGCTCTATTTATCATTCTTTAACTTGTATGATGTTTCACTCGATTGAATTTTTTCAGCATTTTCACACTTTTCTAACATCGGTTCTTAATCTTGTGTAGTGTTTCCATGCATCGATCTTGTTGACTGGAACATCTCGTGACCTAAGTGAACATCAAGCTCCTCCAATTCTCATACACGAACCTGAGGATTTTGAGATCATCAACAATAGCAAAGAAGAAGTAGAGGTCAAATGCAACATTGTATTCTCAAAAGGGTTATATCCACATGAGATCAAGAAGAGGACAATTTATAGATAGTCGTAGCTAGAAGGAAAGTGTATATATATGTATAAAACATTAATAATTTATTAGTTCGACGCATAATAGATATATATCGATTAAATTTCAATGAAATGTAAGTCAAAAGGCCATAGACTAGTGATCGCATGAATGTTCTACAAAACCTTATTCTTAGTTGCTCAAAAGTATAATATTGCAGCTCTTTTTACATAGTTTCTTTCACAACACTAAAAAAGGTGAAGTGTCAATAAAATGCATATATAGTAAAGGCAGTAGGTGCATTAAGGTAAAAAATATTTATCGCGACACAATTTTGTAAAAGGAATATTTTCTTATGTTGTCATTTAAATATTATAAAGTCTAGTGAGAGCTTAAAAAAATCTTCTCTCTTTTCATATTTGTTGAATTGATGACTTACATCTGATTGCTAAATTAATGATGGATCAATATGGTTTTGTTTTTTGAGTCGATGGTTTTTTTAAAGATGGTTGAATTAACGATTAATGTTGTTTGAGCCATTGAATTTAAAATTATTATTACGTTGTATGTTATATAGTAGCTTACACTTGTGTTAGAGGAAATCATCAACTATTTGTAGTCCTTGAAAAGCTAGGTGAAGGTACGAATTACTTTAGTTAAAATGGTTGGAGATAACATATCTAAATTTGTAATCGGATTTCATTTCTTCACTTTTATTATATTAATATTTGGAAATGTTTTTTTATAGATTGTTTTAATGAAGCTCACCTCCATAACTCCTCTTTGTGCTTTTGACCATCAAAATACTAGTGACCTATCTCTAGTGGTAAGTTCTTATTCATGTTAATCATATGAGATTGGATTTTTAATCAAATATAATGATTAGGAAAATATGACTAGTGAAGTTTCAACAACTATTACTATTACAAGCACTCTCAGATCCCATGGCTTTCAATTGAACTACCTGAGTTACATCAATTATCCTATTTATTCCATTCTATATAATTATTAAACGCAAAAAGTATTTTAAAAGGAAAAAAATAGCATTCAATCATGATGGGATTTCATTACCATTAATACGAGTTTACTTGATTTTTCTATCTAAATAGTAAAAGAATTAAACTCAACAATAATGTTAAAATCTATTATGAAAATTTTTATCATATCATTTTTATAAATTACTTAGGTAGCAAGACCATGATAGTCATCAATAACCACCATACACCATATAGGAACCTGCAACAAGAATATCAATCAATTTTAGCAACAAAATAAGATTGTTCCATAGAGATCTATTATCAACTCATCCTATTGACCTCATATCATCAAGATCAACATGCTCTTTCCATTTGTAGGAAGAGCCATAATCCCCATACACCAAAGACATATAAATATTTTGAAGCACAACAACATATCCCTTTATTTAAATTTAACTTCACTATTTGCAAATTTAACCAACATCCAAGAATTCATAATCACTAACAAAGACCTATGTGTCTTCAGTAGTAACAACCATATGTCATTAATAATCTATATACTTATCATGAACATCATCATGCAACATGGAATGGGTAGCAATTCATAATTCCAACAATGCACTATTATATAAAATGCTCCCCTTGAGCACTGAGTTTGTCCCACTATTTCTTCATGTCATAGAAAGATATGCGACTGTATAGATCAAAATTCGCATATATACACAACTATCCTTCATAATAACAATGTACAAAATGTAAAATACTGAATATTCATAACCATAGCTTCCCCTGAGCCTATATTGTATGTTACTCTTTGTTGTTACTACATCAGATGCACTGCCAGTAATATAAGCAACATGAATATAAAAAAACCATGGGAATCATCATCAAGATATACATATGTATAGCTCCCCCTGAGATCATATATCAGTGATCTTGATAATCTTCTCCTTCTCTTCTAAAGGTTATGTAACTGACATCACTTTTGCAGCTACTATGAGAAGTACTATTTTAAGAACAATGTATTGTAGTAATGACCATATTCTTTTATTTTGAGTCTGAAGAAGAGGAAGTATCTTCCTCATTTCTACCGAAATTCATTTATTTAAACACGTATAATTTGTCTAGATTTATGTATCCTCTTGCTATGTCCTATCTAGTTTTTTCATCTATAACCTTGCATTTGGATGAAGTAAACACAATTACATTTCCTTTATTTTCCATTTGACCTACACATAGAATATTCTTGTTTAGCCCTTGAACAAATAAAGTGTCAGCTGCTCTTTTATACCTATGAATTTTGGTTCTACCTTTTCCCAAAACTTTTGCTAGAGAATTATTTCCAAGAATAAATTTAGCATCTTCGTTATTCCTGGGAGACTCAAACTTATTCTTATATCCTATCATGTGATGAGAGAATCCATTGTCTATGTATCATTCATCTTCATCTTCAAACCAATAGAGGGAAAGACCAAATCTTATCTGTTCTTCTTCTTTCTGTTTATTATGAGAAATTTTGGTGGATCCATCTTTCTGAGGTATTTTGACATCAATATTCTTATATGATTGTTTCCATGTTGTATGTGGTGATCTATTTATTTTTTCCTACATTAGTTTGCTACATTCCAAAATTTGCTACAAGCATAACATCTTATATGACCAGAAAAGGGAGCATAGGAATCATAATATTTTTGTTTCATATTCCCTCTATTGCAATCAATATATTTGTGACGAAATATGTTTCAAGTAAAAAACTATCCCTTAAAGAAACTTGAGTACCTAGTAACTGATGATCTGAATCTTATGAAGTGATTATTTTCTTGAGACCGAAACAATTTTCCCCTGCAATTGTCTACAACATGTCTATACTTATCACATATAAAACATTCAACATTATTAATGAGAGGAGAGAATTGATTAATCTTTCTATTATTGGGAGAAAATGATTTCTTTTGAAAACTCATCTTCCTCGGATGTTGATCTGGTTGAATTCTTATCTTTTTCAAAGGAATTTCATATTTCATATCATTATCCTTCACGATCCTTTTACAATCTTGTGAACTAGATTCTCCTTTTACAGTTTCATGAAACCCAAGCCTAGGTTTAATGGCAGGAGACCTTTGACTACTAAGAATGTTATCCAAAATATTAGAACTATCTTGAAATTTTAAGTGTTTATCCTTTTCTTCTGATTTAACTTTTAGAATGTTTACCTCAACCTCCATTCTTTCGTATTTTTCTTCCTTTACTTGATACTACTTCCAGAATAATAACAATGATGGAACAAACTTCAAAGACACATAATATCAAGTGTAAATACTCATGAAATAAAAGAGAAAAATATTTCTTATTAACATATGAAAAATCCAACCAAGTCAGGGACTTCCACGTACCACCTGACCATAGATTGGGTTGAACCAAATCTCTCTTTCAGCCAATCACCCCCTTGCCATATTCCAAGTGTGAATGTATGATCATATGGAATAAACCAACCAAAACCAAACTGGGTCTTCCAAATGCCAAACCACCTCAATCGTCATCCAGTGATTCCACCTCATGCTCAGACATCACTGACACCAACTAGATCGGTCTCTACCCAAGGTGTCGAGGGATCTATAGTGTTTGTTCAAATCAGTCTCTAGGACTAGTAACTAAACCCAGAACTACCACAGGGCTATAGAGAATTTATCCATCCAAGGTTCTTTGACTAGTAACTTAACCCACCAAGGGCTCCAGATCATTTTTCCAACCAAGGCTCTAGGATTAGTAACTCAACCCAAGCTATTCTAGGGCTTCCCTTGTCAAACCAAGGCTCCAAGAACTAGTAACTCAAACCACAACCATAAGTGCATGAGCAACAATAATAAAACAATAAAGTGGGAAACCCACAACACCATGGATATCGAGGAAATGACAAGGCTCAAACCACTGTCAATATAGGGAATCCTCCATGCCAATGACGACACATAACTAAGAAACCAGATGCATGTACCATGAATTCCAAAACTAGCAAGGAAGTCATACACGTAACTCAATAACTGCAAAGAAATCCAACTGTAGTTACTGATCCAAATATTCCCTTGTGCTTTCTCGCTTTCCTTTTCCTTCTCTCTCCAATCCAAGAGAATACTAGAGTTTTCTAAGCATGTTCCAATAATAATCTAAGTGTGAGAGAATGAGACAATAGAATAGAGCCCAAAAATTGAACTAACGAAAGACTGTCAAGTGATCCTCAGAAGCCTTTTTATCATTGAGGCCTCTATTTTCCTTATTTTTCTTCATTTTCTTTCAATTTCCTCCTCAGACAATTTTATGACCTTTAACCTTCCTTTTCTCCTATTTTCCATTATTTTCATAAATAAATGCCAATTAATGCCTTTTTTTCATTTCCATTTCCTTTGCCAATTTCCTTAGCCATAAATAAACCGAAAGTGACACCTACTACGATGTTTTTACCACCATTAATCATAGAATATGTGTCCCATTACCTTCGTCTTCTATTCTTTTTACATGGATAATCAGCTAGGAGGTGTTACATAATCATTTTATTTTAGCATTAAGTGAGCAATACTGATGTAAGTAGGAAAAATTCATTATAGACTTCACTATTCATACATGATTTATTTCTTCATTTATGGTTAGTGGCCCAACCAATGATTAGAGGTTAAACTTTATAGAATATTGGCCTCACCCATAATATTGATGTTTGTCTAATAATATCTTGAAAACATTGAGTGGAAATTTTAATCTGAACTATATTCATTTTATTTATTCATTTTGCTCAGTCAACTTTCATGTGCATTCATTGACCATTCTTCCTCCATAGAGACATTTCCGTTTGATACTTTAGATAAATCTTATTCCAAGGGGTGTTACTCAATAAAATTTCCACTTGCATATAATTTCCACTTGTAATTGACATCACTAATTCAATTCTAAAACAATGATAAGAAGATTACAACAAACCTTAAACACTTTTATTTTAATATATTAAAAATATTTTTTTTTTTAAATATAATATTTAGAGTTTTAATTAGTAATGGTTTTAAATTTTTTTAGATTAATTAATTTTTGTAAAATATAATCTCATTATTTTAACAGGTTAATTAAGATGAGCTATTAGGTTTTAATCTCATTATAGAGAAATAAGCTAAGAAAGTAACAATTCAATATCAACCAAATCTTGCACAATAATAATGTTCCACTCTCTCTACTTATGGGTGGGGCATAGTGTAAGATTAAAACCTCATGTTTGAAGTACAGGTGGAATTTAATGTCGAAACATAGAGTTCACTACTTATATTTGGTTATTTCATCATCTACAGGTGGAGTACACTATAAGACCAAAGCCTATCTCCAAAGTATCATGCACGTAATAAAGTGAATCTTCATGATAAAACTTGAACTCAATTAAGAATTAAATGCAAGGATGAAATGTTCATCATTAAAACTGACAAATTGGGGCTGGTGAATTTGCTTTGTCACACCTGATTTTTAGAACAACATTTCCCTAAAGTAAAAAACATTCAAACGTAATATGATGTGCACGTGAAAAGACTTGCCAATAGGTAACATTTTCCTTCAAGTATCAAAGATTCCATTAACAACCACACTTTCCTTTACCACATTGGCCTCATTCTCCACCTTCATTATGCATCTAGGGATACAATCACCATTATCTGCAGAGATACATCATTATGTGCAACTCCAGTACACCATGGCCACTAGATTATTGATGTTGCTATGATGACGTGTGTGTCAGGTGAGGTGTATGACACAATACCCCAGGGTTCCTCAAATTTGAATAATGGCGTACAATGATTAACCAAACCATTTTGTCCAGCAATTGTCATATACATACATATTATCCTTTCATGGAATGCACAAACAACTAATGCCTTTATTGGAATTGGAAAATCAGTTTATTTAGTGGGATATCCTATATTAGGTGTTATGCATACAACAATATATCTGCGAGGAATGCATGATGTCTTTATGGATCCCACAAGGACCCAATTTTCAACACTAATTTATCTTCGTATTTGCAACGGAGTGAGGAAAAATTGTTTACAATTAATTAATTCTTTTATGGATCCACTCATGCAACATCATTTCCATGACTTCTTTGTGCATATGAGCTTTGTTTATTCATTCTTTACCTTGTATGATGTTTCACTCGATTGAATTTTTTCAGCGTTTTCATACTTTTCTAACATCGGTTGTTAATCTTGTGTAGTGTTTCCATGCATCGATCTTGTTGATTGGAACATCTCGTGACCTAAGTGAACATGAAGCTCCTCCAATTCTCATACACGAACCTGAGGCTTTTGAGATTATCAACAATAGCAAACAAGAAGTAGAGGTCAAATGCAACATTTTATTCTCATAAGGGTTATATCCACATGAGATCAAGATGAGGACAGTTTATAGATAGTTGTAGCTAGAAGGAAAGGGTATATATACATATAAAACATTAATACTTTATTAGTTCGATGCATAATATATTTATATCCATTAAATTTCAATGAAATGTAAGCCAAAATTCCATAGACTAGTGATCACATGAATGTTCTACAAAACCTTATTCTTGGTTGCTCAAAAGTATAATATTGCTGCTCCTTTTACAGAGTTTCTTTCAAAACGCTAAAAAAGCTGGAGTATCAATAAAATGCATATATAGAAAAGGAAGTAGGTGCATTAAGGTAAAAAAAATATTTATCATGACACAATTTTGTAAAAGGAATATTTTCTTATGTTTTCATTCAAATCTTATAAAGTCTAGTGAGAGATTAAAAAAATCTTCTCTCTTTTCATATTTGTTGAATTGATGACTTACATCTAATTGCTAAATTAATGATGGATCAATATGGTTTTGTTTTTTGAGTCGATGGTTTTTTAAATATGGTTGAATTAACGATTAATGTTGTTTGAGCCATTGAATTGAAAATTATTATTACGTTGTATGTTATATACTAGCTTACACTTGTGTTAGAGGAAATCATCAACTATGTGTAGTCCTTGAAAAGCTAGGTGAAGTTAAGAATTACTTCAGTTAAAATGGTCGGAAATAACATATCTAAATTTGTAATAGGATTTCATTTCTTCACTTTTATTATATTAATATTTGGAAATGTTTTTTTATAGATTATTCCAATGAAGCTCACCTCCATAACTCCTCTTTGTGCTTTTGAACATCAAAATACTAGTCACCTATCTCTAGTGGTAAGTTCTTATTCATGTTAATCATATGAGATTGGATTTTTTAAATCGAATATAATGATTAGGAAAATATGACTAGCGAAGTTTCAACAACTACTACTATTACAAGCACTCTTAGAACCCATGGCTTCCAATTGAACTACCACCATCCATTTATCCCAATGGACCCAACAAATCCAATTGATTATCATATTACTCCCTTCAACTATCGTTTACTCATGCATGAAGCTTCATTCCAGTCTTACATTACTTGTTGGGTTTCATTTAATGCTTCCCAAGCTCCATTAACTTCCCTCTTTCCGGAATGAATTCCCAAGTTCCCCAAAACATAAAAGGAAAGAACAAAAAGAAACATCAAGAAAACCATGAAAAACCAAAAACATTATAATACCACAAACAAAGTAGCATGGCCATGTACCAGACATAAAATAAATTGCAAATCAAGTGCAAATAGATCACAAAGCATCGAAATCACGAGACTAGTAAAAAAAAAACCAGGACTCAACCCCATGGGTTCCCAATGCCTCCAAGGGAAAGATTAACCTTACCCTTCTCCAAGATTCCATGGCCATCTCTTTTTCCATGCAATCCCCTGCATCATACTTCCATATTCACGTAGCTATTAGTGGACACATAAATGTAACAATATACTTGTTACCTTACCTTGTTGTGTTGAGCACACTTCCTTGTAACTGAGCACATACATATGCTATCTCTCAAGGGGCTCCAATTCCTTGATGAATCCCCCATAACATGAAACCATATGTTACACCTGTCAAATACATGTTCATGAATATAACATATATCCACACAATGTCAGTCAAAATAAAGCTTAATAAGACTTCATGTATTCATGCAAAGCACTCATTCATTTGGAACAAAAGGTTTCCAAACATAGCCAAATGAGTTTCCACCAAATTACTTTCTTTTATATTTTTCCTTAATACAATGGAGTCTTTATATGTACTATCAGATCACCCTATTGTTATTCATATAAACAAATCAACTATTACCTTGTCATGTTAATACCAAGCATGTTACCTTGCAACTATTCACACATGTCAGTCACATGTTCCAAAGATCAAGAAAAAATGTATATTAATTAGAAATCAACCTTTACCAAGATTGGTAGTCATCCCATAATCAACTCAGAGTCATTAATCATAATACTACAACTAGCACCGACTTAACCCTCAAGTGCATATTAGTTGTCCCAACGCATATTGTGATAGTAAAATAATCTTAAAACAAGATAATTCCTTCATGCAATATTATAGACACATACACATATAATGCAATTAATCAAACATTGAGACAAATTGTAAACATATCATGTTAGATAAACCAAACATATGACATAATCATACTCATACCTCAATGTATCTCAGGGGAAGTTATCACATCTGCACAAGTCAATCCATATTAGTATGACACAATATCACAATTATATCGACTCATACATGAATATCATAACCATAACTATATGCACAAACCGATCCAAAGTAGCATCAACATCCATCTCACCCAACATATAAACATCATAACATACCAACAACATCACCATGACAGAAACTGCATAATGACCACCATGATGCAGGTCTAACCTACTATGCATTCAAAACCATAACCATGAACATGCATTCATACATAACAAAATGCATCTAGCTAGATGGGCTAAATGGTATATCCATAACCATATCCAGTCCAAGTGTTTGAACCATGTTCCACTCTCTAGCACCCTCCTTCTACGTTTACCCAACTTCTCTAGTCTATCGGGTAAACATGTGATGAACAGTTACAATGATATGACTCAACCTCCTAAGTATGATTGAGGAAGTGGAATCAACAAACTAAAACCTTGTTTACATCCCTTAAGAGCTACAAGAACCTTCAGTGCTAAACAACCACTCCAGGTGCCCAAACCCTGAGCTTCCTTGCCCTTTTAATGATCTAGGCCCATAATCACATGCATAAAAAGGCCTCCATGTGAATGTAAGTCTGTAGTCACATGCATAAGCTTACAAGGTAGCTAATGTAGTCCTAATTCCTTAGTTCTAAGCCTGTGTCCCCAAAATAATTTCCACCTTTTCAGGGCTTGTCTCCCAAACACTGCCCAAAACTTAGTGAGACTTTCTAGAATGATATATAACATCAAGACAAATCCATTCATAAAAAGCTTAGTCAATAAATTTATCTAACCAAGCGTAACCATGACAATCATTTCATCAAACATATGGTGAACATGAAATCTACAAGTAATGAATGCATATTTGAACATGGGGCCTGGAACTTATCTGAGATTCACCAAGAAGGTCTAATGAACACTCATAATAGCTCCAATAATATCTATTATCTGATGCATTCATTAACTATTCATAGAAATTTCAAACATATGAAGAGCCATAGCTAGAACCTATTATAAAACCAAGAAGGTCTAATGAACACTCATAATAGCTCCAATAATATCTATTATCTGATGCATTCATTAACTATTCATAGAAATTTCAAACATATGAAGAGCCATAGCTAGAACCTATTATAAAACCATGCTTATAACCAACATATAGCCAGAATAATAACAATGATGGAAAAACCTTCAAAGCCACATAATAGCAAGTGTAAATACTCATGAAATAAAAGAGAAAAAGATTTCTTATTAACATATGAAAAATCCAACCAAGTCAGGGACTTCCACGTACCACCTGACCATAGATTGGGTTGAACCAAATCTCTCTTTCAGCCAATCACCCCCTTGCCATATTCCAAGCATGAATGTATGATCATATGGAATAAACCAACCAAAACCAAACCGGGTCTTCCAAATGCCAAACCACCTCAACCATCATCCAGTGATTCCACCTCATGCTTAGACATCACCAACACCAACTAGATCGGTCTCTACCCAAGGTGTCGAGGGCTCTATAGTGTTTGTTCCAACCAGTCTCTAGGACTAGTAACTCAACCCACAACTGCCACAAGGCTATAGAGAATTTATCTATCCAAGGTTCTCTGACTAGTAACTTAACCCACCAAGGGCTCCAGATCATTTTTCGAACCAAGGCTCCAGGATTAGTAACTCAACCCAAGCTATTCTAGGGCTTCCAGAGTGTTTGTCAAACCAAGGCTCCGAGAACTAGTAACTCAAACCACAACCATAAGTGCATGAGCAACAATAATAAAACAATCAAGTGGGAAACCCACAACACCATGGATATCAAGGAAATGACAAGGCTCAAACCACCGTCAAGCCAAGGAATCCCCCATGCCAATGACAACACATAACTAAGAAACCAAATGCATGTACCATGAATTCCAAAACTAGCAAGGAAGCCATACACGTAACTCAATAACTACAAAGAAATCCAACTGTAGTTACTGATACAAATATTCCCTTGTGCTTTCTCACTTTCCTTTGCCTTCTTTCTCCAATCCAAAAGAATACTATAGTGCTCTAAGCATGTTCCAAGAATAATCTAAGTGTGAGAGAATGAGACAATAGAATAGAGCCCCAAAATTGAATTGACGAAAGACTGTCAAGTGATCCTCAAAAGCCTTTTTCTCATTAAGGCCTCTATTTTCCTTATTTTTCTTCATTTTCTTTCAATTTCCTCCTTAGACAATTTTATGACCTTTAACCTTCCTTTTCTCCTATTTTCCATTATTTTCATAAATAAATGCCAATTAATGCCTTTTTTTTCTTTGCCAATTTCCTTAGCCATAAATAAACCGAAAGTGACACCTACTACAATGTTTTTACCACCATTCATCTTAGAATATGTGTCCCATTACCTTCGTCTTATATTTTTTTTACATGGATAATCAGCTAGGGGGTGTTACAGAATCATTCCGTTTGAGCATTAAGTGAGAAATACTGATGTAAGTAGGAAAAATTCATTATAGACTTCACTATTCATACATGATTTATTTCTTCATTTATGGTTAGTGGCCCAACCAATGGTTAGAGGTTAGACTTTATAGAATATTGGCCTCACCCGTAATATTGAAGTCTGTCTAATAATATCTTGAAAATATTGAGTGGAATTTTTAATCTAAAATATATTCATTTTATTTATTCTTTTTTCTTAGTCAACTTTCATGTGCATTCATTGACCATTCTGCCTCCATAGAGACATTTCCATTTGATACTTTAAAGAAATCTTATTCGAAGGGGTGTTACTCAATAAAATTTCCACTTGCATATAATTCCACTTGTAATTGACATCACTAATTCAATTCTAAAACAACGATTAGAAGATTACAACAAACCTTAAACAATTTTATTTTAATACATTAAAAATAACTTTTTTAAAATATAATATTTAGAGGTTTAATTATTAAAGGTCTTAATTTTTTTTAGATTAATTAATTTTTGTAAAATATAATCTCATTATTTTAATGCGTTAATTGACATAATCTATTAGGTTTTAATCTCATTATAGAGAAATAAGCTAATAAAGGAACAATTCAATATCAACCAAATCTTGCACAATAATAATGTTCCACTCTCTTTACTTATGGGTGAGGCATAGTGTAAGATTAAAACCTCATGTCTGAAGTACAGGTGGAATTTAATGTTGAAACATAAAGTTCATTACTTATATTTTGTTATTTCATCGTCTGCAGGTGGAGTACACTATAAGACTGAAGACTATCTCCAAAGTATCATTCACAGAATAAAGTGAATATTTGTCTTAAAACTTGAACTCAATTAAGAATTAAATTCAAGGATGCAATATTCATCATTAAAACTGACAAATTGGGGCTGTTGAATTTTCTTTGTCACACCTGATTTTTAGAACAACATTTCACTAAAGTAAAAAGCATTCGAACGTAATATGATGTGCACGTGAGAAGACTTGCTAATAGGTAACATTTTCCTTAACAACCACACTTTCCTTTACCACATTGGCCTCATTCTCCACCTTGACTATGCATCTAGGGATACAATCACCATTATCTGCAGAGATACGTCATTATGTGCAACTCAAGTACACCACGACCACTAGATTCTTGATGTTTCTATGATGATGTGTGTGTCAGGTGAGGTGTATGACACAATACCTCAGTGTTCCTCACATTTTAATAATGGCATACAACGATTAACCAAACCATTTTGTCGAGCAATTGTCATATCCATACATCTTATCCTTTCATGGAATGCACAAACAACTAATGCCTTTATTGGAATTGGAAAATGGGTTTATTCAGTGGGATATCCTATATTAGGTGTTATGCATACAACAATATATCTGCGAGCAATACATGACACCTTTATGGATCCCACAGGTACCCGATTTTGAACACTAATTTATCTTCGTATTTGCAATGGAGTGAGGAAAAATTTTCTACAGTTAATTAACACTTTTATGGATCTAATCATTCAACATCATTTCCATGACTTCTTTGTGCATATGAGCTCTGTTTATTCATTCTTTACCTTGTATGATGTTTCACTCGATTGAATTTTTTCAGCGTTTTCACACTTTTCTAACATCGATTGTTAATCTTGTGTAGTGTTTCCATGCATCGATCTTGTTGACTAGAACATCTCGTGACCTAAGTGAACGTGAAGCTCCTCCAATTCTCATACACGAACCTGAGGCTTTTGATATCATCAACAATAGCAAAGAAGAAGTAGAGGTCAAATGCAACATTGTATTCTCAGAAGGGTTATATCCACATGAGATCAAGAAGAGGACAATTTATAGACAGTCGTAGCTAGAAGGAAATGATATATATATGTATAAAACATTAATAATTTATTAGTTCGATGCATAATAAATTTATATCCATTAAATTTCAATGAAATGTAAGTCAAAAGGCCATAAACTAGTGATCACATGAATGTTCTACAAAACCTTATCCTTGGTTGCTCAAAAGTATAATATTGTTGCTCTTTTTACATAGTTTCTTTCACAACACTAAAAAAGCTGAAGAATCAATAAAATGCATATATAGAAAAGGAAGTAGGTGCATTAAGGTAAAAAATAAATATTTATCGGGCACAATTATGTAAAAGGAATATTTTCGTATGTTTTCATTTAAATCTTATAAAGTCTAGTGAGAGCTTAAAAAAATCTTCTCTCTTTTCATATTTGTTGAATTGATGACTTACATCTGATTGCTAAATTAATGATGGATCAATATGGTTTTGTTTCATGAGTCAATGGTTTTTTTAAAGATGGTTGAATTAACGATTAATGTTGTTTGAGCCATTGAATTGAAAATTATTATTATGTTGCATGTTATATACTAGCTTACACTTGTGTTAGAGGAAATCATCAACTATGTGTAGTCCTTGAAAAGTTAGGTGAAGGTACGAATTACTTCAGTTAAAATGGTCGGAAATAACATATCTAAATTTGTAATCAGATTTCATTTCTTCAATTTTATTATATTAATATTAGGAAATGTTTTTTTATATATTATTTCAATGAAGCTCACCTCCATAACTCCTCTTTTGTGCTTTTGACCATCAAAATACTAGTCACCTGTCTCTAGTGGTAAGTGATTATTCATGTTAATCATATGAGATTGGATTTTTTAAGTCGAATATAATGATTAGGAAATATGACTAGTGAAGTTTCAACAACTACTACTATTACAAGCACTCTTAGATCCCATGGATTCCAGTTGAACTACCCGAGTTACGTCAATTATCCTATTTATGCCATTCTATATAATTATTAAACGCAAAAAATATTTTAAAAAGAAAAAAATAGCATTCAAGCATGATGGGATTTCGTTACCATTTATATGAGTTTACTTGATTTTTCTATCTAAATAGTAAAAGAATTAAACTCAACAATAATGTTAAAATCTATTATGAAAATTTTTATCATATCATTTTTATAAATCACTTTCAAAAATGAAAATTGAGGGAAGAGAATAATAATCATTGCTCCAAAATATTCAAAACAAGCCCAATTAATTTAAATTTATCTCTATATATATAATCTCAATTAGATTATATATTGTAAAGAGATCACTAAGTTACCTCCATACTTACACTTAAATTCTTTCATAAACTTAATTGAACTAAGTTACATTCTCCATAAATATATTGCGCTATATGTATTGTAAAGGTATGGACCTATACATGAGATGAGACTAAATTTAATTAATTAAATAATGATGTTACATCTAGCTAATCATTATTGTGAGATTATTGTTATTTTCTTAGTACGAAACTTTAAGCTAGGTATTTGCATAGTATTGTCATAGAACCTCTTTTTGGTTAAATGGAATTTTATATTATTATTGGTTTCCCATTAAATAATTACTAAAAGCAACATAGTAAAATAAATATTTGTTGCATAATTCCACATTAAATTATGCTCAACTATAAAAACTTTGTACTAAGTTAATGAAATGAGGGTTTCCTAGTGGTTTAGTCCATTACACAGGGTGTTGGTGAGTGATGAATTTACCAACTGTTAAATACCACATACTAAGGCTTACATGGCACTTCGATCTATACCACACACAAGTCCATAGGCATAATAAGATTACAAGGGAGCTAATCGTACCCTATAATCCATATTAGAATGGTGTAGAAAAATGAAAGAATAGGTCCATTGAAGAGTCTGTCAAGGACATCATGCATGATTTGGAATTGCCATTTTTTTATGGGGTGGAGCCTCACTGAAAACCATGTACATTCAAAATAGAAGCCCTCGTAAAGTTCTAGTAGGTATGGATCTTGAAGAAACATTCTCTGAAAGGAAGCCACAGGTTGGACATATGAGAATGTCTGGTTCTCCTATATATATTCATGTTCCTAAATATAAGAGGAACAATCTTGATCCTTTAGGAAAGAAATCATATTTTTTTGTTATAAAGAATCATCAAAGACCTACAAAATATACATTCTAGAGAATTGATGGATGTTGGGAAAAATATTGGGGGCTGGTGAATCAATATTTTAAAACTCAAACCTTTCAATTTCTTATTCAAATTTCTATATGCTACTGCCATTAAGTACAATAGCATATGCAAACAACTACGATGAAGACAAACATCATACACCCATTTAACTAACTTGCTATTTATTTCATAATATATTTAACTTGAACCAGTGCATCATTAATTCATTAGGATTTAATTAAACATTAACCATGAACAGTATGAGCAGAATAAACCATCACACATAAGAAACACAACAACACATGAGGACACCAGGATTTTAGGTGGAAACCCAAAGTAGGAGAAAACCACAACTGTCATCGTATATAGCTTCTTCTTTTATTATAGGGGAAAACATATTACAATATTGTACTAGCACAAACTTATACCACTATGCAGGAAGCAACTTGCAGAAGGCTACAACATTTGCTCATTCTCCAACACCCACTAGAAGGGAGTTTCAAACCGTTAATCTCATTTACTAACACCCATTGGAAGGGATCTCCTACCCCTGAATAGATTTACCAGCTACCACTAGAGGAAAACCTTGAATCCCTAACTCAAGGCTCCAACCCTCAGCTCTTTTGTGAACCACGTTTCATAATGTTTCATACTGGATTAAACTAACTCAAAACATCAAAATTGTAGGCCACTTTTCGTCATATTTTTAGACTAGATGCACTTCCATCATTTAAGCTCAATATCAAATAACACTTATGAAATAAATCACTATATCAAATCACTCAATCACGGAACCAATTGAATCATCAAAGTAGTAACTCAATCCTAATCAACCAATGGAACTAGATCAAACTAATTCATAACATATCATATCAGTGCATAACCATTCACATCACATAAATTAGATCATGTCACTGCAAATCCTGATCAATAATATGTCATAAGGTATAAGTTACTCTTATGAATCACACCTTTGTATGTACGCACTTCTCGTGAATACTACCTAAATACAAATCTCAAAATAATGAAAAACTAAGTCTAAATCATTATCACATTGAATCAATCAATAAATCACATACCGAGACCATCACATATCACTATACCAAATACCTATCATCACACAATAGCATCATCACTACCAGGTATATTAAAGAAGCTATTGAGAAGTAAGTGCTAGGTACCTTAAAACTGCTTGCCCAGTAAACTCACAATACTAAAATGAAAGAGATTTAATAAAACAAATGAAAACGAGATCTGCCTCACCTCATCCATCCATCGAGAAGTAGCTTGGAGATTGCATTGGATGGTTTGGTTAGGCTATAAAATAGTACTGAAATACCTCTACTTGAGGAATTTTCCCTTCTTTGCTTCATTCTTTGTGGCTCACAGACTTAATTTCACCCAAAAGGAACACACACAAACAAAACTAATAATGACATACATGCAAACCCACATAGAGACACAGAAACATAAGAATAGACAAACACAGAGATGAAATAGGTGAGCGTTGTCTCATATTGATCACATCAGACTACCACCACGTCAAGAGGAGTGAAATAAAATTCGAAGATAACGCATATCCAGATTTCCGGCTTTTCCTCTTCGTGTATCCTTCTTTTTCGGGGTTTGCAGTTGGTGTGCCCTGCTTTTTCCAGGTTGTGAAATTTTATTCTAAATATAGAGATAATGGTTAGGTTTTTTGAAATCCTACATATGTGCAGGGACAATTTAAATAAATTGGAGAATGATAATTAATTAATTGTCATATTAATTATCGGTCATATTCTCTCGTATTCTTCGTCGACTTCACGGTCATATTTGTAGCTAATGGAAGATTGCATCTAATTTAATATATCATGCATCTTCATACAAAGATCCAAAGCATCGTTCTGAAACAAAGGTTATCACTGAACGCATTTTGGATCTTCCAGTCTCTGGGAAATCCGCTTTATACGATACAACGATACATCTTTAAGATTGAACACCAAATCCTCTTATCATCGTAGCATCATTTAGTATGTATAGTTTATATGGTTTAGTTGCTTTCGCTCCTCGAAAGGTTCGTAAAAATAAATTTTTGAATTTCGTTAAAAGCGCTTCCATGAGTTACATTTATGAGATTTCCATTCGCTATTGCTTTTTAATACTTAGGGTATTTAAAATATTTGCGGAGGTTTTCCAAATAAAGTAAATTTTTTTTAAAATATTGGTGGAGGTTTTCCATCGATATGAAATTTTTTTAATTTAATTTTTATTTATAAGTTAGAGGTTATTATTCATTAATTTATTTCTAAAAAGGTTAGATAACATGTTATCCTTTTATTTTTTAATTTATGTTTAATATTTTTAATTTAAATTATTTTGAATTATTTTTTGATTATATTTTATATTTTTAATTTAAATTAATTTTGAAAAAAATGTATATAATTATATAATTGTATTTTTATATTTTATAATAGTATTTAAAAAAATATTTTAATAGCTTATAAAATCACAACCGATGTTATGTACATAGCATCGTTTATACACAACACCAGATATACAACATCGACACATCACTGCATATAAGACATGTACACAACACCACAGGTACAACATGTAGAACATATACACAACAATAGTACTTCACATGGAGAGACCACACTCTCTCTCGCAAGGACCCTAGCTTCTAGGGTCTTTCCACTATCCATTCATGTTCCAACATGTCGCCGATCACACTGATTTGATTTAGCCGATGTATCCTTTATCTTTACCTATCCATAAAACAACATAGGCATAGTACAAGCATATATTATCAAATCTCATCCATGCAATATTAACCTCATGGATCTTCCAGGTTATTCTTCCCACTTGATTCCTCACAAAGACAAGTACCTCTCCATGCCATTAACCCGCATAAGAAATTGTTCCTCCAAAAGCATGATCCTTGGCAATCTTGTCAGACAATGACATACATACTTACATATATATAATCATTAGCATAAAATAATCATGATCCCTAACAACCCTGTCAGACAATGACATACACACATACATGTATACATATATAGACATCAACATAATCTAGTTCTGAACATAATTACCTAATATTGTAAGGTCAAGGTTAAGATAACTCTCTTTACCCTCCATGACATGCACAACATTGAGAAGGACAATTCTCAACATAGCCAACACATCTAATACCTTAGATTCATTCACTTTACCTTTCTTGTCACCTTTCTCATGAATGTCCTACCACCATCCACTTATCCTAATGGACCCAACCAATCCAACTGACTATCATATTATTTCCTTCAACTGTCATTTACTCATGCATGAAGCTTCATTCGAGTCTTACATTACCTCTTGGGTTTCATTTAATGCTTCCCAAGCTCCATTAACTTCCCTCTTTCCCCAATGAATTCCCAATTCCCCCAAAACATAAAAGGAAAGAACATGAAGAAAACCATCAAAAACCAAAAACATTATAATACCACAAACAAAGTGGCATGGCCATGTACCAAACATAAAATAAACTGCAAATCAAGTGCAAATAGATCACAAAGCATCGAAATCACAAGACTAGTAAACAAAACCAGGACTCAACCCCATGGTTTCCCAATGCCTCCAAGGGAAAGATCAACCTCACCCTTCTCCAAGATTCCATGGCCATCTCTTTTTCCATGCAATCCCCTGCATGATACTTCCATAAACACGTAGCTATTAGTGCACACATAAATGTAACAATATACTTGTTAACTTACCTTGTTGTGTTGAGCACACTTCCTTGTAACTGAACACATACATATGTTATCTATCAAGGGACTCCAATTCCTTGATGAATCCCCCATAACATGAAACCAGATGTTACACCTGTCAAATACATGTTCATGAATATGACATATGTCCACACAATGTCAGGCAAAATAAACATTAAGAAGACTTCATGTATTCATGCAAAGCACTCATTCATTTGGAACAAGAGGTCTCCAAACATAGCCAAATGAGTTTTCACCATATTCCTTTCCTTTATATTTTTCCTTACTACAATGGAGTCTTTATATGTACTATTAGATCACCCTACTGTTATTCATATAAACAAATCAACTATTACCTTGTCATGCTAATACCAAGAATGCTACCTTGCAACTATTCACACATGTCAGTCACATGTTCCAAAGATCAAGACATAATGTATATTAATTTGAAATCAACCTTTACCAAAATTGATAGTCATGCCATAATCAACTTACAGTCATTAGTCATAATACTACAACTAGCACCAACTTACACTGAAGTGCATATTAGTTGTCCCAACGCATATTGTGATAGTAAAATAATCTTAAAACAAGATAATTCCTTCATGCAATGTTATAGACACATACACATATAATGCAATTAATCAAACATTGAGACAAACTGTAAACATATCATGTTAGATAAACCAAACATATGACATAATCACACTCATACCTCAATGTATATCAGGCGAGGCTATCACATTTGCACAATTCAGTCCATATTAGTATGACACAATATCACAATTATATTGACTCATACATGAATATCATAACCATAAATATATGCACAAATCGATCCAAAGTAGCATCAACATCCATCTCACCCAACATATAAACATCATAACATACCAACAACATCATGATGACAGAAACTGCATAATGACCACCATGATGTAGGTCTAACCTACTATGCATTCATAACCATAACCATGAACATGCATTCATACATAACAAAATGCATCTAGCCAGAAGGGCTGAATGGGATATCCATAACCATATCCAGTCCAAGTGTTTGAACCATGCTCTGATACCACTCTCTAGCAGCCTCCTTCCACGTTTACCCAACTTCTCTAGTCTATCGGGTAAACGTGTGATGAAGAGTTACAATGATTTGACTCAACCTCCTAAGTATGATTGAGGAAGTGGAATCAACAAACTAAAACCTCGTTTACCTGCCTCAAGAGCTACATGAACCTTCAGAGCTAAACAACCACTCCAGGTGCCCAAACCCTGAGCTAACTTGCCCTTTTAGTGATCTAGGCTCATAATCGAATGCATAAAAATGCCTCCATGTGAATGTAAGCCTACAGTCACCTGCATAAGCTTACAAGGTAGCTAATGTAGTCCTAATTCCTTAGCTTTAAGCCCGCGTCCCCAAAATAATTTATGCCTTTTCAGGGCTTGTCTCCCAAACACTACCCAAAACTTAGTGAGACTTTCTAGAATGATATATAACATCAAGACAAATCCATTTATGAAAAACTTAGTCAATAAATTTATCTAACCAAGCCTAACCATGACAATCATTTCGTCAAACATATGGTGAACATGAAATCTACAAGTAATGAATGCATATATGAACATAGGGGCCCGAAACTTATTTGAGATTCTCCAAGAAGGTCTAATGAACTCTCATAATAGCTCCATTAATATCTATTATCTAATGCATTCATTAACTATTCATAAAAATTTCAAACATATGAAGAGCCATAGCTAGAACCTGTTATAAAACCATGCTTATAACCAACATATAACCAGCACAATAACAATGATGGGAAACCTTCAAAGCCACATAATAGCAAGTGTAAATACTCATGAAATAAAAGATAAAAATATTTCTTATGAACATATGAAAAATCCAACCAAGTCAAGGACTTCCTTGTACCACCTGACCATAGATTAGGTTGAACCAAATCTCTCTTTCAGCCAATCACCTCCTTGTCATATTCCAAGCATGAATGTATGATCATATGGAATAAACCAGCCAAAACTAAACTGGGTCTTCCAAATGCAAAACCACCTCAACCATCATCCAGTGATTCCACCTCATGCTCAGACATCACCAACACCAACTAGATCGGTCTCTACCCAAGGTGTTGAGGGCTCTATAGTGTTTGTTCCAACCAGTCTCTAGGACTAGTAACTCAACCCACATCTGCCACGGGGCTATAGAGAATTTATCCAGCCAAGTTTCTCTGACTAGTAACTTAACCCACCAAGGGCTCCAGATCGTTTTTCTGACCAAGGCTCCAGGATTAGTCACTCAACCCAAGCTATTCTAGGACTTCCACAGTGTTTGTCAAACCAAGTCTCCAAGAACTAGTAACTCAAAGCACAACCATAAGTGCATGAGCAACAATAATAAAACAATCAATTGGGAAACCCACAACACCATGGATATCGAGGAAATCCCAAGGCTCAAACCACTATCAATCCAGGGAATCCTCATGTCTGAAGTACAAGTGGAATTTAATGTCGAAGCATAGAGTTCACTACATATATTTGGTTATTTCATCCTCTGCAAGTGGAGTACACTATAATACCGAATCCTATCTCCAAAGTATCATGCACAAAATAAAGTGAATCTTTGTCGCAAAACTTGAAATCAATTAAGAATTAAATGCAAGGATGCAATATTCATCATTAAAACTGACAAATTGGGGCTGGTGAATTTGCTTTGTCACACCTGATTTTTAGAACAACATTTCCTTAAAGTAAAAAACATTCGAACATAATATGATGTGCACGTGAAAAGACTTGCCAATAGGTAACATTTTCCTTCAAGTATCAAAGATTCCATTAACAACCACACTTTCCTTTACCACATTGGCCTCATTCTCCACCTTGACTATGCATCTGGGGATACAATCACCATTATCTGCAGAGATACGTCATTATGTGCAACTCCAGTACACCATGGACACTAGATTATTGATGTTTCTATGATCATGTGTGTGTCAGGTGAGGTGTATGACACAATACCTCAGGGTTCCTCAGATTTGAATAATGGCGTACAACGCTTAAACAAAACATTTTGTTGAGCAATTGTCATATCCATACATCTTATCCTTTCATGGAATGCACAAACAACTAATGCCTTTATTGGAATTGGAAAATGGTTTTATTCAGTGGGATATCCTATATTAGGTGTTATGCATACAACAATATATCTACGACCAATGCATGACGCCTTTATGGATCCCATAGGTACCCAATTTTCAACACTAATTTATCTTCATATTTGCAATGGAGTTAGGAAAAATTGTCTACAATTAATTAACGATTTCATGGATCCACTCATGCAACATCATTTCCATGACTTCTTTGTGCATATGAGCTCTATTTATTCATTCTTTACCCTGTATGATGTTTCACTCGATTGAATTCTTTCAACGTTTTCACACTTTTCTAACATCGGTTGTTAATCTTGTGTAGTGTTTCCATGCATTGATCTTGTTGACTGGAACATCTTGTGACCTAAGTGAACATGAAGCTCCTCCAATTCTCGTACACGAACCTGAGGCTTTTGAGATCATCAACGATAGCAAGGAAGAAGTAGAGGTCAAATGCAACATTGTATTCTCAGATGGGTTATATCCACATGAGATCAAGAAGAGGACAATTTATAGACAGTCGTAGCTAGAAGGAAAGGGTATATATATATATATATATATAAAACGTTAATAATTTATTAGTTTGACACATAATAGATTTATATCCATTAAATTTCAATGAAATGTAAGTCAAAAGTCCATAGACTAGTGATCGCATGAATGTTCTACAAAACCTTATTCTTGGTTGCTCAAAAGTATAATATTGCTGCTCTTTTTAGATAGTTTCTTCCACAACAGTAAAAAAGTTGAAGCATCAATAAAATGCATATATAGAAAAGGCAGTAGGTTCATTAAGGTAAAAAATATTTATCGTGACACAATTTTGTAAAAGGAATATTTTTTTATCTTGTCATTTAAATCTTATAAAGTCTAGTGAGAGCTTAAAAAAATATTCTCTATTTTCATATTTGTTTTGTTTTTTCAGTCGATGGTTTTTTTAAAGATGGTCGAATTAACGATTAACATTGTTTGAGCAATTGAATTAAAAATTATTATTACGTTTTATGTTATATACTAGCTTACACTTGTGTTAGAGGAAATCATCAACTATATGTAGTCCTTGAAAAGCTAGGTGAAGGTACGAATTACTTCAGTTAAAATGGTCGGAATTAACATATTTAAATTTGTAATCGAATTTCATTTCTTCACTTTTATTATATTAATATTTGGAAATGTTTTTTTTATAGATTATTTCAATGAAGCTCACCTCCATAACTCCTCTTTTTGCTTTTGACCATCAAAATACTAGTCACCTGTCTCTAGTGGTAAGTCCTTATTCATGTTAATCATATGAGATTGGATTTTTTAAATCGAATATAATGATTAGGAAAATATGACTAGTGAAGTTTCAACAACAACTACTATTACAAGCACTCTTAGATCCCATGGCTTCCAATTGAACTACCCCAGTTACATCAATTATCCTATTTATGCCATTCTATATAATTATTAAACGCAAAGAATATTTTAAAAAGAAAAAAATAGCATTCAAGCATGATGGGATTTCATTAACATTAATATGAGTTTACTTGATTTTTCTATCTAAATAGTAAAAGAATTAAACTCAACAATAATGTTAAAATCTATTATGAAAATTTTTATCATTTCATTTTTATATATCACTTTCAAAAATGAAATTTGAGGGGAGAGAATAATAATCATTACTCCAAAATATTCAAAACAAACCCAATTAATTTAAATTTCTCTCTCTATATATATAATCTATATTAGATTATATACTGTAAAGAGATCACTAAGTTACCTCCATACTTACACTCAAATTCTTTCATAAACTGAATTGAACTAAGTTACATTCTCCATAAATATATTGCGTTATATGTATTGTAAAGGTATGGACCTATACATGAGATGAGACTAAATGTAATTAATTAAATAATGATGTTACATCTAGCTAATCATTATTGTGAGTTTATTGTTATTTTCTTAGTACCAAACTTTAAGCTAGGTATTTGCATAGTATTCTCATGGAACCTTTTTTTGGTTAAATGGAATTTATATTATTATTGGTTTCCCATTAAATAATTACTAAAAGCAACATAGTAAAATAAATATTTGTTGCATAATTCCACACTAAATTATGCTCAACTATAAAAACTTTGTACTAAGTTAATGAAATGGGGGTTTCCTAGTGGTTTAGTCCATTACACAGGGTGTTGGTGAGTGATGAATTTACCAACTGTTAAATACCGCATACCAAGGGTTACATGGCCCTTCGATCTATATCACACACAAGTCTATAGGCATAATAAGATTACAAGGGAGCTAATTGTACCCTATAATCCATATTAGAATGGTGTAGAAAAATGAAAGAATAGGTCCATTGAAGAGTCTGTCAAGGACATCATGCATGATTTGGAATTGCCATTTTTTTACGAGGTGAAGCATCACTGAAAACCATGTACATTCAAAATAGAAGCCCTCATAAAGTTCTAGTAGGTATGGATCTTAAAGAAACATTCTCTGAAAGGAAGCCACAGGTTGGACACATGAGAATGTTTGGTTCTCCTATATATATTCATGTTCCTAAATATAAGAGGAACAATCTTGATCCTTTTGGAAAAAAAAAATATTTTTTTGTTATAACGAATCATCAAATGCCTACAAAATATACATTCTAGAGAATCGATGGATGTTGGGAAAAATACTGGTGGCCGGTGAATCAATATTTTAAAACTCACATAAACCTTTCAATTTCTTATTCAGATTTCTGTATGCTACTGTCATTAAGTACAGTAATGTATGCACACAACTACGATGAAGACAAACATCATACAACCATTTAACTAACTTGTTATTTATTTCACAATATATTTAACTTGAACTAGTGCATCATTAATTCATTAGGCATTAATTAAACATTAACCATGAACAGTACGAGCAGAATAAACCATCACACATAAGAAACACAACAACACATGAGGACACCAGGATTTTAGGTGGAAACCCAAGGTGGGAGAAAACCACAACTGTCATCGTATATATCTTATTCTTTTATTATAGGGGAAAACATATTACAATATTGTACTGACGCATAATCATACCACAATGCAGGAAGCAACTTGCAGAAGGCTACAAGATTCTCTCATTCTCTGACACCCACTGGAAGGGAGTTGCAAACCCCTAATATTTTCAGAGAGAAATGATTAAGTATCATTATGGATTGCAAATTATAACTTTTTGTTCTTGGAGGAGCTATTATATTACAACAAAGGTTGAATAACCAAAATTTTAATGACTATTAGGTTGGAATCATGTATTTAAGAAATGTAATCTCTCATGAGCTATCCCTTTATAGTTTACTTATGCTTCAAATATTTCCTCACTTTATATTTTTCTTAGGCTTAGTATTTTAGATTAGGGAAGCGATATGAGAAGTTCAACTTATTTGAAGATAGGTAATTCTTGTGCAAACAAAAAATGACTTGACTTATTGAAAGTGAATTTTAATATAAAACCTTATTATTTTCGAATCTTCTTGATATATTCTAACAAATTGTATAAATTTCATTATTATTACATAAATATACACAAATTCTTTTAGTTCACTTGTTAGTTAATTATTTTAGGAGTCTCTATTGATGTTATTTCAAATACGTTTTTTTTTTTTTGTTGTCCACATCTCATTCACCATATACTCTTACAAATGAGATGGTTCTGCAACAAGATTTCAGCTAGATTGAATTCACTCAATACATAATGAATATGAACCATAATATAAATACAACATTGAATTTAAATATAACTTTTAAGAATAGTAAAAGTATTATAAAAAATGAAATTGTATTGGCTCTCTCTCTCTCTCTCTCTCTCTCTATATATATATATATATATATATATATATATATATATATTCAATTTTTTTGCTATGGGAAAAAGATTTCACCCTCAAAATTGTCCCTAGATGCAACTTTCAAATAATTCTAAATGCATCGATTTTTTTTATTATATTATATCATCTATTTAATTATTTTTCCTACACTAATTTAAGATATGAATAAACCAAAATAAGTCATTTTTTATTTGAAATTCATTGTAATTTCTAACATCATTATTATTACTCTATTCCTTTTTTTTGTTATGTCATGTGAATCTTTATATGACTCACACCCGTAGCCATGACCAAGGGATATCTAAGTTCTCAATATCTCTCGAGGGCACCTAACCTATGCTACAAAACACTATGGAGTGCCTTAACAAAACACTATGTCACTACCTATTATATGCCCTATAAACTTATTATTACTTTATTTTTAATGTTATGAAATAATATATTAACCTATCCTATAATATACAATATTAAAACAATAATAAAATGTAAATCTTCACATGAATCTTATTCTATTACTTTTACGTTTATAGTATCCATAAATTGTTTGTCCATTATTTTTTTCTTTAAATAATTAAACATAAACATAAATATAATTTTCAAAATTTAGAATTATTCTTAGTATAATGATATACTTCATAGTTTCATATTAACTTGATTAATATTCTACAATCACACGTTGGTGAACAGTGAAATGTAATAATAAACATGTACGGTGAATCATGGCTACATCCGACATGTTCAGGGTTAAAATTCCAATATGAGGAAGAAAGGGGAAGGGAAAGAAGAACCAAAGTGATTAAATACGGTGTGACTATTGTATTGGTACAATATTGGTACAAAAGAAATTGAATGCGATGGATCCAGAAGAAAATCTACACAAACATGAGACTCGCAGAAACCTCAAAGACAAAATATTGGGATCATTGATTATTCTATTGATGTGATGGAATATTGGGATCGTTTTGAATTAATTTGAATTGGTTATGTTGGCATATCTATACATTGGGGAAGTGATGTATGCTTAAACAATTTATCCATTGAGGAAGTGGTACAATTAAGGAAAAATAAAGAATATATATATATAGACATATATATATATATATATATATATATATATATATATATATATATATATATATATATATATATAAGTTTGTGTGGGGTTTACTTCTCATTAGGTAATAGGTTCAAATCTTATGGGGAGGGGTTGAGGATCGGAGATGCCTTTAGAAAAATAAAACTATCCCAAGGGGTGCATTGAGATTCCAACATGCCTTAATAAAAATATAGTATGGAACTTGTTATGTGAAACGCATGGAACTTGTTATGTGTAGCACAAGAAATCATAGACTTAAAAGTGGGTGGTGAAATAGCACGCAACTATCACAATTTTAGGCATTTACTCTTGTTTATAGTTTTGTTGCAACATAGTGTTAGGTGCCTCTTTGGAGAAGACCATGATTGTTAAGGAACCTATATTCAAGTTGGGCTCATCAATCGCTACAAAAAAAGAAGACAATTTCTTGGGTGGTTGATAGGGAGCATTCATTGGAGAACACATCTTGGGGATGATAGAGAGTCCATTATTATGGGAGCATCCTTCTTCTAGCTTACAAAAGTGCCTTCTTCAATTTGATAATATATTTTGAGATCTAGGTCTTGTTAAGAACTTTTAGTACCTCTAAAAATATTTAATATGGCTTCTAACACCTAGGGAGTACCCCTCTCTCCCTCCCTCTCCCTCTTCCCTCTCACTTTTCGTCTCCCTCTCCCTTTCTCTCTCTCTCTCCCATGCTCCCTCTCTCCCTCCCCCCTCCTCTCTATCCCTCCCCCCCGTTCTCCCGTCTCTCTCTGTCTCTCTCTCTCTCCCCCTAACTCCCTCTCCCTCTGTCTCCCTCTTTTCTCCCCTCTCGCCTCCCTCCCTTATTCCCTCCTCTCTCTCTCTCTCTCTCTCTCTCTCTCTCTCTCTCTCTCTCTCTCTCTCTCTCTCTCTCTCTCTCTCTCTCTCTCTCTCCCTCTCTCTCTCTCCATCTCCCTCTCCCTCTAACTCTCTCTCTCTCTCTCTTCTCTCTCTCTCTCTCTCTCTCTCTCTCTCTCTCTCTCTCTCTCTCTCTCTCTCTCTCTCTCTCTCTTGCTCCCTCTCCCTCATCCTCTTTCCCTCCCTCTCCCTCTTCCCTCTCACTGTTCCTATCGCTCTCCTATTCCTCTCTCTCTCTCCCACTCTCCCTCGCCAACATGTCCCCCCTCCGCCAACATGTCCCCCCTCCCGCCTCTTGCTCCCTCCTCCCATATCTCTCTCTCTCTCTCTCTCTCTCTCTCTCTCTCTCAGATCTCCCTCCATATATTCCCCCCCTCCCCGACATCTGTCTATCTGCGCGTGTGACCCCCCCTCTCTCCTCCTCCCTCCCTTTTCCCATCACCCCATCTCTCTCTAAATAATAACAAAATACAATTCACATAGGTAAAATAAAACATCCCTCTCTCTCTCATAACAAAAGATAATAAAAAATAAAACATCTCTCTCTCACTCTCTCCCTCACTAATAAAAAAATATATATAATAATTTTTTCACTTAGGTAAAATAAAACATGTCTCCCTCTCACTAATAAAAAGATACAATAATTTTTTCACATCAGTAAAATAAAACATGTCTCTCTCTCACTAATAACAAAATAAAATAATTTTTTCACATAGGTAAAATAAAACATTTCTCTCTCATAAAAAAATATAATAATTTTTTCACATGGGTAAAATAAAACATCTCTCTCTCTTTTTTAGTAATATCTTTTTCTCATAACAAAATGTAATAATTTTTTCACATAGGTGAAATAAAGAATCTCTCTTAACAAAATATAGTAATTTTTTCACATAGATAAAATAAAATATCTCTCTCAACAAAATATAATAATTGTTTCACATAGGTAAAATAAAACATTTAATCCCATATTTGAGAGTATAATAGTCTCTCTCAAATATAATTTTCACATCGGTAAAATAAAATAATGGATCCTTTCCAGAAGATCCATTTTTTTATTTTACCTATTTGGAAAAATTATTATACTTGAGAGAAAGGATACAATGTTTTATTTTATCCATGTGAAAAAAGTATTATATTTAAGAAATAAAGACTATTGTACTTTCGATCATAAGATCTAATGAAAAAAATATTATATTTTGTTAAAAGAAATGTTTTATTTTACCTATGCTTGATAGACTCTATTATACTCTCTATCATAAGATCTGTTATCACTTAAGAATACTAATGCCAAAATTTCTCAATTTAGTCTGATGCATTACACAGGGATTCATACAATTGCAGACAGCAACACAGTGGCAATGGTTATTATCAATCCAAGCAACCCATGTGGCACTACTTTTACCCATGATCATTTGGCTAAGATTGCAGAGACAGCTAAAAGTAATTACTCTTGGGAGCATATCAAAGAAATGGATGGTTCCTGATTGGCACAACAGATATTCCTGATTGGTGTTATGTGGAGGCATATGGAAAGAATGGGAAAAATGTTCACACTGAAGCACCTTCAATAGAAAATACCGCCCTTGACCGCATTCTGCCTTGTGTAGATGTGGCAACAGCTGAACAATCTTTAAATCAGAGAAAAATAGTGAACATTTAGTAGACCTTATGAGGAGGATGTTGTCTTCATTGCCAATGATTGGCATACATCTCTTCTTCCTTGTTACTTGAAGATTCTTTCACAAATTCCAAGGTTACATATTGCATACATACCTTGAAGAATGGGGTCTATATATATATATATATATATATATATATATATGAAGCTTTTATATATATATATATATATATATATATATATATATATATATATATATATATATATATATATATATATTCAGTTTGAAAAGCTTCAAGGCACATGAAAAGAGACATTTGAAGATAGCAAAAGGCTCAAAATGAAAAAAATTGGTTCAAAGCTGTGTTTTTGTAATTACACAGCAGTTTCGTAGCGCGCTACGAAACTGCTGTAGGAGCATATTATGAATTAGTGGACCAATTTTGAGAGACAAAGGGAAATATTTTCAAAGGGGAATCTCTGCAAAAGATCAATTACAAAGTGTCAACATTCAGCAAGGGCAAAACAAGTAGAAGGAGGACATTTTTGTTGAATTCTAAGCTACATGTTATAAAAGTGGAAATTGTTTCATAGCTAGATGATGCTTCAGGCAGCATTAAAGGAGCTATTTGTCTTAATTCAAGTGTGGGATCATATTTCATGGTTGATTTAACGCATTTCATATGATTAAAGAGACAGCATGGTCAGCAGAAGGATTCGAAGATGAGCATAAGAATGAAACTCTAAAAAGGAGGAGTTTTGTTTCCCTGTTTTTACTAGTCAACTTCTAGAAGCGTTTCTGAGCATTTGAAAGCTTATCTCTAAAATGTGAAAGAGGTTTTAGTTCATAAGATACTGAAATACAAAAACCTCTTCCACTTTCTTCAAATCCATTATGATTTGAGAGAAATGAATGATCAAACTTGCGCTACGAAACTGTTGTAGGTGCAAGTTTTCCACAGGAATATTTCTCTGTTTGACACCTGTTTTTCAAAGAAATATTCTGGACGGTAGGAAAGGTGTTTCAAAAAACCAAGAGAGGTTTTTGTTAAGAATGGATTGGGTCACAAAAGCCTCCTTCAGTTTTTCCAAATACATTGTTTATGAGAAGTTATGAGCTCTGTCCCAAGACCTATTGTTCAGCCAGAACAGAGCAAGGGACAGTTTCCTAGTTTCTAGGAACAACAAAAGGATGAGTCATCAAGGGCCAGCTGGAAGGTTATGGGCTTCATCAAATTCGACTTCATGGAGTTTTATGTGTCAAAAGGAGTGTTTAATGCTTAGATAAGTTTGTTGTAATCATGATAAGGAGTTACACTCCTAGTTGTATTAGGTCTCTAGGACTGCTAGTTAGGTGTCATTTGAATTTAATAGTTAGTTTTGAGTGTCATTAGGTGTCAGGTCAGGTAGAATTCGAATTTTCCTCTTCCTAGAAGAGGAATCTAAGCATGTAAAGAGCTCTATATATAGCAGAACATCTGATGTACAAAGGGTTGGAAAATTTTATGGAAAAGCTTGTATTTGGCCTATGTAAGACTCATTTTCAGTAATACATGCTTGACTTTAATTCTCAGGATTCATGAAGGATTTTTTATGTTCAGAATATGTGATGTTGTTCTTTCCTTAATTCTTACAGTGGTATGGATGTATAATCACTCAGAATTCACTGAATGTGCTCTGACTTCCTGTATACATTTATAAACTGTGTGGTCCCATATGAGTTTATGTTCTGAATGTTTAAATGTTGAATGCCCTGACTTCCATGTAGGGTTGAGTTCATTGTTATATTGACGTGTTGTTGACTCCATAAGCCCAATGGATAGTTTTGTTTAATGTGTTTCCACCATTCATATTTTTCACAGTTGTTCTATAAGAGTTAGCCATCTTATCTTTAATCAAAATCATTAATCCATCAAGAGAGAGCCCTCTCAGGTTGAGGAGGCTAAGCCTCAGCCTAAAGTAGGTTGAAATAGTTACTTAGAGTCTACCTGACTAGCAGCCTATCAGGATCTGATTTTGAGATAACAAGATCCAACATTTTATTTAACAGAAAAACCAAAGACATAAATCTGTGTTTTATTTTAACTATGTGAAAAAATTATTATATTTGAGAAAGTATAATAGGCCCTTGCATGCGTTTGTCCAATGAAATATAACCGCAACAGTGTAATGCAACAAATTATTATATTTGAGAAAGTATAATAGGCCCTTGCATGCGTTCGTCCAATGAAATATAACCGCAACAGTGTGATGACAGTGTAACAACCAACCGAATACAATCCACCTACCTAGCTGAGCTGACACGCTCCCAACCAATAGAATATTTGCAAAACGAGAGATTAGGGTAACTGCATCTTGAAACGGGTTTTTTTTAAGAGACGACGGATTAGGTTTAGGAAGAAAGAACAAAGCTTCACTTATATAGTTCTGGATTCCAATTGAGAGGAGTTAATTGTTGGCCTCTATTCGGTGTAAGAATCATCTACACCGAATCATCTATATTTCCGTCTACGTATTATTTCGTATTTACCAGATTTATGTTTGCAGAGGTGGGCAGATTTCGACCAAACCATCATGGATTCGTTCGCAACATATTTTTTAGGAGCGGGTGGTAGTAGAGTTGTGGTGCTCTGTATGTCCATGACTCTCACCAGCTAAGCTCACCCCACTTCCATGCCCGATTTGATAGAGAAGAGGTCGAACCTCAAGATGAATGTAGGAAGACTGTTGGTGGCTAGGAAAGAAAAAATGTCTTAAGAGTACGACCACTACCTAGAAATCAAACATCTAAACTAAAATCGATTCAAAGATCAAAACTATTAAACCATTTCTGCTTCAGTAATTCACCTTCATTTTCCTGATTCCTTAATTCTACGAGAAGGATTGAGCTCGATAACGGGAAAACTAAGTGTAAGATGCAAAATATGTTCTATGAAGCCCAACTTCTAAGTATATCAATATTTAAAGCAGCAACACCATAATCAAGCAGGTATTGAGAAGTAACTATAAGGTACCTTAAAGCTGCTTGCTCCATAGTGGTGCTCACTCCGTGGTTTGTCCATTCTACATGAGCAATAAAGACGCTGAAATAATTCAGAAAAACCAGAAATCCAGAAATAATTGCTAAATGCATAATACTAAAATGAAAGAGAATAGAGATATACTCAATCAAATGAAAACAATATCTGCCTCACCTCATCCATCCATAGAGAAGTGACATGGAAATTGCATTCGCCGCTTTCATTGAGCTATAGAATTTCTTGGAATTTTCCCTTTTCTTTTGGAAGCTGAAGATGAGAAAAACCAAAAATTGAAGAAATAATCAATAAATTGCCATTACTAAAACTAAAGAGATTAGATATTTAATAAATCAAATGAAAACAAGCTCTGCCTCACCTCATCCATCGAGAAGAAGTATGGAGATTGCATTGACCAATTTGGTTGTACAGGAATACCTCTGCTTGAGGATTTTTTCATTCTCTACTTCATGCTTTGTGGCTCTCAAACATAATTTCACACAAAAGGAACACATAGAAACAAAAACAAACAAACACAAAGACAGATGCAAACCCAGACAGATGAACAAGAACAAACAAACACAAAGACATAAGAATAGACAAACACAAAGACAGGCAAAAGGGGAGCACATTAGACTACCACCACCTCAGAGGAGCTTTTCCGGATTTTTCTATTTGTGTTCCTTGCTTTTGCGTTCCTTGCTTTTGCGGCTTTTCCTCTTTTAATAACGGTCAAGTTTTACTATTTTCTGAAATCCTACATATGTCCAACGCCATTTGAAATAAATTGGAGAATGATTTTCCTGGGTGATAATTAACTGATTTTCTCTTGGATTCTTCTTCAACTTAATGGTCATCTTTCTAGATGACGGAAGATTGCATCCAATGCATAGTATCGCATAGACAACCGAAATGTTTCATGATCTTCCAGACACTGGGAAATCTGCATCTTCATACAACAATGATCCAATGCATCTGGAGAAAAAAGGACATTCTATGAAGAAAAAAATATTATAAAAAAAAATATTATATTTTAATCATCAAAATTCACAATATTTAAAAAAAAAAGATTATTTATTCTTATAAATTTATTTTAAAGAAAATATCTAAAATAAAAATGATTAATAAAATTTGTATTTATAAAATAATTAATAATTTTTTTTATAATTTAAATATCATTAGTCAAAATATGTTATCTTTTTTTATAATTTAGTTATAATTATTTAAAATATAAAAAAAAAATAACACAAAACCAAAGGTATTTATGAATCTTACTAGTTGTATTTATAAGATATTCAAATTTTAAATTTAAAGCTAAAAATTATTGGTATAATCTTTATTTTATTTGAAATTTAAATTTTAACTATTTTTTATTATAACTTTCTACAAGTTTTAAATAATTAAAAGTGAAATACTTTTTTAGGGGTATAATTTTTTAAAATTTAATTGATATCAAATCACACAATATTAAAATATTTTTTCTAATATAGCATTAAAATCTTTTTTCTATGGTTTGCTAGATTGTAAACTATTAAATAAAATTTTAAGTGAAATAGAAAAACCGTAAGTTAATTGATTCCATCAATTGTACATGAAAATATCAATAGTGCTTAGTCCTATCGCTCAAGTGCTTTGGAAAAGGTTTAGTTATAATGGATGGGAGGTCGAGTGATCGACCTCCCTCCTCCTTCTTTGGCGCACACTACTCAACAAAAACTTTTCCCACGGGGTTTTGGATTGACGGTGAATGGGTGCACTGTTAAAGGACTCCTTGCAATAGGTCACTAGTTCAAATCCCCTGTGGGTGCTTACCTACCCAAAAAAAAAAGAAAATATCAATAGTGCCTAACTAGAAATACTAGACTTGGTTTGTTATAGAACCGTTACTCAATGCTAACGAGTTCTTCCATCCCCAATAAGATGCAATTTGAGGAAAATTTAGTCAAGTAGATATATTTTCATTTTCATTTTAATATTTTAATTGTTATTGTACTCGAATATATTTCCAATTTTATTTAAAAAGTTTAGTAAAATTAATCAATTAAAGAATTATTTAGTATTTATATCATTATTATAGTCATAATTGGATATAAATAAGGAAGCAAATTGTTAAAAGATATTCTATATTTCTTCTCTCAACCTTCTGGAGTAAACATCAAATTCATTACTTCTTGTGTTTCTTCCTTAACTCAAGAGGTACAAGAGATATTAAGAGTCTCACTTAGTAATGATCAACATCCTCATATAGTTAGTTTGGTTTATAGGCTATAGGAGTCATCAAGTCTAGAAATTGTCCAAACACCTTAACCTAGAAAGTTACATAGCATCAACAAAATCCACATTTAATAAGATAATCAAATATTCCAACACCATGTTGTTTTCTCCAATAAAAATGAGGATAAGGTTAATAAAGATATGCCATCTAACAAAATCATACATTTAATCTATTTAAAGTGGTTACAATGTGTCTAACCCATATTTCCCATGGGAGCATAGACTTTATGAACTTCACTCTTCCTTTTAGGATAAAATCAAGCAAATGGGCATAACACATTCTAATATCTAGAGGTAGAAAAAAGGTAGTAAGTTGCCAAAAAAAATATAATGATCTACATCCAAAAAGTCTATTGTTTGTTACTCATACTCCCCAAATAGGAACCTCATTTTAGAAGCTTCTTCATCATTCATGGAACAAAATAATCCCTTGTAACATTCTTAATTTAATGGGGGAAAAGACAAGGATTAAGGATATGGGAGAACAAATGAGGAGGTACTCACTAATAGTGCATCTTATTTTATGATCAAGTTTATTACTCCATAATATTTTCTTCCATTTCAAGAGAAAATAGAGGAGGAAATTTTGTCTCTTAAACCTCTTTGATTTAAGAGAAATTATCATCGCATGTATAATTGTTCCTACCCTAGGAAAAAAAATACCATTATGCTAATAAGGAGCACATGGTGGAAGTATCATTATGTCGCCTTCATTTCCCATGAATATCTCCCTATTTCTCCACAAAATGGAAAAGGTTATAGTGAAAGAATTCTAGACCATGTCAAGATCTAGCTTCTTAGTGGTTTTCTAACACATCTTTTCTCTACAAGGATACATCCCATAGATGTAAATATGAAGAACACACATTTTTCCTATTTGAAGCAACAATGAACACATACATGATTTTAGGTGTAAATATTTCCCATGTAGTTGGATTTGAAACATATAAAATTGATGACTTGAAGCTTTGAATATAGAAATATATTGTAAAATTCCAATATAATATGGGAAAGATAAAAACAAATCATGAGTTTAATTCAACGATCATGAAATAAACAAACTATATAATTTAGTAAATTAAAAAGGAATCTTTCTTCTATCAATTTACCTTGGTATTAGAAAAACATGGCAAACAGGTTGGTGGTAAGAAATATGAAGCACAAGACCATGAGAAACAACATATCAACTAACTCCATGGTTGTTGTAGTCTCAGTAGTGAACATCAAATACATTTTTATTTAAATATATGCATGTATATTTTTCTACCACATGGGGAAAATAAATAATGAAAAAAATTAAACAAAATGTTAAATATTTAGTATGCCTAGTCACAAATATCATTATGTCACAAATGCACTAAAATTCCTTATGAGTAGTGCACCACTATGCCTTGTTTTCATAAATAAAAATAAGGTTATACTAGTATATTTTAAATAACATCGAAAATAAAATTTTCATAAGATTATACCTAGACATTGCAGGCATTTTGGATTGGATGTATAACTCAATAAAGAGTTATAAATGAAGTGGCAATAACTATGAAAAATGAAATGGTGATCGCATCCAATTATGGAAGGACATAATCCCAATTGTCAACTTGGAAGGAACCAACGCCGACATGGAAACTCTCTTAACTAGTTGAAGGCCAGTGGCACTGAGAAAATTGTTGATATATCCATGTGGAATAGAGATGGGGTCTCAACTAGCTGGCTGCACCTGGACATCCTGTCAAATCTCGAACCCCATTAGCCAATTTTGTTCAATATTTTGAAAGGATATGCTCAAGTCGTGTTGGGCGGAAACTATGTTCGTTTAATTCTGTTTTAGTACTTACCCAACTATTTAATTTGTCAATTTGAGGTTCGTAGACTTACGAGACACATGCACTATATATGCAGGACTGAAGTGGAACTAATCTAATCTAAATTACTGAAATCAAATTATTCTAGGAAGGCATTGAAATACTAACTAGGAAAGCAGGAAATTGCATAAGGGGAAAGCAATACAACATGTGAAGAATTGAATGACAAACAACATATGTGAGCTCACAACAATAAAACTATCTCAAATTATATTACAAGAGTCAAATTACAAATCATGATTACAAAACTATCTCTTAAAGCTAATCTCCATTCTTTCCATTATTTATTATGAAGAGAGAGCACTCTCCTATATACATGAGGAAGATAACCTTCTCATAATTACATATCCAATATTCTCTCAAGCACTCTCAACTAATTTCCCATTATTACAAGATATGATCCCACAAATCTCTCAAGCATTTTTAACTACTTTCCCATTATTACATAATATGATCCCACAAATCTCTCAAGCATTTTTAACTACTTTCCCATTATTACAAAATATTATCCCTTTGAATCCTCCACAAATCTCTCACATATCTTGGATAAGATATGCCAACCAAATCCTCCGTGATTTTTTCCTTAGGAATAGGCTTGCATAATTATCTCCTTAATATGGTGGAGGAGATATGGACAAGTCTCTTGGAATCAATTCTTCACATATTTCCTACACATCACAAAACTCACATATTCTTGAGATATATATAAAAATATGTATATTTTCTAATATTTAATCATAAATTCACTTGTAATACAAAAATGAATAAAATGGAAAATAAGAAGGTGAAACCAAAATGTATTTATGAAAATGATATGATAAAAGGTTAATGGGATGATGAAATGTAAGGAATAATGAAGAAAAAGGTGGATGAAAATATGACATTTTTGAGTCCCAACATCCTCCCCAACTGAACTTGTTGCATGTCCTCATGCAACCATGCATGGGTCTCTTTAGGAACATTTGGCATCTTGAACTTTGGCTTTACATGATGATGTATTTTAATAATGAATGTTTCCAGGATATGTGAAAGACATGAGTAACAATTTACATTTTCTTATGGTTGGTTCTTGTGTGACAACCATGAATACAAAGAATGTTGGTTCCTGTGTTAACAACATTCATTTAATTTTTTTTTCTATTTTCTTCAATAATAATGTAAACACTCACTGGAAATCATAATGTGCATAAGAAAGCCCTTTTGTAATATTAATGAAGCATGCCAATATTACGTATGAAGCAAAGTGCAACGAAGTATCATTGGAAAATAAATGTTGGTGAATGGTAAATGAGAAAAAAATGGAGTGATGGAAGTGAATATGTAGTGTGGTGAAGAAATGGAATCATGGAAGTGAATATGTAGTGAATATAGTTCTCCCCCCCTCAACTGAATTGGTTGCATGTCCTCATGCAACTTGACATGGCTCATGAAAGGAAATGTAGCATGGTGAGGGAATTTTCCAAAATATTCAAGTTAGCATATAAGGAGTTGCATGATTAAAGATTAGAAAACAACATACCTCTACTTACCCAAGAATGATGAACTATGCAATAGGAATGTAGCTACTGCTGCTGCTGGATCAGGAAAATGTGACTGATGTTGTTGGAACTGGATCATGGGAAATGAAGGAATCTGAACTGCTAATGTTGAATCATGGAAAAGATAAATGTTGAAAGTGGTACTGTGGTACTCTCATAGATCAGAATGCATGATGTTGTAATTGCTGAGGGAGTCGTGAAAAAGTGTATAGTCTTCACCTGCTACAAACCCGATGGTACAATTCTAAACATGTGAATGAATGTGTCGATGTTGAGCATGAATAGAAATCATTGGATTACCAGCCATTGATGTATGTTGTTAACCAATGCGAGGCAACTCACCATTCATGTCAATGAGTGCCAAGGTACCGGAGTACATATTGTAAAGTGAAAATGGATGTGTCAAGGTCGAGCCACTTGCAAGATCTGAAGATCAAGGGACATTGATGTATTCCAATGATCGCCAGCGAGAGAACTCGCCATTAAGGCATGCAAACCTCTAGTTACTCAAAAGGAACTCTAGTATATTTCCCAGATAAGGTGCTGATGTCGATGGGGCAAGACTTGTTGAAAGGTGGGCCTTAAGGAATCCCACATCAGTCAACGTGAGTTTGTACAAAAAGATTTGGTAGGACTATAAATGGAAAGAACTCACGGTCAAGCAGTGTCGATCATCATGGCGAGCAAAAAAAGGCAATGTAATCATGGAAAGGGAATGGGTTTTATTCAGAAGGTAAACTAGAAGGCAAAAATAAACTGAAAAGGATAAAGGATGTATGTGATTCAGAAAAATAGGCGTGCATGAAGTTGTGAAAGATAAGGAAATGGAAGATGGGTTGCAACAAAGGGTGTAATCATGATGCAAAAGGATTTTTGTGTAGTGGAAAATGTCATGATATGTGCAGTGGAGAATTAGTTCCTTCAAGCATCCAATGATGCATGGTTCACTGTGATTTTGAAAAATCACTTTGGCATACTCTAAAAAACTTAACACCATTCCTGCATAAAAATTGTCACCTTTGTGTGCCATCTCCATCGATCATTCCTGTATGAAGTGACTCAAAAACAAATTAGCTCATTTTCAAGAATTTATGAAATGTCCATTTTTTTTTAAATTATTTTTCGAAGTTACACTAATTGTGGATGAAAAGGGTGTCGTATTGTAATGTTGATCTTTTTGCATAAGTTTCTCGTTGACCTACACATAACACCAATCTCATTTCACTTGTTAGTATATGCATCCTAACTCTTGCCCACAAATTCACAAAAAAAATACTTTTAGTTCCCCCCCAACTAGAAATATTGCATGTCCCCATGCAATGTACTCAGTGATGGTGCAATACTTTTTCAAAAAAATTTATTGGTTTGTAGGAAAATTGCTTTAAAACATTTGTAGGAATGAATGAGGGCAATTTTATTTTTTATTTTTTTATTTTATGTTTTTTTATATGTATTTTTTTTTTAATTTTTATTTTGTATGTTATTTTTTTTGTTATGTTTTTTATTTTATTTTTTTTATTTTTTATATATCAGTTTTTTTGGTTTGAAGAAAGATTCAAAACATGAAATTATTGAATGAAGAAATCCTTCAGATAAGGAAACAAAGATTCCAAAATGGCAAATTTGTCCATCCTTTATCACATTGCGATGAGAAAATAATTTGCCCAACATTTGTTTTCTCTAAGCCTTCTTAATGACCACAGAACGTGCTTGCATGTTTAGGAAAATGCCCCAGCAAGCTGCAAAGAAACTCTGAAATAAAACACGAAATTGAACAGGCAAATACTGGTATTTCACCCAAGCTACAATTGGCCAAACCAGCTAGGCATTTAATTTCACAGAGGGAAATTCTTTCTTTAGCTTGAGCTTCACAAGAAACCATGATCTTCCGTCAACTACAATCCATAGTAAAGCATGAAAAAGAAATTGTTCCAAGGTGAAGAGGTCAGTTGCTCCAGCAGAACCTTTTTAGCAATTGTTTTTGTATCCTTGTTTCCTTTGAATATGTAATCCATAAACGTATGCAGGAAGTGCCCAAAGGGTCCTGCATATGCAAAGCCATCATGAGAGACATTTCTTTGCGCCTAAGATTTTCTGGGCAATTGAATTTCTACAGCCAGCCAATGTTGCCGCCGTTATGGTCTTGGTTCATAAAGGAGGGAGCTGCAATTGCAGCAGATATCTATGCCATGTTTTTCTTTTACAATATCTCCCATGGCTTCTATAGGCCTCCGTCCGATGGGATTCAAGGGAATAGAGCTTCTTTCAACAATGAATTTTTTTTTTTCCTTCAAAGATCATTCAGCTCTTGCTCAGGTGTAGACATGACTAGAGGCATAGACATGACCATAAGATTCAAAGCAATTGTTTGCCAAGGTATAGGGGAGCAGAGGTTCTCGAGTGGCTTTCTCAGGGAAATATGCCTAAGCCCAAAGTTGTACTAGCCAAAGGGGACCACAACCATGGGCGCTGAATTGAGTTTCTATGATTGGCCCATCTATAAGTAAGGCCTAATAAGAAAGAGGCAAGGGCCACTAGACAGTCTACTGCGAATAAAGTTTCGGCAACAAGAATGAAGTTGTTCCAGGGGTCATCTTCCTTCTTACAGTACAGCAAAGCAGCAAACTTAACGTGACAAGCAGGGTGGTGAGTGGGGAAGAATAGCATATGAGCATCGAGTAGACTTCATGAATCATTTGCATTTCTAAGCCCCCGGGTCAATTACTGGTATTCTCGGCTGCTTCTTCGTCAATGATTGGTTCCGATCCATTGAATGAAAGAAAAGTTGAACTAAAAAAACCACTAACCTGCAACTGTTCAATCCTGAATCAAAGAAGTGGGCTTAGAATGATATTGAGAGAAGGGGCAAGCAGGGAAGCTGAGGATGCGATGACTAGAGAAGTTTATGAAGTTAGCCCGGGTAGGAATGATTAGTATTATGGTGTTGATATTGAGTGAATCGGTAGTCTCGGGCCTGCAAGAGGCAAAGGTTGATGGCGCATAGTGAAGAAGAAGTTCCATTACAAAATTAGAAAAATGTAGCAAACAAGAGTGAGTTATCAGAGTACAAATCCAATTACTCCCACCGCCTCATAGTGGATGCCAGCATCTTCAGAACGCAACCCCTTAAAAACGTTAGTTTTGAAAAGCAGTTTGTGATCAAACCAGGAAAAATCTAGACAAACGAAGACATGGGTTTTTTTTACAACAGAATAAATTACATAACCCAGAAATCGTTCGCTTAAATTCCTAACGGTCTAAGAGGGAATCATGGTTCTTTGAGACCTTATTTAGATGATTGTGTGAAGAAAAAAAACGGATTTTACAATTAATGTGCAAAGAATTACGGTGATGACAGCCTCTTTTTTTATTAGTATATTTTTTTTTAAATGAAAAACTAAAATTTAGAAAGAAACTAAACTTCCTCTAGATTTTTTTATTTTTTTTTAACAAATGGACACAATGATTTGCATATTGAAAGATGTTTTCATCAAGCATATTGCAAAACATTTATTTATTCTTGAAATTAGTCTAAATCATTCATATTTTCGGATCCTCGAGGTCGTACAAAGACGCAGGAGGAGAGCATACTTATTCTAGGTAAAAGAAAAACTAAAAATGAAAGCAAAAACTAAAACTGAAAGCCTACCTACTCTATACTATTAGAATTTACAAATTAGTTACGTGTAATTAAACTTCCAATGAAGCCATTCACGTAACAGTAACAGCAATATACCAGTAGCAATTTTTTAAATGATGGATGAAAATATTCGAGAACGAATGAGTCTAGTTGTTGTAACTACAAATCAACTAAAAAATAAAAACATGAATCTAATCTAGTACTTACCTGGAACCATTGTTCGATAAAGCTTTGATAAGCACAGTTTCTCTCACTTATATCATGTTGTAACTCCTGTTCTTCTACTCCGATCTATTGTTCTTCTTCCTCAATCTCCTGTTCAAATGATTGTTTGCCATCAGATATGTAGGATTCTTCAGATGTTGAATCTTCGTTTATTTCTTGGGGAGTATTTGAACTTTCAATTTTTGTCAAGATCTCCTTTTCCAGGGAAGATGAGATTCTGACCTGCAAGGATCTGAGTAAGTAGTTCCAAGCTGACACTCATGAAAGAGATTCTAAAAACAAAAAAAATCAGCACACTAAAAATTGAATTTAAAACAAATGTACCACAGAAATAATCTTGAATTTAATACTCACTTAAACCCTCTTACAAGGACTGCTCATTAATTGAGTAATCGAATGCCTCGATTATAACCATGAACCATGAATTCATTAAACATTCTTCACAGTTGCGAAAATCAAACACACTTGCATAAATTGAAATTCACACTTGCATAAATGTAAACACACCCTACATGCCCTGATCCATAATAGGTCGAGCCCGTCACGGTATCTCAAATGCGATGCGTAAGCTGTTCCCCACGTCTTACCGCCTTAACACCTCGGAGTTAGGAACATGTCTAAACACACTTGCATGAAACATCAAACTAAACTTCAATCCATCATGCCTCCCGGCAACGGCGCCAAAATGTTGGGTGGAAAATATGTTCGTTTTATTCTGTTGCAGTACTTACCCAACTATTTAATTTGTCAATTCGAGGTTCGTAGACTTACGAGACACATGCACTATATATGTAGGACTGAAGTGGAACTAATCTAATCTAAATTACTGAAATCGAATTAATCTAGGAAGGCATTGAAATACTAACTAGGAAAGCAGGAAATTGCATAAGGGGAAAGCAATACAACATGTGAAGAATTGAATGACAAACAACATATGTGGGCTCACAACAATAAAACTATCTCAAATTATATTACAAGAGTCAAATCTCAAATCATGATTACAAAACTATCTCTTAAAGCTAATCTCCATTCTTTCCATTATTTATTATGAAGAGAGAGCACTCTCTTATATACATGAGGAAGATAACCTTCTCATAATTACATATCCAATATTCTCTCAATCACTCTCAACTAAGTTCCCATTATTACAAGATATGATCCCACAAATCTCTCAAGCATTTTTAACTACTTTCCCATTATTACAAAATATGATCCCACAAATCTCTCCAACATTTTTAACTACTTTCCCATTATTACAAAATATGATCCCTTTGAATCCTCCACAAATCTCTCACATATCTTGGATAAGATATGCCAACCAAATCCTCCATGATTTTTTCCTTAGGAATAGGCTTGCATAATTATCTCCTTAATATGGTGGAGGAGATATGGACAAGTCTCTTGGAATCAATTCTTCACATATTTCCTACACATCACAAAACTCACATATTCTTGAGATATATATAAAAATATGTATATTTTCTAATATTTAATCATAAATTCACTTGTAATACAAAAATAATAAAATGGAAAATAAGAAGGTGAAACCCAAATGTATTTATGAAAATGATATGATAAAAGGTTAATGGGATGATGAAATGTAAGGAATAGTGAAGAAAAAGGTGGATGAAAATATGACATTTTTTAGTCCCAACAAGTCGCCACTGCCAAGTTGGATCGACGAATTTGGACAGGATGCAAGAGCAATATGTACTTAGTCAAAGATGGGTATACTATGCCGTTAAAAGATACCACACATTTTTCACCAAGCCGACTTTGGAAGAAGGTATGGAACTCGTCCATGGAAAAGTATTGACTACAGAAAACTTAAAGAAAAGGAACATTTATGGGCCTTCGTGCCATGCCTTATGTGAACAAGCAGAAGAGCACATTCCACATCTTTCTAGAAAATTCTCTTATGCTTTAGAATTCTGGAAACATCCTTTGTATGCACTAGTATGCTTGGTATGCACTAGGATGCATAAATTAAGATTGAACACCTAATCGTCCGATCATAATATAAGACATTCTAATCGTTCCGAAACAATCATAGCATTATTTAGTATGTTTACTTGCTTTTTCTCCTCGAAAGGTTCACGAAAATAAATTTTTGAATTTGGCTAACATCTCTTCCAATGAGTTACATTTACAAAATTTCCATTCTTTATTGATTTCTATACTTTTTGTGGCTATTCAAAATATACGCGAAGGTTTTCCATAATCATAAAATTTCCAAAACGGATAAAGTTTTTATGAATTGCATAGGGTTTTAAATTTTAATCTTTATCTAAATGGTATCTATAAGTTTTAGCATAATCTCTATTTGATTAAGAAACTTTACAAACATATTTTAAAATTTTTAATTTTATTTTTATTTTTAAATTGCAGATTATTATTCATAGGTTATAAGTCAATTTTTTTAAAAATAAATTTATATATATATATATATATATATATATATAATTTTTATAATAAAATAAAAAAATTATATTTCAATAACTCATAACAACAAACAAACACAAAGACAGGCAAAAGGGGAGCGTTGTCTCATAGTGAGCACATCAAACTAAGAGGAACGAAATAGAATTCGAACAGAACGTATATCCAGCTTTTCCGGCTTTTTAACTTTCCGTGGCCTTTTTTTCCGGTTTTTTCCTCTTTTGATAACGTTCAAGTTTTATATAAATATACGGAAAATTATTCAAAATATTTTACCAATCTTTTTATAATTTAATTATAATTATTTAAAATATTTTAAAAATAAAATAAAATAAAAAATAATTAGTGTATTATTTATATTTATAAAAATAAGGATCATGATTGAGATGTAAAGGTGATAGTCATCTAATAGGGATTTGTCTGCACCTAGTATTTTTTTAAATTTGTTAAAAATTATTGTTATAATTTTTATCTTATTTGAAATTTAAATTTTAACCACTTTTTTTTATTATAATTTTTTATATTTTTTAAATAATTTAAAGGTGAAGTATTTTTTTAGGGGTATAATTTTTTTAAATTAAATTGATATTAAATTACACAGTATTTTTTTTTTTTTCCATAGTAACATTAAAATCTTTTTTCCATGGACAGTTAAATTGTAAATCACATCAAATAAAATTTCTAAATGAAATAGAGAAATCATAAATTAATTGAATCTATCAATTAAACATGAAAATAACAATAGTGCTTGGAACTGATATATTGACTAGAGGTATAGATTTAGTTTGTTATAGAAAGGCTACTTAATGTTAGCCCCTTCTTCCACCCCCATCATGGTCCAATTTAAGGAAAAATTAACCAAATTAATATATTTTCGTTTTCATTTTAATCTTTTAATTGTTATTCTACTAAAATATATTTTTATTTTTATACAATTTTTAATTAATTTTTAAGAAATTTAATAAAAATAATCAATTAAATAATTATTTAGTATTTATATCATTATTATAATTATAATTTAATAGAAAAAAGAAACAAATTGTTAAAACATTATTCTATATTTCTTATATTTCTTCCTTCAACCGTGTGGAATAAGAGGTATATGACATCTTAAGAAATTTCCATTCTTTAAATTTAAGTTTATATATATATATATATATATATATATATATATATATATATATATATATATATATATATATATATATATATATATATATATATATATATATATTTCAATAATTTATAAAATGCTAATGAATAATGAAATAATTATTATAATTATTTAATAATATATTATTATTATTGTCTTAATTTAATAAAATAAAAAAATAAATAGTTAAAAAAAATAGTTTATATATTTTTATAAAATTTATAAACAAATCAAGTTTCATAATTCTTTTTTTTTTCCTTTTCTTTTATTTGATGACTCAACAGTTATGAAGAGTTTTAGTAGTTTTTTTTTTTTTAATTAGGGATGATCACCTTCACATATAAGAGATTCCAAAGTTCTCCCAAAACATCTAATCAAATTTAAAATAGGTTGGGGCTCTATAGGTAATGATCACATATATGAATTATCTAAACACTTTAATGTAGTAAGTTGTTGCATGGTTACAATCCAATCCACACTTAATATGATGACTAATTATGCCAACACCATCTTTGTTTCTCTCAAGAAAATGAAAAATAAAAATGTAAACAAAGAGTTGTTCAACCCAACCTTCAAAACAATGTCTCAGCAAAGTTATATATTTAAGCTAGTTAATTAGATTATAATGTGTTCAATCCTTATTTCCCACAATGACCTACATAATAGGGGATTCATGCTTCTTTTTAAGGTAAAATGACCCAAATGGGTACAACAAATTCCTATCTTTCAAGGTCAAATATGGTAGTTAGTTTTCTAAAGAGAATTATTTATTACCCATACTCCCCCAACAATAAACAAATTCAAAAAAATTCTTCATCACTCTTGGGAAAAAATAGTCCCTTAACCCTTATTTAACATAAGGCGAAAAAGAAAAAAGCTCAAGGATATGGGAGAACAAAAGATAGAAAGCTCATGTTTATTAATAAATAATATATTTTCCAAGAGCTAGTGGAGGAGGAATGTTTAACTTTGAAACCTCTTTCCTTTCATTGAAGAACACATATCATCGGATGTATAGTTGTCCCTACCCTAGAAACAAACTTGGCATTATGATGGCATGAAACACAAGGTGGAAGTATCATCATACCACCTTTATTGTTCATGAATATTATGAAGACACTTATGCGAGCATTCCAACTCAAACTTCTTGTTTCTCCACAAACTAGAAGAGGATTTTGTGGAAGCATTCTAGGCTTCACAAAGATGTAACTTATTAGAGGTTTTCTAAGATATGTTTTTCTACCAAGATATATCTGAAAGATAAAGGGTTTAATAATACATGTTTTTTCCCATTTGTATCAACATATAAATGAATTTAAGCACATATTTCTCCCACATAGTTAGATTCAAAAAATACAAAATAGTCGACATAAAAATATTGATATAGAGGAATATAAATGAATAATTTCTAATAAAAATCACTTTATGAAAATCTATTTTTTCCTAAACCTTTGTAAGGTTCAAATATTGAAGGGACAATGTAAAAAAAAAAATAATAGATAAGAATTAGGAGCAAGTGGGTTTATGAATCACAACCTCATGTCACAAGAATTTTCTGTCCACCACCTTAAAGTTGGCCATATCAAAATTAATGAGGTTCTATTTTTCTTAGCTTTACTCACAAGCTTTAAATTTGATTAATTATTTTGTTTAATAATAAATCATTTTAGCTCTAATATTCAAGCTTCCAAAAATGTAATTTTTTATTTTTTAATACTAATATATCTCACTTTATTAATGATGGTTCATATATTTTCAGAGAGAAATGATTAAGTATCATTATGGATTGCAAATTATAACTTTTTGTTCTTGGAGGAGCTAATATATTACAACAAAGGTTGAATAACCAAAATTTTAATGACTATTAGGTTGGAATCATGTATATACAAAATGTAACCTTTCATAAGCTATCCCTTTATAGTTTACTTATGATTCAAATATTTCCTCACTTTATATTTTTCTTAGGCTTAGTATTTTAGATTAGGGAAGCGATATGAGAAGTTCATCTTATTTGAAGACAGGTAATTCTTGTGCAAACAACAAATGCCTTGATTTATTGAAAGTGAATTTTGATATAAAACCTTATTATTTTCGAATCCTCTTGATATATTCTAACAAATTGTATAAATTTCATTATTATTACATAAATAAACACAAATTCTTTTAGTTCACTTGTTAGTTAATTATTTTAGGAGTCTCTATTGATGTTATTTCAAATACGTTTTTTTTGTTGTTGTCCACATCTCATTCACCATATACTCTTACAAATGAGATGGTTCTGCAACAAGATTTCTGCTAGATTGAATTCACTCAATACATAATGAATATGAACCATAATATAAATACAACATTGAATTTAAATATAAATTTTAAGAATAGTAAAAGTATTATAAAAAATGAAATTGTATTGGATATATATATATATATATATATATATATATATATATATATATATATATATATATATATATATATATATATATGTATGTTCAAATTTTTTGCTACGAGAAAAAGATTTCACCCTCAAAATTGTCCCTAGATGCAACTTTCAAATAATTCTAAATGCATCGATTTTTTAATTATATTATATCATCTATTTAATTATTTTTCCTACACTAATTTAAGATATGAATAAACCAAAATAAGTCATTTTTTATTTGAAATTAATTGTAATTTCTAACATCATTATTATTACTCTATTCCTTTTGTTTGTTATGTAATGTGAATCTTTATACGACTCACATACTTAATCTTTGGTTTGAGTAGCCATAACCAAGGGATATCTAAGTTCTCAATATCTCTCGAGGGCACCTAACCTATGCTACAAAACCCTTTAACATGTATGGATTTTTGCCCATGAAATTTCAAACTGGTAATATTTTCACCATGGAGTGCCTTAACAAAACACTATGTCACCACCTATTATATGCCCTATAAACTTATTATTACTTTATTTTTAATGTTATGTAATAATATATTAACCTATTCTATAATATACACTATTAAAAAAATAATAAAATGTAAATCTTCACATGAATCTTATTATATTACTTTTACGTTTATAGTATCCATAAATTGTTGGTCCATGATTTTTTTCTTTAAACAAAATTAAACATAAACATAAATATAATTTTCAAAATTTAGAATTATTCTTAGTATAATGATATACTTCATAGTTTCATATTAACTTGATTAATACTCTACAATCACACGTTGGTGAACAATGAAATGTAATAATAAACATGTACAGTGAACCATGGCTACATCCGACATGTTCAGGGTTAAAATTCCAATATGAGGAAGAAAGGGGAAGGGAAAGAAGAACCAAAGTGATTAAATACAGTGTGACTATTGTATTGGTACAAAAGAAATTGAATGCGATGGATCCGGAAGAAAATCTACACAAACATGAGACTCGCACAAACCTCAAAGACAAAATATTGGGATCATTGATTATTCTATTGATGTGATGGAATATTGGGATCATTTTGAATTAATTTGAATTAGTTACGTGGGCATATCTATACATTGGGGAAGTGATGTATGCTTAAACAATTTATCCATTGAGGAAGTGGTACAATTAAGGAAAAATAAAGATATATATATATATATATATATATATATATATATATATAAGTTTGTGTGGGGTTTACTTCTCATTAGGTAATAGGTTCAAATCTTATGGGGAGGGGTTGAGGATGGGAGATACCTTTAGAAAAATAAAACTATCCCAAGCGGTGCATTGAGATTCCAACATGCCTTAATAAAAAGATAGTATGGAACTTGTTATGTGCAACTCATGGAACTTGTTACGTGCAACACACAAAATCATAGAATTCAAAGTTTGTGGAACTTGTTATGTGTAGCACAAGAAATCATAGACTTGAAAGTGGGTGGTGAAATAGCACGCAACTATCACAATTTTAGGCATTTACTCTTGTTTATAGTTTTGTTGCAACATAGTGTTAGGTGCCTCTTTGGAAAAGACCATGATTGTTAAGGATCCTATCTTCAAGTTGGGCTCATCAATCGCTACAAAAAAAAAGAAGCAATTTCTTGGGTGGTTGATACGGAGCATTCATTGGAGAACACATCTTGGGGATGATAGAGAGTCCATTATTATGGGAGCATCCTTCTTCTCGCTTACAAAAGTGCCTTCTTCAATTTGATAATAGATTTTGAGATCTGGATCTTGTTAAGAACTTGTAGTACCTCTAAAAGTATTTAATATGGCTTCTAACACCTAGGGAGTACCCCTCTCTCCCTCCCTCTCCCTCTTCCCTCTCATTGTTCCTCTCCCTCTCCCTTTCTCTTTCTCTCTCCCATGCTCCCTCTCTCTCCCTCCCCACCATCCTCCCATCTATCTCTATCTCTCTCTCTGCCCCCCAACTCCCTCTCCCTCCGTCTCCCTCTCTTTTCCCTCTCGCCTCCCTCCCTTGTTCCCTCCTCCCATCTCTCTCTCTCTCTCTCTCTCTCTCTCTCTCTCTCTCTCTCTCTCTCTCTCTCTCTCTCTCTCTCTCTCTCTCTCTCTCTCTCTCTCTCTCTCTCTCTCTCTCTCTCTCTCTCTCTCTCTCTCTCTCTCTCTCTCTCTCTCTCTCTCTCTCTCTCTCTCTCTCTCTCTCTCACCAACACGTCCCCCCTCCCGCCTCTTGCTCCCTCCTCCCATCTCTCTCTCTCTCTCGGATCTCCCTCCATATATTCCCCCCCTCCCTGATGTCTGTCTATCTGCCCGTGTGACCCCCCCTCTCTCCTCCTCCCTCCCTTTTCCCATCACCCCATCTCTCTCTAAATAATAACAAAATACAATTCACATAGGTAAAATAAAACATCCCTCTCTCTCTCTCATAACAAAAGATAATAAAAAATAAAACATCTCTCTCTCGCTCTCTCCCTCACTAATAAAAAAATATATAATTTTTCACACAGGTAAAATAAAACATGTCTCTCTCTCACTAATAACAAAATACAATAATTTTTTCACATAGGAAAAATAAAACCTTTCTCTCTCGTAACAAAATAAAATAACTTTTTCACAAGGGTAAACTAAAACATCTCTCTCTCTTTTTTAGTAATATCTCTTTCTCATAACAAAATATAATAATTTTTTCACATAGGTAAAATAAAGAATCTCTCTTAACAAAATATAATAATTTTCTCACATAGATAAAATAAAATATCTCTCTGAACAAAATATAATAATTGTTTCACATAGGTAAAATAAAACATTTAATCCCATATTTGAGAGTATAATAGTCTCTCTCAAATATAATAATATTTTCACATAGGTAAAATAAAATAATGGATCCTTTCTGGAAGATCCATTGTTTTATTTTACCTATTTGGAAAAATTATTATACTTGAGAGAAAGGATACAATGTTTTATTTTATCTATGTGAAAAAAGTATTATATTTAAGAAATCAAGCCTATTGTACTTTCAATCATAAGATCTAATGAAAAAATTATTATATTTTGTTAAAAGAAATGTTTTCTTTTACCTATGGTTGAGAGACTCTATTATACTCTCTATCATAGGATCCAACGTTTTATTTAACAGAAAAACCAGAGACATAAATCTGTGTTTTATTTTAACTATGTGAAAAAATTATTATATTTGAGAAAGTATAATAGGCCCTTGCATGCGTTCGTCCAATGAAATATAACCGCAACAGTGTAATGCAACAGTGTGATGACGGTGTAACAACCAACCGAATAAAATCCACCTACCTAGATGAGCTGACACGCTCCCAACCACTAGAATATTAGCAAAACGAGAGATTAGGGTAACTGCATCTTGAAACGGGTTTTTTTTAAGAGACGACGGATTAGGTTTAGGAAGAAAGAATAGAGCTTCACTCTTTTCTTTTGATGTTTTATATAGTTATTTTTGACATTGCATATAGCTATATGTTATGGATTCTAATTGAGAGAAGTTAATTGTTATATGGTCTGGATTCCAATTGAGAGAAGTTAATTGTTTGCCTCTATTCGGTGTAAGAATCATCTACACCGAATCATCTATATTTCCGTCTACGTATTACTTCGTATTTACCAGATTTGTGTTTGCAGAGGTGGGAAGATTTCAACCAAACCATCATGGATTCATTCGCAACATATTTTTTAGGAGCGGGTGGTAGCAGAGTTGTGGTGCTCTGTATGTCCATGACTCTCACCAGCTAAGCTCACCCCACTTCCATGCCCGATTTGATAGAGAAGAGGTCGAACCTCAAGATGAATGTAGGAAGACTATTGGCGGCTAGGAAAGAGAAAATGTCTTAAGAGTACGACCACTACCCAGAAATCAAACATCTAAACTAAAATCGATTCAAAGAAGGAACAACCTAAAATCTTAAAATCGATTCAAAGATCAAAACTATTAAACCATTTCTGCTTCAGTAATTCACCTTCATTTTCTTGATTCCTTAATTCTACGAGAAGGATTGAGCTCGATAACGGGAAAACTAAGTGTAAGAGGCAAAATATGTTTTGTGAATCCCATCTTCTAAGTATATCGATATTTAAAGCAACAACACCGCAATCAAGCAGGTACTGAGAAGTAACAACACCAAAAGTTCCAAGTAAATCGATATTTAAAGCAACAACACCACAATCAAGCAGGTATTGAGAAGTAACTATAAGGTACCTTAAAGCTGCTTGCTCCATAGTGGTGCTCACTCCGTGGTTTGACCATTCTATATGAGCAGTAAAGTCGCTGAAATAATTCAGAAAAACCAAAAATCCCGAAATAATTGGTAAATTCGTAATACTAAAATGAAAGAGATTAGAGATTTAATAAATCAAATGAAAACAAGATCTGCCTCACCTCATCCATCCATAGAGAAGTGACTTGGAGATTGCATACGCCGCTTTCATTCAGCTATAGAATTTCTTGGAATATTCCCTTTCCTTTTGGACGTTGAAGATGAGAAAAACAAAAAGTGCAGAAATAATCAATAAATTTCCATTACTAAAACTAAAGAGATTAGAGATTTAATAAATCAAATGAAAACAAGCTCTGCCTCACCTCATCCATCGAGAAGGAGTATGGAGATTGCATTGACCAATTTGGTTGTACGAGAATACCTCTGCTTGAGGATTTTTTCATTCTTTCCTTCATCCTTTGTGGCTCTCTGTTGGACACCTAATCTTCAATGGGTTAGTGTGGAAGCTGAATGGACAAAAGGAGTCCAAGAGACCTTGGGATGTGAAACCCAACGGTCACATGTTGTACTATAAATGTATATCATTTGTCAATAAAAATCGTACTCTCATGATTTATCTTTCATATTGTTCTTGCTACCCATATGTGTTTAAAATGGTATCAGAGCAGGCGTACTCCTGCCCTACATAATTTCTTTGAACTATTTGTTTTATGAAAGTGTTGGATTTGAGTTATGAGCCTTAGCCTGGTCGATTCGTGTATGGGTCAATTTCTGTGTTAAGAGTTGAAATGATGAATTTGCTAGTATTTAATTTGTCGATTTATAAGAGAAGAATTGTAATGTATGCTCTTCAAATGTTAGCAACAATTTGTTGTGTGTGCCTCTGAGAGGAATTTTGTAATCGAAGTATGTTTTGTTTTCTTGGATGATGAGCGATATTTGTATTAAAAGATTGTAAGCTCTGCTTGTAAATGAGTATCAATTCATATCGACTTTGTTTGCACATGTTGAGGAAAGGCATTTGAAGCTGGTTGAATTGCATGAAATGGGCAATCACAATTAAACTAAATAACAGTGTTGTTGAGGTTAATAAATCGATTTTTGTGCAATCGAATTTCATAACAGGAAGACAGGATTTGTTGGGTCGATTTCTGTTTGTGAGCATTATGCAGTGAATTCACACCGGAGTTGCTTGGTAAAGTGGAGTGCTGAAGAATTACATCTGACAAAGTCATGAATTAAAGCAATTTAATTTGTTTTAGCACTGATTAATCGATGTGCAGAGGTTGATCTAGATGCAGAATTTGTCAGGATTCTGTCTGTCCTGAATCAATGAAACAATTCACGTGAAGGAATCGATTGAATGTTTTAATGAAGAACACTTGGCATTTCCTACTGTTACGTTTCCCATTGGTGTCAAAACTGTTTGATGAATGCCCAGCTCCCACTGTTTGATGAACGCTTGGTATTTCCTACTGTTACGTTGCCTAACATGGAATCAAAGTAAAGCAGAGATCATTGAATCTGCGTTGAATGATGAGTGGTAGATACGCCACCATCAATGAAGGTCCGAAGTTTTCTAGCTCCTGGTATGCGGTGTTGAATCATATTAACGCTGTGTTATTGAATGGTATTAATGTTGTTGAATGAATCTGCTTTGAATGCATTATTGAATGGTATTAATGTTGTGGGTTTATACATATGCCTGTATTGCTTTATCGAGAATCAACTCAACCGTCCCGTGGGTTTATACATATGCCCGTCCAAAATCTGTATATGTGTTGAACTATACAGCGCTCTGCGGTTTTTTAAAAAATCATTTAAAATCATTTGAATGGTAAGATTTGGCGGTTTTCAGGTGCTCATTGGTATTCTTTTGATTTGGCTTAGAAGAGTTTTGGTGAATACAAAAGTGGTGTATGCATTGAACTGATTTGGTGTATATAGCGCTTTGTGTCTAGCGCGCCCTCTTTGGAGGATTTCCCCCATTGGCGCGGGTAATACACTATGGATCCGCGCTAATGGAAAAAGGGGAATTTTTAAGGATATTCTACAAGAGATGTCTTCAGGGCATATGAAGTCCATACTTAGGGGAACATAATGCAAGTGTTTTCAAGTTATGTCACTTCTCACAGGTCCCGGAATGAGTCCACCAAAGTGCGGGAGAGGGGTAATAGGGACGGTGACAAATGGTGACAAATTACTGTGTAACAGATGCCCCCTAAAGCATGAGGCCCGAGAGAGAGAGGGGTGAAATGCTTTACAAGAACACATGCAACTGAAAATGCTGCCGCTGGAGAATCTGGATAGCGAGGTACAACTTATACCTCAAGTACATGATATATGTGGTATGGGCACAGCCATCCATAACAGAGTACATAATAATCTAGATCCAAGGTATGGGCGCAGCCATCCGGTGAGGATCGATGAATAGAATTAGGCATGGTCGCAGCCATCCAGTGAATGAGTCATGTAACAATAATCCACAAAATCGCAGCCTGGATTCCAACAAACAAAATCCAGGGTCTTGCGCTCCATCTCGAACCGAACAAAAGTACAAGTTCAAGCATGCGAATACATGAGTTGAAGTCGAACATGCATGAACATCATCTAATTACCAGTCAATAATGAAAACTGTTAACAGACGCGAGAGGTACCACCAATAATGACAATGGCCTTCAAGGTACTATAGGTACAATCTACGGCGTGCGAGTCAGTGAGTTGGCATCGAACACCCGTAGAATCATTCGATCGGAGGCCAATGATGAAAACCTCACGTCGAACACAAAGAACCTGCCATTGAGGCATGCAGGCTCCAAGGAACCGGAAGGGAGTCTCTAGATCAGCTTCCTGGATAATGAGCTGAAGTCGACAGGAAGTGACCTCGATCGAAGGTGGGCCATAGTGTTTCCCACATCATCGACATGAGACAGAGGAAGAATGTTGTGGTGAATCAGAATTATGTGAGCTATCAGAGGGAGGTTGTTATTCTGTAGAGGTCTACTTCTCTTGAACATATTAACGGCATGATAGTGGACTTGGCAGTATTTGACAGTAATGGATAAAAGGTCATGGTGACGAGGCAATGAGAAGATGAGAGGTCAAACAGGATCACCCAAACCCACGAAGGCAAGTGAAAAACGAGATGAGATGTCCCCACCCAGACACGAATGCAAATAAAGTGCCATGTTCAAGAGCGTCATACTGCCGACATGACAATAATTATGGTTCCATTTTCCCCCACCATTTCTGGCGAGTACCCCAGTTATTTCTATTAACAACCTTGATGGGGATATCATATGCTTGTGAAGCGTCATTTCGACAGAATCCAATGTCATCAGGTTTTAACGAGTCTGACAGAGGAGGAACTCGACGTCTTTTCATGTTTAGAGAGTTTGAAAAGACAGCAGAAAAGAAAACTCCAGAGGTATCCTTTTTCGTAGAGTTGTGTCTCTCGAGCCCGAAAAAGTATAAAACAATGCTCAAAAGAACCGCCCGACCATTACGATCGAGGAGTACTTTTCATGAGTAGTGATTTCGACCTGAAAAAGTAGAAAAGCGAGCAAAATCACGTCATTTCATAACCATTAACGAGCCTGAAATGACAAGGACCCGACAATATTTTTGTTTTTACACGGTCAGACAAGAGTTTAAATACGACCACCCCTTATTTACGTTTAGCGAGTCAATAGGAATAACTCGGCTATCTTTTCATCTTTAAATGGTCGGAAAAGAGCTGAAAGCAGACCTCCATTTTTATTCTCTTTAACGAGTCAAAAAGGGAAAAGTACTCGACAATCTTTTCATCTTTTAGGAGTCTGAAAAGAGCTTAAAGGAGACTCGTCCTAGAGGAACGAGTGGTATAAAGGGTAGCAACTGGTTCTGGCAATGGTGGAACTACTCAAAACATGTAATGGTCAAGAGGTTGGCTAATAAAACCACTCATCGCTGCGGTTCCTCAGGAAAGGATAAACAACCAAGTGAAAGCATATGATCGGCCAAAGAGATGGTGGCGATGGAATGAAACAACCAAGGCTCATCTAACAGAATTTAGCATATAAAAGGCAATCAGAAGATGTAAATCAGGTATGGGTCCATTTTTACACAAGCTTGAACCATGGAGAACTCTACTTAGATTCGGTTTCATGTTTACACAAGCTTGAAACGAAAAACTATGCTTGTTATCAGTTCGCATGCCCCAGCATAATAACGCAAATCAAGGTACATGCCCCCCAAGCTTCATTGCATTCAACAAAGTGGATGGAATGAAGGTTCACTCTCGAGATCTAGGAAAGACTCGACTTGTATTTTACGAGATCTTAATCAAAAGACTCGATTTGGAAAGGGAGTTGTTTCATTTTTTAATGAGGTTGACGCAGTAAAAGAACTATCCTCATAACCCTTATTTCATTTTTTAACGAGGTCGCCACAAGATCAAAACTATCCTCAGACACCTAGTTTCATTTTTTAAGGAGCTTGACACAAGATCAGGAACTATGCTCGGCCCAACCTAGTTTCATTTTTTATGGAGCTTGACATAGGAAAACGAACTATGCTCCGCCAGACCTCATCACAATGAATAGGAAGTTGAGGCTCCCAAGAGTGCCACTCCCGATGGAAGGCCAACATCTTGGAAGTCAAGGCCCTATGCCCCCAGGACACTATGCACGACGGTGGCATCACTGGATCCAGGCACGGGAGAAGTGGCCACGTAGTTGATCTGTGGTGGGGCAGATGCAACTGGTGGATGAAAACCAGGAGGGGATGACAACTGCACAGGAGGCACCCGGGGACGAACAAACGATAATTGATCGATAGTCACAATTCTGCCATCGCGTGGAAAGCAAACCACACGGAAAAGTGAAGAGACAAGGGCCCCCATGGCATAAACATAGTCACGACCAAGGAGAAGACTGAAATCTAAAGCACCTTGAGTAACTGATACGTTTATATAGACGGTTTTGCCTCCCAAAGTAATAGGGAACTTTGGAAGGATCCCTAATGGTTGACTAGTTCCTCCGTCAAAAGCTGTCAGATTCTGCGCGACTCACACAAGTTGTGGCGAACCCAAAGCTTGCCAAGTAGTGGCAGGCATAAGACTGACAGATGCACCCTCATCCATAACAGTGCCAGGTATCGCTTTATTATAGGTGTGTACCGTGACCCAGAAAGGCACATGGGATGGAAGGCGGGAGGTGGTCAAACGACTCCAGTCGAAGGAAATGACTGAACTAATTGGTGGGGGAATCGTATGATTGCCCCCTACTCTAAAAGAACCGAAGCAGGACTCTCGGGACCAGATGGGATAGGAGAGTCATTTCCGGACTCAGGAGAATTTGAGGAGACGAGAAGAACATGGGAGTGATGCTCTTCCGAAATAGAGTGGTCGACAGGTGGTGAACTCGAGTTGACACTCTTTCTGACCAATGGTTGGTCTGGAACAGGCTGGGCACAGCCAGGTTAGGAAAGAGGGGTCTGCACAAGAGAAGAATGTGAATCAATCTCTTGGTCAATAAGGGGACGATCTGTGGCTACAGAGAGACGTTGATAACCAACGGGAAGTTGGGGTGAGGGAGCTGTAAGACCTTCCAAGACAACAGAGGCTTTATCTATGAGTGGACAAAGGTGAAGGGGATGATTGCCTTCACAAAGACTACAGGGGATTCGAATCTTCCCTTTTCCCTTACCATTTCCACCTGATAGGGTAGCATCGCCGTGAACTTCAGAGGACGATGAGGGGCGGGCCGGATCGTGAGACCATACTTCTAAGACCCTGGAAATGCCAGGACAATCGCGCAGAAGATGGTCATCCTTGCATAATCTACAAGGAAATTTGACTTTCCACGGAGGAGCAGAAGGTGGCCCGATGGGAGGTGTACTCGAGGGACTAGCTGCAGTTTTAGCCTCTCCCTTAGGAGACTTCTTCTTCTTCGTCTTCTTCTTCTTCTTCTTAGCCACCTGGTTACTCGAATCGAGACTTTCACAAGGCAAAGTAGAAGATGAGTACATAGAAGCAGGCGAAGAAGGGGAGAGGTCCACCATAGAATCAACATGATGTTGTTCAGGTGGAGGGACTGATTGACCAGAAGTTGAAACGGCAGGGACCAAAGAGGTTGAGAACAACCAAACAGGAAACCCAACAATTAACCCTGGGAGGGACAACGTTGCCATGTAAGGAGCACCAAGATTCCCAAACGGAGCGAAATGACCAGGGTTCCTGTCAGAGGGGATCTCTGGGTTGGTGAACCCCGAAAAAGTTTCCATCGAAAAAGAAACCTACTCAAGCTAACGCAAACAAGATCTAACCAGGTAAATGTGAATCGTGGCTGAATAAATTTTAAGACAAAGGAACCGAACTTGACCTTTTCACTTTTTAAGAGTCGAGAAAAGGACAAAAAGATGACTCTAGTCTCCTTCGAATGTTTAATGAGCCCGAAGTGACAAAATGCTTAGCCGAGCCTTTTCTTTTAGGGAGTCTGAAAAGGATCAAAAGTGACTACTCTAGAGAACTAGGCAAAGGGTTTACCAGACAATCCGTAAAACTGCATATACACCTTGGCAATCATATGAAAACCAAGGACTTTCCGTACGGCAGTCAATCTTCCTGAATGCTGTGTTCGATGCATTACGGCTTGTAAGGTGGCAAACATGGCTTCCTGTGGCTAAAGGATGATAACCTAGTGGGGTCTCCCCATATACCCAATGGTACGTGGGAGCACAAATCCGTGTTAGACCACTATTGAGTCACAAAAGGAGGAATCACCCAACCTTAATGTGAAACAACAGTGACTAGGTTTAACGACAACGGAACACGTCTCTAGCCTAGACCTCTAAATATATGCGTTAAGTTCCAATGCGTTGTTACATTTATTCAGTTCATTTTATGGTTGATCTTTGATTAGGTTTCAATTTCTAGGTCCTATTGTATGTAATCTCTCACAATTCCCTAAATGCAAGCTATATGCCAAAATGTATCATTTCATTCGATGAACACTAACTACGAGAGAGTTGAGATCTTTCAATCAAACAAAATGACCATAAAACAGTCAACAATAACTCTAATGCAGCTAATGGCAATAAGAAAAACTTTTCTTTAAAGTCACTAATCGCTAATAACAATGAAAAGCTCTAGTTTCCATTAACTACTGCAATGCAAAAGAGATTGTTCATTTTCTTTTCGATGGCAAAATGCACTAAACAAATTTTGAGAGATAATAAAAAAGAGTAAAAGAAACAAATTTCACTCAATGAAAACACAATCAAGTCCCTGAAACACCAAGACAATCTTTCAAACCAAGAAAAATCACAAAGACCTCAATGAGCTATGTGATCTAAGCCCAAAACGAAGCCAAGCGGAATCCAAGTGAAAAAGAAGTGAATCACTCGAATAATGCAATAAAAAGCTTAACAATCACTGAACAAGTGCAAGAGAGTAACCAAAAAGTTGATTGGACCAACAGAAAACCAAAACTCCTAAGGAAGGCTCGATTGCACAAAGCCACTAGATGCCCTAGGGCTAAAATGTGAAATCGGTAGAAAAAAGCAAACACCCAAAGGGTAAAGGCCAAAAACCAATCAAATAAGACTCTAACACATTCAAGTGATTGAAAGATAGTATCCAGACACAAAAACCAAGCTTGGAAGGCTCAAAACAAGCAAACTCTAAAAGTTTCCCTGGGCTGGCGCGACTTTCAGGCTAAAAGTAGCGCCAATTGAGGATTGGCGCGGGCTGTACATTGACAAGTGGCACCAATTGGCGCGACTGTCATGCAAAAAAGAGCGCCAATCAAGTTTTCTATGCTAAAATAAAAAACAAGCAATCCAAGACTAGGCCAGCAGTACCCAGACAGACCAAGAAGCAAGAGACAACAGAGGATCCAACCCAGAAAGCTATCTAAGCAATCAAAACAAGAGAAACCAAAGAGACAAGACAAACTCCAAGTTGTTTAGTTCATAAACCAAACCGGAGATTGACTGAAGTGGCGTTGATCTACTTGCTATTGCAAAGAAATAGCGTTTAGAAGGCTATCTAGCCATACTTCAGGCTCCGTCTAAAGTTTACAAATCAAACAACAAGCTAACTCCCCAGCGGAGTCGCCAAATTGTTGTGGAGGTAAATCCCCTCTGCGGACAGAGGCGATCCTTACTAGCCCGATCGGGTCCAGCAAAAATCAAACAATGCTATCACGCAAGTTCCTAATTGCAAATTAAAGGTGGATGATGAGAGGCTACTTGGATTCCAACGCTAATATTCGTAGAAGAGTCGCCGATCTCATTCCTTTGCTCCGCCCGGTCATGATCCCCACGATCTCCGTGAATGGACACCTGCACATGCAAAGAACAACACAAATACAAGCATAAAATCCAATAGATGCAATTATATATCAGTCAGAAAAGATATAACTCAAACATCATTACAAGAAACAATGAGAGTTGAACCATAATGATAGTCATCTATTATTGATAAACAACAAAGAAGAATACAACCATAGTTCTGACGTCAAATACTCCTTTGGCTGGGTGATCAGCTACATATGTCTTGCAAATCTTGTCGGGATCAGGAACAAGCCTCTCTCTCTTTGATTATGAATGCAAAGAAGACTCTTACGGCAATCTCTTAGACTTCTGAAAGTATAATTCTCCCTATGCTCGAACTAGCTTGTCAAATGCAACAGAACAAGCTTTTATAGATGGAGGAGGAGGAGATAAGATCAATCACACCATCTATGGGATTGGGTTTATCCTCAAAAAGCCATTATGGATAGAGGAAAGGGAGATACGATGAATCAGGACATCCATAGGATTGGAATTATCCTTAAAAATCTTCATGAGTCGAAAGGAAAAAACCTTCGAGCATGTGTTTGTTAAAAAGCTTTTCCAGACTCTGTTGGTGCGGGTATAGTTCTGAGACAAAGCACCAACTGGCAAGCCCTCTTTGGAGGATTTCCCCCATTGGCACGGATAATACACTGTGGATCCGCGCTAATGGAAAAAGGGGACTTTTTAAGGATATTTTGCAGGAGATGTATTCAGGGCATATGAAGTCCATACTTAGGGGAACATAATGCAAGTGTTTTCAAGTTATGTCACTTCTCACAGGTCCCGGAATGAGTCCTCCAAAGTGCGGGAGAGGGGTAATAGGGACGGTGACAAATGGTGACAAATTATTGTGTAACATTATGCTCTGCGTTTGTTAGAAGACTTCTTGGTATTATATGAAAAATAATATACGTTGCAGGCCGATATATTATTAAAATCAAATGTTTTAAAAGCATCTTCAAATCAAGTTCTATCAGTTTGTGTTCGAGTTGTCCTTTGTGGGCAGATTTTATCACTGTCAAAGAGTCAAATCTCCTTAATAATTGGCTACATATACATCTGAAGCAGGGGCGAGTATTCTCTAATCTCCTGGAGGTTTTCCTGAAACTGTGCATAGTTGGAAGGCTTTTGAAAGATCATGGTAAAATGCTATGGTATATATGACCAGCACTATACAGTTTGCTAAGTATTTGGACATGTAAGGAGGTCTATCACTACTGTTTCAACATGCTAGAGGTTCATTCCAATGCCCCTGACATGGTGTTATAGTTATTGAAGTTTTGATAACCATCATTTTTTATTTGAAAGTGAAGGAGTACTTGAAGGATCCAAGCAAGTTTGCAGTTGTTGCTACCCCAATTGTGGCATTGTATTTAAAACCCATTATAGTTTCTGTCTACATATATATGCATTGATTCCCTGATTCATTTCCTGCACATTTATACAAGATATTGTTGTGTATTGTGAGTGGATATTACTTTTATGCATTAAGTGATAATTGTGATCAGTTTTTAAGGTGTAAATCTGACATTGAAGAAAAATGGCCAGAATCAGTGAAGTATTAGAGTTCATGAAAACTCTTATAAAATCTATTGTTGATGACACATTACAAATCAGCATAGGATCTCTCTCAGAAATTCAGACATGTCTACAAAATGCACAGGAAAGGATTGATTTTTTGCAACTTGAATCTCAGCTACAACAAGAAGAATTACAGCAGTGGAGTCATCATTCTGAACCTGTTTATGTTTAGAAGATTGAAACAGACTCCCATAAACAGCAAGACAATAATGTTACAGTTCATTCAGATAAAGCAGCAGTTGTACATGCAGATGCAGAAACTCAGTCTGCACTTCCCAAGCCCATCATCAGACCTTGGGAACATCTTGTCCATAACAAGCACAGAACTGGTCTTGGATATGACAAGGACTTGTCCTTTCATATTCCGGACTACTCAAAGCCCATTCAGTTTCAGAGTGTTGGATTCATTCATGATAGTTCAGCTGCTCCTTATGACAGTTCATATCGAGCTATTCCAGATTCTACCCCTCTTCCACAACAACAACAACAACAATAGATTGTGAAATTCCAACATTGTGACCGAGTTGGCCATTTGAAAGATCACTGTTTTGATCTTCATCCATGTAAGCATTGTCATAAGACTAGTCATTCTTCACACAGATGCTTCAGAAATAAACGTCCTGCAAGAACAAAGATTCATCTTGGATGGATCACTTCTTGGAAATGGGCATCAACAACCAAGAATATATTCCAAACACATGTCAAAACTTGTTCCAGAGTATTGAACAATCTTGCAGTTGAGTTTTCTCCATCATCTCACCTTGTATCTGACAGGGGGGGAAATGATGGTCATCTACAAGCTTCAAAGCCACATCAAGCAAGCCTGAGCCACAACCTGCCACACCAGTTTCAGAGTTGTAGCCAGAGACAAAGATGCCCATAAACATGCCTTTAGTTGGCAATCTAGGACACTTCCTCTAGCAAAAGCCTTCAGCTTCTTGCCAAATTCGGAAGAATTCCAGGAACAAAATTGGGGACACTTCCTCTAGCAGAAGACTCCAGCTTCTTGCTAGTTTTGGAAGAGTTTCAGGAATTGCATTAAGAATTCCAGAGTTGTTGGTCATCCTTACACCATCACAGGTTGAGACTTCCCTTTTCAGGTTGAATTTCTCCCTTTTATGAGGGGTGAGACCTCCCTTTATTGGTTGAAGGTTTCCCTCTTCAAAACAATAGTAGCACTTCCTCTAGCAGAAGACTTCAGCTTCTTCCCAGTTTTGGAAGAGTTCTGGGAACTGCACTAAGTGTTCCAGCATTGGTGGTCATCCTTAAACCACCGCCCTTTATACCAACATTTCAGAGAGCACATTCAGCCTAGTGTTGCCATGCATTTTTTGCACATTTTGTATTACATCTCTCTTCTTGGACTCATACATAACCCTTTGGATTAAGGGGGGGAATGTTGGACACCTAATCCTCAATGGGTTAGTGTGGAAGCCAAATGGACAAAAGGAGTCCAAGAGACCTTGGGATATGAAACCCAACGGTCACATGTTGTACTATAAATATCATTTTTCAATAAAAATCGTACTCTCATGATTTATCTTTCATATTTTTCTTGCTACCCATGTGTGTTTAACACTCTCAAACATAATTTCACACAAAAGGAACACATAGAAACAAAAATAGTAATGACATATATAGATGCAAACCCAGACATATGCACAAGAACAAACAAACACAGACACATGGAAACATAAGAATAGACAAACACAAAGACATAAGAACAAACAAACACAAAGACAGGCAAAAGGGGAGCATTTTTTCATAGTGAGCACATCAGACTACCACCACCTCAGAGGAACGAAATCAAATTCGAACAGAACGTATATCTGGATTTTGCGGATTTTTCTATTTGTGTTCCCTGCTTTTGCGGATTTTTCTGTGTACCCTGCTTTTCCGGCTTTTCCTCTTTCAATAACGGTCAAGTTTTACTATTTTCTGAAGTCCTACATATGTCCAACGCCATTTTAAATAAATTGGAGAATGATTTTCCTGGGTTATAATTAACTAATTTTCTCTTGGATTCTTCTTCAACTTAACAGTCATCTTTTTAGATGACGGAAGATTACATCCAATGCATAGTATCACATAGACAACCGAAATGTTTCATGATCTTCCTGACACTGGGAAATCCGCATCTTCATACAACAATGATCCAATGCATCTGGAGAAAAGAGGACATTCTATGAAGAAAAGAATATATATATATATATATATATATATATATATATATATATATATATATATATATATATATTAATCATCAATATTCGCAATATTTAAAAAATAAAAAAAATTATTTATGATTATAAATTTATTGTAAATAAAATATCTAAAATAGAAAATGATTAATAAAATTTGTATTTATAAAATAATTAATAATTTTTTATAATTTAAATATCATTAGTCAAAATATGTTATCTTTTTTTATAATTTAGTTATAATTATTTAAAATATAAAAAAGTAACATAAAACCAAAGGTATTTATGAATCTTACTAGTTGTACTTTTTTTTCCAGTGGAAAAATCGGTAACTTTTTATTTAAAAAATGAAAAGTTACACTAGCATATGCTTGAAGCATTTCCATAAGACGCCCATTGGGCTCGAGTGCTTTCGCACCCCACGCAACGTTACAAAGCTAACGTGCAGATGAAGAAGAAGAAAGGGAAAAAAGAGAAAAAAGGAGGAGGCAAGAAAAACTGAGTTCGGTAGTGAGTAAAAACTCACACTTCAAGTTTTTCTTCCCTTTTTCTTTTCGACCTTGCGCCACTCTCCTTGGGTGGGCTCGATCGAAGCTATGACCAACTGTGTTTCTGCTTTCTGAGATCCTGCTTCCTTGTCTGAATCCGAAGTATCTAAGTGGTGATGTCGTTTGATCCCTCCCATGCTCTGATCCTCATTTGCCTTCTCTGCCTGATTTGGGTGAAGCTGTGAAGCCTTGTTGTCTGATGTAGTTTCCTTTTGTGTCTCCATTTCTTGGGATACCTCAGCTTTCTCTGCGGGGGTATCTTCCTCTTCTGCTTCTGATTCTTCATATTCTGAGTTAGGGGGAGAAAATTGCCATCCTTTCCACTGCTTCCCTTTCTGCTTTCTTTTACTGTTTTCTTTCTTGGCTTCTGGACATGTGCTTTGCAGGTGTCCTGTTTGCCTGTATAGCCTGCATCTGAAAGCTGTGTTTTCATAGTCTAGTGCTTGCAGCGAATTTTGTTGTTTGTAGATCAGCCTTATGTTGTCTGGCAGCCCTTTACTTAGATCTACTTCCACACATATGCGTGCAAAAGTGAAGACCCTTTCATCAATCCTTCCCAGATCTGTTTTAATGTATTTCCCTATGTTGTTCCCAATTCCTTCCAAAACATGTTTACTCCAAAAGTGAAGGGGAAGGTTGTATAGACGGACCCAGACCGGCACTTTGGATACAGTCATTTTGTTTGGATCGAAATCTGGAAACCATGGGGTCATGAACAACCCCGACGTTCCCCAGAACCAAGGTCCAGCACTGATGATTGTATCTCTGACTTCCCTGGATGCAAATCTAACTATGAAAAACCCCTTGGAGCATAAATGTATATCACATTCCATGGTCCAACTGGTGAAAATCCAGTGAAATAGATCCGATGGTTTTGGCCAAAAACTGTTGAAGCGATAGATTAGGGCCTGCGCTTCATAAGATTTAACGAAATCATCAAGCCCTGTAGAATCAAAATTAAGGGCTGGAGTTTGCCCTAGTTGATCTACTATGTATGGCCTGGGTATATATCCGCCTTGATCTGGAGAGGACCCTGAATCTCTGTTACCTTGTAGAATGTTTTTGTAGGATAACCCTCCCTTGGGTTGATGCTGAGATGCTATCATTTTCCCCTTGTCTCCTCCTGAGAAGCTTGGCTGTCCCTGAGGCAGAGCCCCTCCTCTCAGCCTGAAGTTTAAAACAATGGTTTTTTCTGGACTAATCTCGTAGCTTTCCAAAGTTCTACTGTCCTAGAGAGACCACCTACCACTGACCAAATGTAGGATTGGAACAGGATATCCGGTCAATGCCCAAATTTGTTGTTTCAGCTGCATGATAGTGCTTCCTGCATGTACCCATACTATCATGGATTTCCCCTCAGGGGTTTTAATAAAAATCTGAAAACGAGTTGTTGTTACCTGAAGTCTGGGTTTTGGCTGAGTTCCTGATCTGCCTAAGCCGTTGTCGCTGCTGATTGCCATGTGCTCTGGCTATAGGCAGTCTTCCAGATCTAACCTCTTATTGGGTCGATCTTCCATTTTCATGTCAAGATCTGCATCCCCTCTGCTTAATCGATGCAAATTGCCACCGATCTGCTGCCTGGGTTCTGGGTGTTCTCGGATATTGGTCAGATCAGAAGGATCTGGCCCGGATCTGCAGTATTTGTGCCAATCCATTGTGAGAGGGAACAGATCTGCAACATGCAGTCCCCCTTCTTTGAATGCAACAACCGAAACATTATGAAAAACTGCAATCCCCAACCCTGCCGCATCCCAGGTTGGGTATTCTTGAATCTTGATTAGATCGGATAGATCCAGCCCGGATCTGCAGAGTTTGGGCCAATCTCTTGTGTGATGGAGCAGATCTGCAACATGCAGTCCCCCATCTTTGAATGCAGGAGGTGGGGGTAGAGGGGCAATGTTGGCATGAGCGTAAGCCTGATGAACAGCTCCGAACTTCTTCCACTCACAGCGCCTTGGATCAGCCACCAGCAGACTCTTGTCATGCCAGACGAGAATATCCTTTATCTCCTTCTTCGACTGCTCGTCCACGTACTTCTGGTAAAAGGCAACCAGTGCTTTTGCAATGCTTTGCCTAATCGCATAGATCTGCGAAGTGTTCCCTCCTCCTTTCACTCTGATTCTCATATCCACGCCAACGAAATGATGGCGTCCCAATAGAAGAATGGGCTCGACTGCCTTGTAACGGAGAATCTCAGGTTCAATCGACCCAATGGGGCAGCCATTGATCTTGATCAAACCTCGGCCCTTCTTGCAGTATGTCGCGGCTATGGCCGTCTTCTTCCCACCGAAGCACTGAACGGAATCCGCCATTGTTTCCTCCGATTCAAACCTTCATTCAAATGACAACACTTCCCCCTTACTAGTTGTACTTATAAGATATTGAAATTTTAAATTTAAAGCTAAAAATTATTGGTATAATCTTTATTTTATTTGAAATTTAAATTTTAACTATTTTTTATTATAACTTTCTACAAGTTTTAAGTAATTTAAAAGTGAAAAAAAAAATTACGGGTATAATTTTTTAAAATTAAATTGATATCAAATTACATAATATTAAAATATTTTTTCTAATATAACATTAAAATATTTTTTCTATTGTTTTAGATTGTAAACTATTAAATAAAATTTTAAGTGAAATAGAAAAACCATAAGTTAATTGAATCCATCAATTGTATATGAAAATATCAATAGTGCTTAGTCTGATGGCTCAAGCGCTTTGGAAAAGGCTTAGTTATAATGGATGGGAGGTCGAGTGATCGACCTCCCTCCTCCTTCTCTGGCGCACAGTACTCAACAAAAATTTTGCCCACGGGGTTTTGGATTGATGGTGAATGGGTGCACTGTTAAGGCAACCCTTGCGATAGGTCACTAGTTCAAATCCCCCGTGGGTGCTTACCTACCAAAAAAAAAGAAAATATCAGTAGTGCCTGACTAGAAATACTAGACTTGGTTTGTTATAGAACTGTTACTCAATGCTAACGAGTTCTTCCATCCCCAATAGGATGCAATTTAAGGAAAATTTAGTCAAGTAGATATATTTTCATTTTCATTTTAATATTGTAATTGTTATTATACTCTAATATATTTTCAATTTTATTTAAAAAGTTTAGTAAAAGTAATCATTTAAAGAATTATTTAGTATTTATATCATTATTATAGTCATAATTGGATAGAAATAAGGAATCAAATTGTTAAAAGATTATTCTATATGTCTTCTCTCAACCTTCTGGAGTAAACATCAAATTCATTACTTCTTGTGTTTCTTCCTTAACTCGAGGTATGAGAGATCTTAAGAGTCTCACTTACTAATGATCAACATTCTCATATAGTTAGTTTGGTTTATAGGCTATAGGAGTCATCAAGTCTAGAAATTGTCCAAACAACTTAACCTAGAAAGTTACATAGCATCAACGAAATCCACATTTAATAAGATAATCAAATATTCCAACACTATGTTGTTTTCTCCAATAAAAATGAGGATAAGGTTAATAAAGATATGCCATCTAACAAAATCATACATTTAATCTAGTTAATTGGGTTACAATGTGTCTAACCCATATTTCCCATGGGAGCATAGACTTTATGAACTTCACGCTTCCTTTTAAGATAAAATCAAGCAAATGGGCGTAACACATTCTAATATCTGGAGGAAAAAAAAAGATAGTAAGTTGCCAAAAAAAATATAATGGTCTACATCCAAAAAGTCTATTGTTTGTTACTCATACTCCCCAAATAGGAACCTCATTTTAGAAGCTTCTCCATCATTCATGGAACAAAATAATCCCTTGTAACATTCTTAATTTAATGGGGGAAGAGACAACGATTAAGGATATGGGAGAACAAATGAGGAGGCACTCACTAATAGTGCATCTTATTGTATGATCAAGTTTAGTACTCCATAATATTGTCTTCCATTTCAAGAGAAAATAGAGGAGGACATTTTGTCTCTTAAACCTCTTTGATTTAAGAGCAATTATCATCACATGTACAATTGTTACTACCCTGGGAAAAAAAATACCATTATGCTAATCAGAAGCACAGGGTGGAAGTATCATTATATCACCTTCATTTCCCATGAATATCTCCCTATTTCTCCACAAAACGGAAAAGAATCTAGTGAAAGAATTCTAGACCATGTCAAGATCTAGCTTCTTAGCGGTTTTCTAAGACATCTTTTCTCTACAAGGATACATTGCATAGATGTAAAGATGAAGAACACACATTTTTCCTATTTGAAGCAACAATCAACACATACATGATGTTAGGTGTAAATATTTCCCATGTAGTTGGATTTGAAACATATAAAATTGATGACTTGAAGCTTTTAATATAGAAATATATTGTAAAATTCCAATATAATATGGGAAAGATAAAAACAAATCATGAGTTTAATTCAACGATCATGAAATAAACAAATTATGTAATTTAGTAAATTAAAAAGGAATATTTCTTCTATCAATTTACCTCGGTATTAGAAAAAGATGGCAAACAGCTTGGTGGTAAGAAATATGAAGCACAAGACCATGAGAAACAACATATCAACTAACTCCATGGTTGTTGTAGTCTCACTAGTGAACATCAAATACATTTTTGTTTAAATATATGCATGTATATTTTTCTACCACATGGGGAAAATTTCTTTAGGTGAAAATTTCAATCACAAAGAGATTTGCAATTGAGAAATTTGATCCCTCTCTGAGGGGTAGTATATCCATATCTTAAGATAAATTTATCTTGAGATAAGATAAAAATTAAAGTATCAAATTTTCATCATTTATAATTTAATCTAAAAAAATTTAATGATATTATGAAAATATTAAGATAATGAACATTGATTGCATATTTTTGTGGTCGGATTTTGAAGAATGGTTATTCATAAATAAATCCAGGGTATCCATTTTATTTTTATTGTGGATGTTTTTATTCAATGGCATATCCCCTCATCCGGACATATGTGCCTAAAGAAGAATGTCATAGATCTAAGGGTTATATAGAAGTAACGTGAGAGAGAAGGGTTATATAGAAGTAAGGGTGGGAGAGAAGAGAACCAATGGATGGTTGGATAATGGACGCAGAGAATATAGAAAATCTTAAGAAAATCCGCTAGAGAAAAAATGTAGAAGAAAGAGCCAAAGAAAAAAAAAAGGAAAAACCCTAAAAATAAAGGTAATTCAATCTGGGATAATATAATTCCAAGAAGCACTTTGAAATAATAAAAGTTTTATTTTCATTGAGGGTTTAGGATTTACTATAATAGTGATTGTGCTATGTAATATAAATGGTTAATATGTGGATAATATCAATTCAAAAAATAATATAAGGTAACCTTGACCGATAAAATAAATTTATGGATAAATTAATTAATTAATAGTAATTTTTTTAGAATATAGAGAGAATTCCATAAGAAAAATAGAGATATAATGGAGATGAAATAGAGATGAATAAAATAGTGTAGTGAGAAAAGGAGATAGGTAAAGAAAGACACAAATGCGATATAATGCAGAGACGGGAGAATTAATAAAAAAGTGATGCCTTACTTAAGGAAATACTAAGATAAAGAAATAAAAATAAACTAGATAATGGACCAATGACAAGGGTAAAAGGGAAGGTGGGGCCATCAACGGAAGAGAAACAAGGGAAATGAAAACGGGGCTGAGGGGAAAAAGGGAAGGTGGGGCCAACAACGCAAGAGAAACAAGGGAAAGGAAAGGGGGGCATGGGGGGAGGCAAGGGTGGACAAAGGGAGGAAAATTAAGCGGAATATCATATAGTATGGGTAGTCTAATAAGGAGAGCGAATTTGGGTAGAATTAGAGGAAAATTAAGCGCAATATCATATAGTATGGGTAGTGTAATAAGGAGAGCGAATTTTTGTGGAATTCAGGTCCAGTATCCATATTGAGATTGTTTCGATGCTTTATAATTTCCAAGCCCTCTCTAAATATTCTCTTAAATTAATAGTTTTTTTTTATGATTTGAATTTCTTCTAAACAAATATGATGTGTGGAATTTTTGGAGTACTGCGCAAGTGTTGAAGTGTGTATAAGTTCATTTAAAAAACAATGAAATTTCATCTTATATTTAATATAAATATATTTACAAAATAATTTATCTTTTTCCATGTATTTTTAATATTAATATAAAAAATAGTATCATTTAATAGAATTAAATTTCTTTATGTAATTTAAACATTAATATGAATTCTTTTGGTTATCTTAGCTTTGGAACTCACTCTACGTGAATGCACATCTATGGTTTATGCTTGAGTCCTCCACAGTTTTAACTTATTCACCCTTGTTCATCTAATACAGCCCTGAAAAATCCCCATTTTGATTCGCGATCAATTACCACCCAGGGAGGAGGGGTCCCTGACACCTCCAACCCATCTTCTAACCAACCCCATCATTCGTCCTCGATCCCTCTCAAGCCCAAATCAAGTGACACCATGGATATCGACAAGCCTCACACCTCCCTCCCAGAATTGTCGGGAGCACAAAATCACTCTACCCCAAACACCTACATTCCTAAATCCCTGAAAGGTTACAATGAATTTGTAATGATTAAATTAATTCCTCAATTCAGGCGAGTTGTTCTTCTTTTATTTGCAGCTTCACCCTGTTTCTTACATTCCGTAGTCAAACAATGGGCTCGCGGGCCGGGTTGTGTAGAATTTCAATAGATATGAACCATAGTTTCCTGAAACCACCAATGGCAACAAATACGTGTGAATTTTGTGCAGCCGAAACCATTAATAGCAACAAAACCCACAACCGATTGTTCCCCACAACCGATCCAACAATGGTTTCATATTTTTTTTACCCCATTGATTTTTCATCTATTTTTTATTCCATTCATTGATTGGCTTAAAATAGTTTTAAGCCCTTTCTTTTGAAAGAATTGCAACTAATCATTTCAAAAAAAATCAGTTAATCATTTGAGTGGTTAAAGAAGTGCAGCTAATCATTTCAAAAAAAAAAACACTTGATCATTTGAGTGGTTAGCTATGCTTTTTGCATTAGCACATTCTCATTTCTCTCTGTTTTGCATATGCCTCATTCTGATTTTCGCTAAGAAATATTTTCTCGTATGTTTATGCTTTATTTATTCTTTTTGCCCATCCTATCTCATTTTTTGAAGTAGGCTGCTTAATATTATCATAGGACCGTATTTTTTTTAATTAATAGGTAGTTCTCATTTCCAAAAAGAATTAATAATGTGTTAGGAAAATTCTGATATCGGAGAGACAAGCACAATAAGGCTAATTAAAAATCTACCTTATTAATTTGATGGACAAAAATTTAAGTATTCAATAATACCATTTTTAAGGGTTGAGACTAAAATAAATTCAACTAATTAAAAATCTACCTTATTAACTTGATGGACAGAAATTTACTTATTTAATAATACCAAAATATTTGAAACTAAAATTTCAGAGTCTTTTCGATGTTGGAAGCATAATATATCATGTGGGGTTTACATGTAGTTTTAGTATCTAACCAGGTTGTTTATTTTGGGGATGTTTCTTTTGGAATATGAGGTTGGTTTCAATTTTATTGCTTCTTTCACCATTGTATTATCAACCTAATATATATTTACGCTTCACACATAAATTTGGTATTGAAATATAGATTAAATATATAAGTAATAGTTTCAGTATCATACCATGTTGCGCTCTTTATTTTGGGGATATTTGTTTTGGGATATGACGTTGGTTTCAATTTTATTACTTCTTTGACGGTTGTATTATTAACGAAATATATGTTTACACGTCATAGAGAAATTTGGTATTGAAATATAGATTAAATATACAAGTAGTAATTTAATTTTTTTTAGTGTTTAGAGAAATTGATGATTGAGCATTTATTCTCACTTGCATATGATTTCAGAGTTTACTAAAAACATAGTAGATCAGAAAATTGGGATATTTTGCTGGAAACATAACATATTATGTTGGATTTATGTGTAGCTTCTAGATCAAACAATAAAATCATGTGTTTAATTGTACGAATAAATTCTAGTTTCAAGCCTATTGCTTCCGTGACCGATATATTTTTAACAAAACATATGTTTACCTCACCAATCAATTTAGTGACGAATTATAAATTAAATATATAAGTAGTAGCTCAATGACAATTGTATTTATTTTGTCCATATAGATTTTGTATTTTGTTTTAATATATTTTAAATATTTTCGCTTAAAACAAGTTAATAAATTATATTATTTACTAAAATGCTAAGACTATATTATATCAAAAACTTGCGACACCACATCAAAAACTTAACATATTATATAAAATTTATGTGTAACTTTTGCATTCAACACTCATGTGATTATCAAAGAAAAGAATACCATCAAAAACTTAACATATTATATAAAATTTATGTGTAACTTTTGCATTCAACACTCATGTGATTATCAAAGAAAAGAATAAATTTGTTTGTAGAAACATATTGTAGAATGTAAAGTAGACTTCACTTCTATTTTCTAGATAATTGTTTCTATTTAATAAAAATTTGTGAGCAAATTATTATGTTAATTGCATTTTATAGTTGAAATTTATGGTTATTTATATTAATAAAAAGTATTTTATTCATATAATTCTACCTTCAACTCCAAAATAATTTTGAATTCTGGCTCATTTACAAAATAATTTTGAATCATTGGCAACTATCTTATTTACTCACTACAATACCTTAAAACTCTAATATTTATCAAAAACTTGACTTGTAAAACTAAAATGATAAATCTATAAATAATATCACAACTTTCTAAAAACTAAATTCACTTAATTACACCAATTAAGTAAAAAAATAAAACCCACCAATTATTAAAAAAGATCAAATTCAAAGCATCTCCCAGATATAAGGAGAGGGGAAATCACAAGTCCTATCCAAAAATCATGAGATCAACACTAATCCTAGCACAACACAAAACATCTACATCAACAACTAAAACAGACACATAGATGTTCCCAATGAAGCATTTGCAACTATTTTCCAACCTGTGACTATGGAGCATTTGGACCATAAACCACTGAGTGAGCTCTGTTAAAACGAGGTCCCCCACCCAGTACTCTTGTGTATGTTGGTGTGTTTGTTATCATGTAGGTGTAGTTTAACGGCCCTTCTGAAAGGGAAAAGAAAAAATTAACACTTTAGTTTTTGAGATTTATTTACGTTTTTATTTTTATAATTTAATTTAATTTAATTTATAATTTATAAAAAGATATAACAAGAATTTTAAGGACAATTTATAATTTAGTATGGAGGAGATAGGAGAGATTGAGCGTAAACATTTAAATATTAGCTCTTTATAATTTAGTATAGAGGAGATAGGAGGGATTGAGCCTAAACATTTAAAAATTAGTTCAATATGAGAAATTGGTGTAGTGTTTTTAAAAGGAAAAATTACATCAAAAAATAATGATAATAATTAAACATAATGTTGGCTCAATCAAAAACATTTTGAAAACATTGATATAAAATTATAAATATTTTTTGCTAAAAAAATCCATAATATGCATATCACATTAAAAGAAATTTAAGTAATGGTGTGAAGGTCACAGCTTACTCTGTGGGCCAAAATCCAGTCATGTTAAGCGCTGGTGTGGCACAGGCCCGCTGCTACTCAAGCCACTTACAAACTAGAAAAAAGAAAAGATGTAAGTAATAATGATTCATATTCGCAATCATAAAATACAATTAATAAATATGTAAAGCTTAATTAATTTAATTTTTCCCTAGAAAATAAAATTAAAATTCATATTCATAACTATTATATTTACATCATTCTTATTCAAATTTAATTAATAAGTATATAAAAAATCAATATTTTGCAATAAAAGTTTTTCCTATTTATCTACATATTTATTATCAACACTCCATAAAACATTAAAAAATTTAAATTTTAAAAATTTATAAAAATATCAAAGAAAATTTCCCCATATATATGTAACTAAATATATTATCAAATTTTTATAAAACTAAAAATGAGGATACATATATTATTGAATTTTCATAAAACTAAAAATAATTAAGGATATAGTGGTGTGAAATTTATATAAAGATAAATATTAATATAGATCCATCTTAAGTTGGGATCTGCTAGCACCCACAACAATCAAATTTCTTTAGGTGCAAATTTCAATCACAAAGAGATTTGCAATTGAGAAATTTGATCCCTCTCTGAGGGGTAGTATATCCATATCTTAAGATAAATTTATCTTGAGATAAGATAAAAATCAAAGTATCAAATTTTCATCATTTATAATTTAATCTAAACAAATTTAATGATATTATGAAAATATTAAGATAATGAACATTGATTGCATATTTTTGTGGTCAGATTTTGAAGAATGGTTATTCAGAAATAAATCCAAGGTATCCATTTTATTTTTATTGTGGATGCTTTTATTCAATGGCATATCCCCTCATCCGGACATATGTGCCTAAAGAAGAATGTCATAGATCTAAGGGTTATATAGAAGTAACGTGAGAGAGAAGGGTTATATAGAAGTAAGGGTGGGAGAGAAGAGAACCAATGGATGGTTGGATAATGGACGCAGAGAATATAGAAAATCTTAAGAAAATCCGCTAGAGAAAAAATGTAGACGAAAGAGCCAAAGAAAAAAAAAATAAAGGAAAAACCTAAAAATAAAGGTAATTCAATCTGGGATAATATAATTCCAAGAAGCACTTTGAAATAATAAAAGTTTTATTTTACCCGGATGCGGGTGCTCCCTCTAGTTAGCAATGTTAAGCCTCACCGCTCCGACAGTTGGCTTCATGGCTGGCATCATGGCGTACTGCATGGTACAGGATGCAGGTAGGATTTATAGGCTCAAGGAGAACGCATTTACGCTGAGGCAGCCTCGAAACTGGTTTGAATTTATTTCACACATGGCAACCATGACCGCGCTTTGGTTCTGGGGATTGAAACCGGGTTATGGCATTAATGCATCAGAGTTCTATAAGGCCAAGCCGCTTCCATCTTGGAGCATTATTATGTGGGTTTGGCGCGGGAGATATCCTGAGATTTACAGAGCTCACTCTGTTCCAGGTCATTTGCCTTCCATTTGCCTTCAGCGGCTCTCTGCGCTCGCAAACAAAATGCGCAGACGTGGTATCCCTCGGAGGGGCAGCAATTTTGGTAATAGGGGTGGCCGAGCTCGTCCTGCACCTCCGATTGTTGATCCTATTTCTTCTATTCCGCCTTCCTCTCTGTCGCTGGAACCTGAGAGGGCTCATCCGAACAATTCGTTTCAGACATCAAGTTTCTCTTTCCAGAGTGAGGTCAACAGGCCTATTATTACAATCAATTTCACTGTTTCGGTTTCGGAAGAGGAAGGGAATTCCTCCAGTTCGGTTCCTTCGGAGAATGATCCTTCTCAAGATGACAGTATCTTGCTCGGGGATCTGTCTGGGCGTGTTTATCGTGTGGACCGTCAGCAAGAAGACCCTCCGGCTCCTGAACAAACTCAGCCTCCGAATCCAGCTCAGGAAAGTGCCCTGGTTCAGGAACAGATTCAGAATTCAACTCCAGCTCAGGAAGATGCTATACCTTGTGGTCCCTCTCACAGATATTCCGGAGTCCTGCACCTAGCTATTCATCCCAATGGCGAGCCAGTTCTGGATGAAGATGGCTATGTTACCTGGCTAGCATCGCCCAGTCCGGAAAAGGAGGAAATGCCACCGTCGCTGAATCATGCCGGTTCAGCACAGTAATTTCTGGTCGGGAGGCTCTCTTGCTCTTACATTTTGTTTTTTTGCTCTTAAGGTCTTGGGTTGGAAGTTAAAGGTTAATGACTGGTATACTCTGTCATCTGATTATGTTTATATCGGAGGTTTTTTTGTACTGGTTGTCAATGTAGGTCAAGAAATTTCTAAGTATGCTACATCTAGTGTGCAGGACCTCATTGTAATTTTGACTGAAGGGCTATATTGTAAAACCCATGTTTATCTGGCTGACGCCTCCTCTAGAAATGTAACCTCTCTGTACATATTTTCACTTTCTTAATAGAATTAGTTTTTACCGAGAAAAAAAAAAATAAAAGTTTTATTTTCATTGAGGGTTTAGGATTTACTATAATAGCGATTGTGCTATATAATATAAATGGTTAATATGTGGATAATATCAATTCAAAAAATAATATAAGGTAACCTTGACCCATAAAATAAATTTATGGATAAATTAATTAATTAATAGTAATTTTTTTAGGATATAGAGAGAATTCCATAAGAAAAATAGAGATATAATGGAGATGAAATAGAGATGAATAAAATAGTGTAGTGAGCAAAGGAGATAAGTAAAGAAAGACGCAAATACGATATAATGCAGAGATGGGAGAATTAATAAAAAAGTGATGCCTTACTTAAGGAAATACTAAGATAAAGAAACAAAAATAAACTAGATAAAGGACCAATGACAAGGGTAAAAGGGAAGGTGGGGCCATCAACGGAAGAGAAACAAGGGAAAGGAAAATGGGGTTGAGGGGAAAAAGGGAAGGTGGGGCCAACAACGCAAGAGAAACAAGAGAAAGGAAAGGGGGGCATTGGGGGAGGCAAGGGAGGACAAAGGGAGGAAAATTAAGCGGAATATCATATAGTATGGGTAGTCTAATAAGGAGAGCGAATTTGTGTAGAATTCGAGGAAAATAAAGTGCAATATCATATAGTATGGGTAGTGTAATAAGGAGAGCGAATTTTTGTAGAATTCAGGTCCAGTATCCCTATTGAGATTGTTTCGATGCTTTATAATTTCCAAGCCCTGTCTAAATATTTTCTTAAATTAATAGTTTTCTTTTTTGATGATTTGAATGTCTTCTAAACAAATATGACGTGTGGAATGTTTGGAGTACTGCGCAAGTGTTGAAGTGTGTATAAGTTCATTTAAAAAACAATGAAATTTCATCTTATATTTAATATAAATATATTTACAAAATAATTTAACTTTTTCCATGTATTTTTAATATTAATATAAAAAATAGTATCCTTTAATAGAATTAAATTTCTTTATGTAATTTAAACATTAATATGAATTCTTTTGGTTATCTTACCTTTGCAACTCACTCTACGTGAATGCACATCTATGGTTTATGCTTGAGTCCTCCACGGTTTTATCTTATTCACCCTTGTTCATCTAATACAGCCATGAAAAATCCCCATTTTGATTCACGATCAATTACCACCCAGGGAGGAGGGGTCCCTGACACCTCCAACCCATCTTCTAACCAACCCCATCATTCGTCCTCGATCCCTCTCAAGCCAAAATCAAGTGACACCATGGATATCGACAGGCCTCACACCTCCCTCCCAGAATTGTCGGGAGCACAAAATCACTCTACCCCAAACACCTACAATCCTAAATCCCTAGAGATCCCCACGCTGAGCATCTACAAATTCATCGGCATCTAGCTTACTGATAAATCCCTTCTGGAGTGAATTGGGCTCGGGCGGAAACTGAAATCCCACTACAATGTTTAACTCAGCTATAAAGGGTTATTCATTGTGATATTTTATTAGGTCTAATATCTCTGTGTCATAATGGAAGGAGGCCCTTACTTCTTCAACTTCATTAGCCTCTACATGCGTTAATGTGTAGAAATTTCTACCCTGACAAATATGAATTCTCATGGAAACCAATTTAGATATGTTGTACTCTCTCCCACAAGAGTACTTGGACCCTGAAACCCTAGTTGAAATTGGCAAGAAGCTAGGCAAATGCATTCATCTCTCAGAGAAAACCAAGCAAGGAACGCACGCCTCCTACGCTAAGATCTATCTCTATATGAGCATGTCAGACACTCTTCCATAAGTCATAGGTCTAGAATCTGAGGACATTGATTGGATCCAAATTCTTGACTATGAACATGCCCCCTTCATGTGTCGCAACTGCAATGAACATTTTCATTTCCAAATCACTTCCCCGAAGTGATCTGAGAAGGCCAAAGCAACCAAGGACGACAATGTATTGACAAAATCCCCTCCAAATGGCAGTATAACAAGAATCCAATGGATCCAAGGCACCCAAAAAGCATGCCACTCGCAACAGCTTTGAAGAGCCTACATCTCTTCATAAAAGTATAAAATAGCAAGCCTCAATCTCTATTCCAAGAACCCAACAAACCCATGTCCTAGCCATGGATAGGCTGGGAAAGTCAATCCTTGGAAAGTTCCAACATCATCCACCACAGTAGCTCCTGGTACCCCAGCCATGCAGGGAGGGGAGACCCCCTCAGCACACACTGAGGATGTCGATATGACAGAAGACGAAGATCTCATAGGCTTAGAGGGATTGTATATACTAGCCATGGAGGATGCATGAGGGAGGAACAACCTCAAGGCTATCCCCCAAAGGGGCAGCTATAGGAATGACAAGAGGGTTGAGTATGAATACCTCATGTATAGTGATCCTTTGATCAATTAAGGGATAGTTAGGAGCCAGATATGATGAATCGTTATGCCAGAGATTTGGTTTAGCGAATCATTGATAAGAGGACAAACGTTGAAGTCCCAAAGAGCATTCCGTCCTGGTGGAGAAAGAGGGTTGGTAGAGGGCATATCATTGAGCCTATGTTCAATCATTCTAGAGGAAGATAGAAGATTGATAGTGGCAGTATTGATTGTAGGAGATGTAAGCATTCTGAATTTGCACAAGTTGTGGTGATCAGCAGAAGAGGACGAAAAGTACTTCCGAGATGTGTCGAAGCTACGCAGATTTAAATAGTTGTAGAAGTGCCACATTAGCGAGTAGGTCAAGTGTATCTTGTTCAGGGAAATATTGGTGATCATAGTTATTGACACCAAGCCCTATTCATTCGAGTATCGTATATGTATGTAAGGGTCGTGATCCCTAGTATGGGGTCCCTAAGTTTCTTGTATTAAGATTTGTAATATAGCAAGTTGTGGGTTAAAAATTGTCATTTGTACCAGCTAATTCACTGTTGTATGTTCTTTGTAGTGAAAAGTTCTTATCTTGTGGCATTTGAATGTTTTTTTGATCGTGATATTTTTGTTTGTGGCATAGTGATCCCTGATCTAGACTATGGATTGCAGTAAATCCACTGGCTTAGTAACCCCTGAACCAGACGGTGGGTTACCGTAAATCCAGGTATCGTGTGCCTCGTTGGGCCTAGGAATCCTCGACTGGTGAATGGCGGGATATACAATAAATTCTAGAGGTGGGGTCCCTCGATCAGGCCTAGGAACGATTTTATGTGAATGGCGGGATATGTGGTAAATCCTGGAGGGTGTTGTGTCGATCATGGCCTAGTGACCCTTGAATCAAACTATGGGTTGTCGTAAAGCCTAGGGACTAGGAGGTAGTAAAATTCCTCATGATATAGGTGGAGAAATCTGGTGGCATCCATGCTCATCCGTTTCTTCTTTCGGTTATGAGTCCCACATTCATGTTTGGAATATGGCACGAGAGTGGTTGGATGAAGAGAGAATCGGCTCATCGAATCTATGGTCGGGTGGAACGGGGTAGTCGCATACTGGGTTGGTTTTTGCATTCATCAATAAGAGATCCTTTCCTTGGTATTTTAGGTGTAAATGTACTGGTTCATTTGTGGCATATATGGCTATTGTATGCTCATTATTTCTATTGTTTATATGCTGGTTATGAATATGTTTTATGACAGTGACAATGTATGGTTGTCATCGCGTTTTGATTTGTAAATGAATGAGTAATGAATATATGACCTAATAGATATGTGATAAAGCACCAATGCTTCCAGATATTGAATTATTATATTAATATTGTCCTTATTGGTTGCTAGACCCTTTTATTGTAATTGTACCCATTGTCACCTATATATACCAAGGATACCTAGATTTAGAGGCCATATCAACTTGTACACGGGTTATATTGTGAAAGGAGGTTTCCCTTTTAAAGAGGGTTCACAATCATTATTCTCTTTCATTCTCAACTCATCGAGTTACTTATTTTTCTCTTTTTTTTCTGCTAGGGTGTTTCGATGCATAACATTGATTCTTCAAACTTGTAAATATTTCTACACCATTGGTCAGCCCAAAAGGTACCACCACAAATTCATAGTAGCCAACCAAGCTTTAAATGTTTCCTTTGCAATATCTTCTTCCTTATTTTTCAATATAGATATCAAAGACCATTATATATCAATTTTAGAAAATACCGTGACTTATTTCATTCAATCAAAATATCATGAATTTGACGTAGGGTGTATTGATTTTAAATTGTGCTTGTATTTACCTACTTGTAGTCAATGTAATGCCTCCAAGGCACATATTTCATTCATAAAAAAATCACCAGTTCTCCCCAAGTTTATATACTAGGTTAAGTCAACCCTTCAATATATTTTCAAGTCGCGTGTGTAAATCCTCCAATTCTATTATAATCATACAATATAGAGGCTTGGAAATGGGCTATATTCGTGCTTTAAGTTCAATAGTAAATTATATCTCACATTTTAATGGTAGTCTAAGCAACTTTTCTAGAAATGCATCAAGAAATTCTAACAATATTTGATGATGTTATATATCTTTCAAATATTTTTCTAGTTCATAGAAACTACCACATACATAAAACACCCTTGTCTAAGACCCATTTTCAGTTGTAAGGCTGAAAAGAATCTTAGAGTTGCTTATCTCTTGGTTCCTACCAAGATTCTCCTTTTCCCTAAATCATCTACAAATTAAAGTAACTTACCTTTCATATCTAAAATTATTTCATGAGCTCCCAACCAATCTGTACCACGAAATATAACATAAAATCCCAAGGTGGTAATATATGATAGTATCTACGTACTGCATGCTCTCAAATTAAGTTCGTAATATTTTAACAAGTGTTCTACCTCCTTTTAATAATTAAATTCATCTCAACCAATTTATAATGAATTTCCTTGCATGCCATTAAACCACATCTAAATAATGAATTTGGAGAAATACAAGTTTTATTGTCTTTTGGATCAATTAATAAAGAAAATTTAATTCCATTTATTTTACCTACAATCTACAAGATTGTATATTGATGTTCTACTTGATAATTATTCACCGTAACATGAATCGTATGTGTCTTATGTTAGGTTAATATTGACTCACAAAGTAGTTAAGATAACCCTGTTTTTGGTCATTGACCGATTTATCATTGGTGTTTTATGAGCCCATGCCATGGGTGACCCATGGTATTTAATGTAATGAATCCTATTTAAAGACTTGAAGAGCTCCATAAAATGCCTCAAGTGGCCTATTGTTTCGTCAACTCAATGGATAAGGTTGATATATATCTGTGTGTGTGTGTGCTTAGTTCTAATTTTCCCACTAAATGGTTTCTAGGGCAAATATCGACTCTTTTCTACATGTGTACCATGAGTTTATTTCATTTCTCTAGTTACACTCCATTCTTAACATGTGGTATCATAGCACAATAAGAGAAATAACATAAACACAAATGATTATACACATGGAAAACATGTACATAAGAGTCAGTATTTACTTTGGACACACTTTACCAAGAAAGCCAACACTCGAGATATATATCTTTGTTACCATAATCCAAGCCAGCCAAGCTCCAAGCCACTGGAGGTATTTTACAATGGATTCCTTTGGGCCTTGAAATAAGCTTAATCACATCAAATATCATGGGAAAATGCCATGGGTTTCCCAATACCAAGATCCTATAAACCACCAAAAACAATCATGTTAATGACCAAATCAAATATATTGCATATGCTAAGAATAAGTTGTGGACCTATGGAATACTAATGTAAGTCTATTGAGTGATCAATTATATAATAGTGTTGAAGGGTACCAGAAGGTATCCTTAGTTGGATCATTGATGAGATCAAGCAAAAATACCAAAAACTCTTGTATATGAGTTTGATATGGTTTTCATGTCAATGATGCATAGAAGTTGGAGGAACTAGAGAACATTATGGGGGTAATATGAGACGAAACAGGGACACTTTATGTGAAGTGATTTCAATGTGTAGGGAATTTACCCAAGTGGATGAATGCAAATTTGCGTCAGCGTGGTTAAGCTCATCATGACTATGTATAAGATTAGTTATGCCCCTTGAGGTCAACAATTATTGTAGTTTCCTCAGAGTTATTAATTTGATAAGATCTAAGGTCTTTAACCACCCATAGGTGCAGGCATGAAAATATCGTCACTACAGGAGGTGGAATGATTTAGTAGCATCCATGAATGAAGCTATGTTAAACCTTGAGAATAAATCTCCAATTTAATAGGATCTCCCAAGAACCTTTGATTTCACAGTAGCATTAGTGGCTTTAATGGATTCCACCCAACCATTAAAGAAAGAACAAGAAATGAGAGTTATGGGAAAGGATAATTTACATTGACACACTAGGGGAGAACTCAATATCAAATAAATTACACCCGCAAGTCTCCTAAATCAAATGATCATGTATTTTAGCACCAAGATGGAAAAAATTCATTAGGAATGATCGGTTACAAATTAATGGAGTTGGAGCTATTACAGTTAGACAAAGGAATGTTTAGATATCACACAGTGGAACTTACTTCAGCATGGCATCAAAGATTCAAACCATACAATTCAAGGTTTTCATTGTGATTATAACAAACATCCTTTCCTCCTACTAAAGAAATCATCCCTTAGTGTTAAACCTAATGAACCGATTTCTTACACGAAGTGATGGTTCATGGGTATGTGAACCATGGTAAATGAAACCTAGAAAAACATCACAAGAATTGACATGGAACATAGTAGAAGCACATGGATGTAGATTCGAATATAAAGAAATACTCAAATAAGGAGTGTCTACTTCAGCGTGTTGTATTTGGAGCAGAGAGGGATGTTGGTAAATAATATGGTAGATGTTTCTTGCGGCTCATGGGTTCTCCCATAAAGAGGGAGTAGACTATGAGGAGGCTTTTTCTCCTGTAGCCAAATATTCCTTTATTGAAGAATTTCTTTCAATAGCTTTTGAGACAAGGTGAAACATCCACCAGATGGATGTGAAGATCACCTTCATCAATTTCATCATTGAGGAAGAAGTCTATATCGAGCAACCATATGGGGTTTAAGTCCATGATAGAGAGACTTATGTATGTAGCTTTAATAGATCGCTATATGGACTCAAACACGTACCCAAGGCATGGTATTCCAGGAGCGATAACAATATTCAAAACATAGGCTTCACCAAGAGTAAGGTGGATCCCAACCTATACTTCTTGTTGATTGGGTCTAAGCCCCACATTTTAGTGTTGTATGTGGATGATCTAATTCGAATAGGTGTAGAGAGATTGATTGTGTGTTGTATTTTAGATATAGCATTAGAATTTGAGATGAGGGATATCAAGTCGATGCATCACTTTCTCGGAATTTGCAGGAAACAGGCGAGATCTGCCTTAGGCAGGGGAAGTACAAACTAAAGAATCGTCTCCAATGTGAAATTTGCACCCATCTTCACTCCTATTGCCTTTACACTGGTAGCTTAAAAATAGAGTTCATCTCTTTTGTCTTCAGCCAAAAATACCTCGTTTCATATATTTTTGGTGCTTCGTGTGTTCTCTACATAATAAGCATATGAACCTATCGTTTTGTGTCTATTTTGCACACTTTGATCGTTCTCCCTCTCCACGAAACTACCAAAAGACTCTCTCACTTTGCACCTCTGACATTTTTGGTTCACAAACTCCTTTCTTTCTTTGCCACATTCCACAAGAAAATGGGACAGTATGGGAGATCGTCCTCCACTCAGGCTGCCCAGTCTGACTTTAATGTTGTCAGCACAAGGAATTTTATGGTTAGGTGGGTAGTCATGACAATTAATAGATGTTGGTATGGTCCTACCCGTGGCATGCCATAGGAGAACAAACCAGCGCGCAAGAGGCCCTCAACAGGCACGCAACAGTGTATGACATGCCTTCCCTCTAAGAGCTTTGGATATGTATGCTCCTCCCTTCAGCTGGTCATCACTTTATTTCCACATATATTTCGTATACATCCATAGTTCACATAGTCATGCTAAAATACACGGGTTTTCATGAAAAAGTGTTGTTACACTCATAACTAAGACTTGTTCATCACCTCGAAGCTCATATTTTTATAGTTATTCTGAAAGGTTCTAGTTTCCTTGTGCTCCATAAACCTAATAAATAAGAAATCATTTTGATAACCTTAATAATAGAAACCTTATTATCCTCTCTATGTATATGTTTTAGTTCCAAAAATCCCAAATCAACAAACACTGTAACTTCTACACCATGATATCTTAACATTTTCCAAGTTGTGTTAACATTCTTCTTATGATTCACAAAATGATAAAAATACTTAGTGTTTTCATCTTCTTTACGAATCCACAAGGCTCTACTTTAAGTATATGATTATTTTCGTTATTATTCAAAAACTTGATCATCGAAACCAACTACAACTTGACTAAAGAAAGCTTCCAAATTATTTGTCAATTCTTGCTCATACCCAATTTTGTTTTGATGTGTCTAAATCAAAAAGCATTATTTTGTCCTTTCTACATTGTTGGTGGAATGAATAAATACTAACTTACAAGTCCAATTAGCTTTTATGATTATTTTCATTTTTTTGGCTTTCCCGCTAGGGAATTTTAACGGGTCACTTTCTTGCAAATTTTAATTGCAAGAAGTTTGTAGTAGGCCAATTATATTTTATGATATCTATATAGTCATTTCGTAGTCAGATTGAATTTAAATGGTTTCCCACTATGTGCTCCAATCTTCTAGAGCACTGGCTGGTGAACAAATTAACCATGCCACGGAAGTCCACACCCTCACCAACCCGCAACCCTTAATAAAAAAAGCAATAACTTCATTCCTAAAAATTATATTCTACCTCTTTTGGCTATTTTTGAGTTCACTCAACCTTAAACATCTCCAGGCAAAGAATGCCTTCATTGCCTTTGCATTCAATAGACCAAAATCTTTTGTTCTCTTAAAAAAATGATAATAAATCATGATAGTTCATTTGGGTCTCCGGTGGATTTTAAATACGTCTACTACAAAGTTTAGATTACCTACCATTCTAACACTGTTTGCATAACACATTTAATAATGAATGTTTGCTGCTGAGTAAAAATTATTTAATTAAAATAACATGATGTATAAAATTTTACCATTTTATTGTGCAGCATTAAACACTCAAACTATGCCAACCAAAAAATTTAATAAATATATAACTAAGCTAACTAAAAGAGTTTAATAAATATTTAATTATTGGTCTTAAAAAAATATTCAAAATAACTTGTAAATATTACTACTATTGTAAAAACGTGATTTCAACCAGAATCATGTTCAAATAGTCATGCCAGTTAAAGTAGTTGAAATTGTTGAATTCAGGCTCCATGACTTCTATAAACAAGCGTAGTCTTTATAATTTAACAGTTGGACAATCAGGCTCCATGACTTCTATAAACAAGCGTAGTCTTTATAATTTAACAGTTGGACAATCATGATATATTTACTTATACAACAAGGTAATAGATGCTCGATGGTTATTTCTCTTCTATAGAGATTTACAGATATTATTGAAAAAAAATATATTAAACCAATAATAAAATTTCTATTAATAAATTTTATAAAAACATAAGTAAAAAAAAAAAAGTTTCAGAAAAGTTACTTTCTGTTTTTAAAAAAGTTACATGAACGACTTTCCATTTTTTTACAAGTTGTATGAACGTTTAATGGATCACAATTAAAAGAAAATTAAAACCTCCATTACCCTTTAATGGAAAAAAATTAAAAGAAAAGCTTTGGATCCTCCATTACATTGCCGTTTGAATGCTTTTCATACCGATATAAATAATGGCCGCACCTTTTACCATTGTTCTCGATGTAGTAAATGTTTGAGCCCTTGTTTTTTTTGAAGATTTATGGTCTTGTGTTTGTTTCAAGCATCAGGGGATCGGCAATGGTCTTGTGTTTGTTTCAAGCATCAGGGGATCGGAAAATTCTTGCTCACCTGTTGTTTTTGTTTTCTCTGGTTTATTGTTGTGCCGTTATGGCTTTGTTGTTTTTCGTTTTCTCTGGGTTTATTGCTAGGCGATTTGATTCAGTTATCGTGTATATAATTTTATTTGATTTGGCCGGCTTTTGTCCTTTTTATTTTCTTTGCAGCGTTCTCTATTGGCATGTTAAATCTGTTTATGAAACTTCTTTTAAATGTGGTTGGGTTTGATTTGGTTTACTGTGCGATCTTTTCAAATTCTTCAGTGAATTTTCAAATTCTTCAGTGAATTAGGGCTAAACACTATAAGTAAGGATATTATAATTATTATTTTCATTGGTTAATCATTAGGACTAAACACCATAAGTAAGGATATTATAATTATTATTTTCACTGGTTAATCAGCGGAATGATTTAGAGATGGTACGAAATAAGTGGTACAGTTTGCGAAAGCGATAGCAATGTTTGTGCCCTGCATTGACGAGACAATTAAAAAAGCTCAGTTGGCCAATTTCAGGTATTTTCGATTGCAGTTGAGATTATTTTCGGCTGTTTCAAGTTAAACGTTCTTGAAATTTCTTAGATTATCCGTTCTTAATTTCCTAGGTGGTGTGAATATGTGATTAAACTAATTTTAGTTTTAGTTTTAATATATTTCTTGAATTATTTGACATTATTCCTCATGAAATCGATGCTTTCTAATTTTCTGTTAAGATACGTTTAAATTAATTGAAATTTTGATAGACTTATGATATTATTGGCCATGGTATCTCTAAAATGTTAGAAGAGAATTCAGTTTTCATGGCCTCTGTGTAGCAGATTTATGGTGATATATTTGATGAAATTATCCTGCAGAATATGTTAAGACGTTTGTCGCATAATTTTGTGCAAGGATTCAATTCTGGATAAAGGATTTTTGTCTCTGCTTTCTGTGGCTTTCTCCCCTGCTTCCTGCACGATGGATGCCTCGACTTGTGCTGTTGGCTCCACATAAACTAAGTAGAAGCTCCGGCCGCCTATTCTGGTAAAAAGGCCAAGTCGATAGATCCCATTAAATGAAATTAATTTTAATAATTTAAATGACATCATAGAATTTTTTACAGAGTACTCGTTATTAGGCATTTGCAGTAGATTTATGTGAATGCATTGATGAAATTATTCCAGAGTACTCATTATTAGGCATTTGCAGTAGATTTATGTGAATGTATTGATTAAATTATTCTACACAATACTTTGTTTCAATGATCTGTGTCTAGGGATTCAATTATGTATAAAGAATTGTTGACTCTACGTTGTACGGCTTACCCCAGTGCTTCCTCTGGGGCCAATGCCTCTGCTGCTTACTCTGGTGCCTCCTCTAGGACCAATTCTCAACTGTAGCTCCGGCTGCCTATCCCTATCCATCTCTATCCGCGTTCATGTATTCCACCGACCATAGTTGGCAACGATTATGATAGCAGACGGCATAGTGAACTGCTTTTAATATTGAATTTATAGGTTAAGGAGAATGAGATATGATGAACGTTGAGCAGAAAAGCGAATGAGAGATGATGAAATTAATACCTCAATTAGAAGGATTGTGTTCTTAATTTAGAGAATATATATGTGAGAGAATTATGTTCTTAATTTAATTTAGAGAATATATGTGTGAGAGAATTAATATTTTGTAGTATAATGTACAAAAGTAATCACCAAAAGTTTGAGAATATCTTCCCAGAAAATTCGATTGCTCTGCTTCAACTACTTACAAGTATCAGACCTTGTAGACTGAGCTTTCTCCACCGCGAAGCATCCATTTAAGTTGAGGAATTTAAGGTTTATGAGACTTGAAAGTGTCCAATTCCTGGCAGTTTCATTCTTGCTAATGTTTATGGCAAGGCAATATTTTGTGAAATGTCAATAGTTTGGAAGCAAGGGTAAACACATTCAACCATCCGGTGCTTTCTTCAATGTGAGATCTCGTAAAACACCCACCGATTCCTAGCTATTGGACAACCGTCCATTGTCCAAGTTGTGTGATGTTTTCACTGGAATTAGGGATCAAACACAACACTGTAGCTAAGAATTGCAATGTCTTAGTTTTCATTAAATAAATTTATCACCAGCAATATCGCGGTGATGCAGTACAGGTGTTGTGGGAGGGAGATTTGGAAATGGTGCACAGGTGGTACGGTTTGCGAATTAAAATTTCAGGTATTTTCGATTACCAAAACACGCTATCATGGTTTTGGGGAAAAGATTAATTAAACTACTATCATGGTTGTGGGGGGAATTAATTAAATTGCTATCATGGGGAAAGTCCATTTTTAAGGTCACAGCCAAGCCAGACACCAATATTGGTGTATGAGACCCCCTTGTTTGTGGGACAAGGGACCCACCTCCGCGCACCGATTTGACTGCTAAGTCTACGAACTACTAAGTCTACGAAGGCATACATACTCTACCCCCCTCTGGTTTTGAACCTGTGACCTCTTAGGAGGAAACACATGCTCTTAACCATTAGGCCCACTCAAGCTGTATGGTTTTGGGGGAAAATATCAATTAAACTGGCGATTAATGATAATTGAGATGGGATGAGACTGCATTGGTTTTTGGGCGTTGTTCTGGGGAGTTATTAAATTTTTTTAATGCATTGGTTTTCAATTTTTCGAAGTTGTGTGAGTATTCAATTAAATTAATTCTAAATTTTAATGAATTAATGAAATTATTTGAGTACTCGTTTCTTTTTCTTTTTTTTTCAAAGTTAATTTAATGGTTGGAATGCTATTTTTAAGTTTTTCGAATTTTTGTATAAATCGATTAACTTAATTTAGATTTTAAAAAACTCGTAGGAATCGTATCACATGGCATGCGTAATCATTTTTAATGTCCATTGTAACAAATTTATGTTGATATGTATTACAGAATACAGTTTTTAAAACCTTTGTATTGTATTTATGCACAAGGATTCAACAATTCCAAATAAGGCATTGTTGCCTCTGCTTTCTCGCATTTTCCCGTGCTTATTCTACAGCTGATGCAGCCTTATGTACTTCCCGTTGCAGCCATATCTGCTTCACTTTCCATGACTCTTTTCATGAAATTAAATGACATGGTCAAATGCTTTCACTATTATTGAAGTTTATATGACATGGTCAAATGATTTTACTCTTGAAGTTAAATATGAGATATATGATTAGACTGTGGGTTGTTGTTTTCTCAGCTTTTGTGAATATGTGGCTAAATTAATATTAATTTTAATATGTTTCTTGAATTATTTGACATTAGTACTGATGAAATTGCTTTCCTTTTTGATGGTTCTGGATTTTTTTTAAAGATTCCATTAAATTAATTTTAATTTTGATAGGCTTATAAAATTATTTGCCATAGTACCTGTAAAATGTTCGAAGAGAATTCCTTTTTCGTGGCATATTTATGTTGAAATATTTGATGAAATCATTCTGCGGGGTATGTTAAAACGTTTGTAGCATATGTTTTGTGCAAGGATTCAATTCCGGATAAATACCTTCTGTGGCTTTCTCCTCTGCTTTTTCAACGACCGGTGCCTCTACTTATGCTGTTGGCTCCCGATAAACTAAGCTCCAACTGCCTGTGCTCCTAAAAAACTAAGTCCGTCCGTAGCTTTTGTGAAGGTTAGATTAAATTAATTTAAGTTTTCGTATACTTATGAAATTATTTGGCATAGTATTTGTGAAAAAAACTAAGTCCGTAGTTTTTGTTTTTGTGAAGATTAGATTAAATTAATTTAAGTTTTCCTATACTTATGAAATTATTTGGCATAGTATCTGTGAAAATGTTTGACAGAGTACTCATTTTTTATTCATTTGCAGTAGATTTATGTCAATGTGTTGATACAATTATTCTAAACAATACATTTTACAATGATCTTTGTCTAGGGATTCAATTCCGACTAAAGAATTGTTGCCTTTAATATTGAATTTTATAGGTTAAGGAGAATGAGATATGATGAAATTGTTTCCTTTAATATTGAATTTTATAGGTTAAGGAGAATGAGATATGATGAAACCTCACCAGAAAAATGAATGAGACATGATGAAATTAATATCGCAATTAGAAGGGAGGCGGAGGGGTTGTCTGCTTAATTTTGTATATTTGGAGAATATATCTATATATGAGAATTAATGTTTGGTGGTATAAAGTACAGAAATACTCCCCCAAAATTTGGGAATATCTTCCCAGAAAATTCGATTGCTCCACTTCAAGTACTTCCAAAGATATCAGGCTAAGGGTTTCGTGAAGCATCCATTTACGTTGAGGAATTTAATGTTTAAGAGACTTGAAAGATTCTCTGATGAGTGCAATTCCGGGCAGTTTTGCAGTGTCACTCTTTACTAATGTTTATGTCAAGGCAATATTTATTTTGTGAAATATCTCTTAAAACACCCACGGTCTGCCGATCCTTTTGGACAAGAGTCTATGGTCAAATGCTTTTACTATTAAAGTTATATGATCCTTTTGGACAACAGTTTATGGTCAAATGCTTTTACTTTTAAAGTTATATGATAGCGAAAATAAGAAATGGTTAACACTGAGCAGGAATTGAAAGGTTACAATGAATTTGTAATGATTAAATTAATTCCTCAATTCAATTCAGCCGAGTTGTTTTTCTTTTGTTTGCAGCTTCCCCCTGTTTCTTACATTCCGCAGTCAAACAATGGGCTCCCGGGCCGGGTTGTGTAGAATTTCAATAGATATGAACCATAGTTTCCTGAAACCACCAATGGCGACAAATACGTGTGAATTTTGTGCAGCCGAAACCATTAATAGCAACAAAACCCACAACCGATCCAACAATGGTTTCATATTTTTTTTACCCCATTGATTTTTCATCTATTTTTTATTCCATTCATTGATTGGCTTAAAATAGTTTTAAGCCTTTTCTTCTCAAAGAATTGCAACTAATCATTTCAAAAAAAATTAGTTAATCATTTGAGTGGTTAAAGAAGTGCAGCTAATCATTTCAAAAAAAAATCAGTTGATCATTTGAGTGGTTAGCTATGCTTTTTGCATTAGCACATTCTCATTTCTCTCTGTTTTGCATATGCCTCATTCTGATTTTCGCTAAGAAATATTTTCTCGTATGTTTATGCTTTATTTATTCTTTTTGCCCATCCTATCTCATTTTTTGAAGTAGGCTGCTTAATATTATCATAGGACCGTATTCTTTTTAATTAATTGGTAGTTCTCATTTCCAAAAAGAATTAATAATGTGTTAGGAAAATTCCGATATCGGAGAGACAAGCACAATAAGGCTAATTAAAAATCTACCTTATTAATTTTATGGAACAAAATTTAAGTATTACCATTTTTAAGGGTTGAGACTAAAATAAATTCAACTAATTAAAAATCTGCCTTATTAACTTGATAGACAGAAATTTACTTATTTAATAATACCAAAATATTTGAAACTAAAATTTCAGAGTCTTTTCGATGTTGGAAGCATAATATATCATGTGGGGTTTACGTGTAGTTTTAGTATCTAACCAGGTTGTTTGTTTTGGGGATGTTTCTTTTGGAATATGAGGTTGGTTTCAATTTTATTGCTTCTTTCACCATTGTATTATCAACGTAATATATATTTACGCTTCACACATAAATTTGGTATTGAAATATAGATTAAATATATAAGTAATAGTTTCAGTACCATACCATGTTGCGCTCTTTATTTTGGGGATATTTGTTTTGGGATATGACGTTGGTTTCAATTTTATTACTTCTTTGACGGTTGTATTATTAACGAAATATATGTTTACACGTCATAGAGAAATTTGGTATTGAAATATAGATTAAATATACAAGTAGTAATTTAATTTTTTTTAGTGTTTAGAGAAATTGATGATTGAGCATTTATTCTCACTTCCATATGATTTCACAGTTTACTAAAAACATAGTAGATCAGAAATTTGGGATATTCTGCTGGAAACATAACATATTATGTTGGATTTATGTGTAGCTTCTAGATCAAACAATAAAATCATGTGTTTAATTGTATGAATAAATTCTAGTTTCAAGCCTATTGCTTCCTTGACCGATATATTTTTAACGAAACATATGTTTACCTCACCAATCAATTTAGTGACGAATTATAAATTAAATATATAAGTAGTAGCTCAATGACAATTGTATTTATTTTGTCCATATAGATTTTGTATTTTGTTTTAATATATTTTAAATATTTTCGCTTAAAACAAGTTAATAAATTATATTATTTACTAAAATGCTAAGACTATATTATATCAAAAACTTGCGACACCACATCAAAAACTTAACATATTATATAAAATTTATGTGTAACTTTTGCATTCAACACTCATGTGATTATCAAAGAAAAGAATACCATCAAAAACTTAACATATTATATAAAATTTATGTGTAACTTTTGCATTCAACACTCATGTGATTATCAAAGAAAAGAATAAATTTGTTTGTAGAAACATATTGTAGAATGTAAAGTAGACTTCGCTTCTATTTTCTAGATAATTGTTTCTATTTAAAAAAAAATATTGTGAGCAAATTATTATGTTAATTGCATTTTATAGTTGGAATTTATGGTTATTTATATTAATAAAAAGTATTTTATTCATATAATTCTACCTTCAACTCCAAAATAATTTTGAATTCTGGCTCATTTACAAAATAATTTTGAATCCTTGGCAACTATCTTATTTACTCACTACAATACCTTAAAACTCTAATATTTATCAAAAACTTGACTTGTAAAACTAAAATGATAAATCTATAAATAATATCACAACTTTCTAAAAACTAAATCCACTTAATTACACCAATTAAGTAAAAAATAAAACCCACCAATTATTAAAAAAGATCAAATTCAAAGCATCTCCCAGATATAAGGAGAGGGGAAATCACAAGTCCTATCCAAAAATCATGAGATCAACACTAATCCTAACACAACACAAAACATCTACATCAACAACTAAAGCAGACATACAGATGTTCCCAATGAAGCATTTGCAACTATTTGCCAACCTGTGACTATGGAGCATTTGGACCATAAACCATTGAGTTGTTGTGTTTGTTATCATGTAGGTGTAGTTTAGCGGCCCTTCTGAAAGGGAAAAGAAAAAATTAACACTTTAGTTTTTGAGATTTATTTACATTTTTCTTTTTGTAATTTAATTTAATTTAATTTATGATTTATAAAAAGATATAACAAGAATTTTACCGACAATTTATAATTTAGTAGGGAGGAGATAGGAGAGATTGAGCGTAAAAATTTAAATATTAGCTCTTCATAATTTAGTATAGAGGAGATAGGAGGGATTGAGCCTAAACATTTAAAAATTAGTTCAATATGAGAAATTGGTGTAGTGTTTTTAAAAGGAAAAATTGCATTAATAATTAAACATAATGTTGGCTCAATCAAAAACATTTTGAAAACATTGATATAAAATTATAAATAATTTTTGCTAAAAAAATCCATAATATGCATATCACATTAAAAGAAATTTAAGTAATGGTGTGAAGGTCACAACTTACATCCAATCATGTTAAGCGCTGGTGTGGCACAAGCCCGATGCTACTCAACCCACTTACAAACTAGAAAAAAGAAAAGATGTAAGTAATAATGATTCATATTCGCAATCATAAAATACAATTAATAAATATGTAAAGATTAATTAATTTAATTTTTCCCTAGAAAATAAAATTAAAATTCATATTCGTCCACATGGGGTAGCTCAAGCGGTAAGGGTCGTGGAAATGAAGTCTCACCGAACCGGAAGTCTTGGGTTCAAATCTTGGGCTACCCCTCCCCCGTAGAGGGGTACATAATGGACATGTAAATCAGAGAGTTTTTCCTATTTATCTGCATATTTATTATCAACACTCCATAAAACATTAAAAAAATTAAATTTATAAAATTTATAAAAATATCAAAGAAAATTTCCCCATATATATGTAACTAAATATATTATCAAATTTTTTATAAAACTAAAAATAAGGATACATATATTATTGAATTTTCATAAAACTAAAAATAATTAAGGATATAGTGGTGTGAAATTTATATAAAGATAAATATTAATATAGATCCATCTTAAGTTGGGATCTGCTAGCACCCACAACAATCAAATTTCTTTAGGTGCAAATTTCAATCACAAAGAGATTTGCAATTGAGAAATTTGATCCCTCTCTGAGGGGTAGTATATCCATATCTTAAGATAAATTTATCTTGAGATAAGATAAAAATCAAAGTATCAAATTTTCATCATTTATAATTTAATCTAAACAAATTTAATGATATTATGAAAATATTAAGATAATGAACATTGATTGCATATTTTTGTGGTCGGATTTTGAAGAATGGTTATTCAGAAATAAATCCAAGGTATCCATTTTATTTTTATTGTGGATGCTTTTATTCAATGGCATATCCCCTCATCCGGACATATGTGCCTAAAGAAGAATTTCATAGATCTAAGGGTTATATAGAAGTAACGTGAGAGAGAAGGGTTATGTAGAAGTAAGGGTGGGAGAGAAGAGAACCAATGGATGGTTGGATAATGGATGCAGAGAATATAGAAAATCTTAAGAAAATCCGCTAGAGAAAAAATGTAGAGGACAGAGCCAAAGAAAAAAAAAAAAAAGGAAAAACCTAAAAATAAAGGTAATTCAATCTGGGATAATATAATTCCAAGAAGCACTTTGAAATAATAAAAGTTTTATTTTCAGTGAGGGTTTAGGATTTACTATAATAGCGATTGTGCTATGTAATATAAATGGTTAATATGTGGATAATATCAATTCAAAAAATAATATAAGGTAACCTTGACCCATAAAATAAATTTATGGATAAATTAATTAATTAATTAATAGTAATTTTTTAAGGATATAGAGAGAATTTCATAAGAAAAATAGAGATATAATGGAGATGAAATAGAGATGAATAAAATAGTGCAGTGAGCAAAGGAGATAGGTAAAGAAAGACACAAATGCGATATAATGCAGAGACGGGAGCATTAATAAAAAAGTGATGCCTTACTTAAGGAAATACTAAGATACAGAAACAAAAATAAACTAGATAAAGGACCAATGACAAGGGTAAAAGGGAAGGTGGGGCCATCAACGGAAGAGAAACAAGGGAAAGGAAAACGGGGCTGAGGGGAAAAAGGGAAGGTGGGGCCAACAACGCAAGAGAAACAAGGGAAAGGAAAGGGGGGCATTGGGGAAGGCAAGGGAGGACAAAGGGAGGAAAATTAAGCGGAATATCATATAGTATGGGTAGTCTAATAAGGAGAGCGAATTTGTGTAGAATTCGAGGAAAATTAAGCGCAATATCATATAGTATGGGTAGTGTAATAAGGAGAGCGAATTTTTGTAGAATCCAGGTACAGTGTCCCTATTGAGATTGTTTCGATGCTTTATAATTTCCAAGCCCTCTCTAAATATTATCTTAAATTAATAGTTTTCTTTTTTGATGATTTGAATGTCTTCTAAACAAATATGACGTGTGGAATGTTTGGAGTACTGCGCAAGTGTTGAAGTGTGTATAAGTTCATTTAAAAAACAATGAAATTTCATCTTATATTTAATATAAATATATTTACAAAATAATTTATCTTTTTCCATGTATTTTTAATATTAATATAAAAAATAGTATCCTTTAATAGAATTAAATTTCTTTATGTAATTTAAACATTAATATGAATTCTTTTGGTTATCTTAGCTTTGCAACTCGCTCTACGTGAATGCACATCTATGGTTTATGCTTGAGTCCTCCACGGTTTTAACTTATTCACCCTTGTTCATCTAATACAGCCGTGAAAAATCCCCATTTTGATTCGCGATCAATTACCACCCAGGGAGGAGGGGTTCCTGACACCTCCAACCCATCTTCTAAACAACCCCATCATTCGTCCTCGATCCCTCTCAAGCCCAAATCAAGTGACACCATGGATATCGACAGGCCTCACACCTCCCTCCCAGAATTGTCGGGAGCACAAAATCACTCTACCCCAAACACCTACATTCCTAAATCCCTGGAGATCCCCACGCTGAGCATCTACAAATTCATCGGCATCTAGCTTACTGATAAATCCCTTCTGGAGTGAATTGGGCTCGGGCGGAAACTGAAATCCCACTACAATGTTTAACTCAGCTATAAAGGGTTATTCATTGTGATATTTTATTAGGTCTAATATCTCTGTGTCGTAATGGAAGGAGGCCCTTAATTCTTCAACTTCATTAGCCTCTACATGCGTTAATGTGTAGAAATTTCTACCCTGACAAATATGAATTCTCATGGAAACCAATTTAGATATGTTGTACTCTCTCCCACAAGAGTACTAGGACCCTGGAACCCTAGTTGAAATTGGCAACAAGCTAGGCAAATGTGTTCATCTCTCGGAGAAAACCAAGCAAGGAACGCACGCCTCCTACGCTAAGATCTATCTCTATATGAGCATATCAGACACTCTTCCATAATTCATAGCCCTAGAATCTGAGGACATTGATTGGATCCAAATTCTTGACTATGAACATGCCCCCTTCATGTGTCGCAACTGCAATGAACATTTTCATTTCCAACTCACTTCCCCGAAGTGATCTGAGAAGGGCGAAGCAACCAAGGACGACAATGTATTGACAAAATCCCCTCCAAATGGCAGTATACCAAGAATCCAATGGATCCAAGGCACCCAAAAAGCATGCCACTCGCAACAGCTTTGAAGAGCCTACATCTCTTCAGAAAAGTATAAAAGAGCAAGCCTCAATCTCTATTCCAAGAACCCAACAAACCCATGTCCTAGCCATGGATAGGCTGGGAAAGTCAATCCTTGGCAAGTTCCAACATCATCCACCACAGTAGCTCCTGGTACCCCAGCCATGCAAGGAGCGGAGACCCCCTCAGCACACACTGAGGATGTCGATATGACAGAAGAGGAAGATTTCATAGGCTTAGATGGATTGTATATACTAGCCATGGAGGATGCATGAGGGAGGAACAACCTCAAGGCTATCCCCCAAAGGGGCAGCTATAGGAATGACAAGAGCGTTGAGAATGAATACCTCATGTATAGTGATCCTTTGATCAATTAAGGGATAGTTAGGAGCCATATATGATGAATCGTTATGCCAGAGATTTGGTTTAGAGAATCATTGATAAGAGGACAAACGTTGAAGTCCCAAAGAGCATTTCGTCCTGGTGGAGAAAGAGGGTTGGTAGAGGGCATATCATTGAGCCTATGTTCAATCATTCTAGAGGAAGATAGAAGATTGATAGTGGCAGTATTTATTGTAGGAGATGTAAGCATTCTGAATTTGCACAAGTTGTGGTGATCAGCAGAAGAGGATGAAAAGTACTTCCGAGATGTGTCGAAGCTACGCAGATTTAAATAGTTGTAGGAGTTCCACATTAGCGAGTAGGTCAAGTGTATCTTGTTCAGGGAAATATTGGTGATCATAGTTATTGACACCAAGCCCTATTCATTTGAGTATCATAGATGTATGTAAGGGTCGTGATCCCTAGTATGGGGTCCCTAAGTTTCTTGTATTAAGATTTGTAATATAGCAAGTTGTGGGTTAAAAATTGTCGTTTGTACCAGCTAATTCACTGTTGTATGTTCTTTGTAGAGAAAAGTTCTTATCTTGTGGCATTTGAATGTGTTTTTGATCGTGATCTTAGACTCAAACCTAATTCTTAGTGTCGTAGAAAAATCAACACTATGGTCCCTGGATTCCGTTGTAAAAGATTGGAATTATGGCATACAAATTGGAGTTGCATCCATCATCATGTATACAACTACTCCTCCATATTTTTATCTTAAATAAGGTAATCAATGACAATATCCAAATTCATATTACTTTGGTAGATATTAATGAAGAAGAGAAAATCATATTAGAAGCAAAAACAATCTTTGAATAAAGGATGAAGAAACTACGAAATCGAATAATTATTGAATTCCTCATCAAGTGGAAAAACCTATTAGTAGATGAGGTGGCATGGTAATATGAGTACTTCATGCATAAGCATCCACAGTTAATCAAGCTATGAAGGCAACACTTTTTTGAAGAGGAGAGCATCTTAAGCCATAGGTATTGAATTACTATATTTGTATTACTATATTAATACTATCCTTATTGGTTTCTAGACCCTTTTATTTTAATTGTACCCATTGTCACCTATCTATACCAAGGATACCTAGTTTTAGAGAGCATATCAACTTGTACATTGGTTATATTGCGAAAGGAGGTTTCCCTTCTAAATAGGGTTCACAGTCATTCTTCCCTTTCACTCTCAACTAATTAAGTTACTTGTTTTTCTCTTTTTCTGCTACTTGGGTGTTTCGATGCATAACATTGATTCATCAAACTTGTAAATATTTCTAGAGCATTGGTCATCCCAAAAGGTACCACCACAAATTCATAGTATCCAAACCAAGTTTTAAACGCTTCCTTTGCAATATCTTCTTCCTTATTTTTCAATTTAGACATCAAAGACCATTATATATCAATTTTAGAAAATACCATGACTTCTTTCATTCAATCAAAATATCATCAATTTGAGGTAAGGTGTATTCATTTTTAATTGTGTTTGTATTTACCTACTTGTATTCAATGAAATGCCTCTAAGACACATATTTATCTCATATAAAAATCACGAGTTCTCCCCAAGTTTATATACTAGGTCAAATCAACCATTCAATATATTTTGAAGTTGCATGTGTAAATCCTACAATTCTAGAATAATCATGCAATATAGAGGCTTGGAAATAGCTTATATTCGTGGTTTAAGTTCAGCGGTAAATTATATCTCACATTTTAATGGTAGTCTAGCTAACTCTTCTAGAAATGCATCATGAAACTCTAACAAATATGATGATGTTATATATCTTTTGAATATTTATTCTAGTTCGTAGCCACTACTGCACGCATAAAACAACCTTGTCTAAGACTCTTTTTCAGTTGTAAGGCTGAAAAGAATCTTAGAGTTTCTTCTCTCTTGGTTCCTACCAAGATTCTCCTTTTCCATAAATCATCTACAAATTAAAGTAACTTAACTTTCATTTCTAGAATTATTTCATGAGCTCCCAGCCAATCCATAAGAATTATAAGATATGATCCCAAGGTACTAATGTAACAACCCAAGTGAAAATTCCATGTAAATAAAGTTAATAAAGGCATAATAATAACCGATTATGGCACAATTATTCCAGGTTGAATGTTGGGCAAAAACATCCTAATGAGGTTGCTCATTTGGTTTATTATGCTAAGTAAATTGGAAAAGGATTTGGAAAGGAAAAGTGGCATTTTTGGCAATTTATTTATGAAAATAATGGAAATTAGGATAAAATGAAGGTCAAAGGTCAAAGGTTTCAGGTGAGGATGAAAATTAATAAAAATAATGGGAAAATGAAGAATATAGATTCCACATTAATAAAAAGGCTTATGAGGATCAGTTGGTACCTTTTTGTCAGTTCAGTTTTGGATCTATCTCTCTCTCTCTCACTCTCGGACACTTAGAGTTTTATTGGAGCACTTCAATGTTGGATCAAGAAAGGAAAAGAGGAAGCAAATATCAAGCAACAAAAAGTAGGATTAGGCAGCTAGAATGGGTTTACTTGCAGGGATCAATTTGCATGTGTGATTTCCTTGCTAGATTTGGCATGCATGGTTATCTCTGTGTGTTCTTGGTTATGTTTTTTCATTGCCATGGATTTTTCCAGGTGTGGCAGTGCTCTTCGGCCTTTCCTTTCCATTTCTGGTTAGCATAGAGGTGATGGGTTCTCATGTTTTGGTGGCGTTGGGTTGTTGGATGGGCTCGACGCTGAGTGAGGCGGATCTCTGAAAGGAAAAACACATGGCATAGTGATCCCTGATCTAGACTATGGATTGTGGTAAATCCACTGGCTTAGTAACCCCTGAACCAGACGGTGGGTTACCGTAAATCCAGGTATCGTGTGCCTCGTTGGGCCTAGGAATCCTCGACTGGTGAATGGCGAGATATACAATAAATTCTAGAGGTGGGGTCCCTCGATCAGGCCTAGGAATGATTTTATGTGAATGGCGGGATATGTGGTAAATCCTGGAGGGTGTTGTGTCGATCATGGCCTAGTGACCCTTGAATCAAACTATGGGATGTCGTAAAGCCTAGGGACTAGGAGGTAGTAAAATTCCTCATGATATAGGTGGAGAAATCTGGTGGCGTCCATGCTCATCCGTTTCTTCTTTCGGTTATGAGTACCGCGTTCATGTTTGGAATATGGCACGAGAGTGGTTGGATGAAGAGAGAATCGGCTCATCGAATCTATGGTTGGGTGGAACAGGGTAGTCGCATACTGGGTTGGTTTTTGCATTCATCAATAAGAGATCCTTTCCTTGGTATTTTAGGTGTAAATGTACTGGTTCATTTGTGGCATATATGGCTATTGTATGCTCATTATTTCTATTGTCTATATGCTGGTTATGAATATGTTTTATGACAGTGACAATGTATGGTTGTCATCGCGTTTTGATTTGTAAATGAATGAGTAATGAACATATGACCTAATAGATATGTGATAAATCACCAATGCTTCCAGATATTGAATTATTATATTAATATTATTATATTAATATTGTCCTTATTGGTTGCTAGACCCTTTTATTGTAATTGTACCCATTGTCACCTATATATACCAAGGATACCTAGATTTAGAGGCCATATCAACTTGTACACGGGTTATATTGTGAAAGGAGGTTTCCCTTTTAAAGAGGGTTCACAATCATTATTCTCTTTCATTCTCAACTCATCGAGTTACTTATTTTTCTCTTTTTTTTCTACTAGGGTGTTTCGATGCATAACATTGATTCATCAAACTTGTAAATATTTCTACACCATTGGTCAGCCCAAAAGGTACCACCACAAATTCATAGTAGCCAACCAAGCTTTAAATGTTTCCTTTGCAATATCTTCTTCCTTATTTTTCAATCTAGATATCAAAGACCATTATATATCAATTTTAGAAAATACCGTGACTTATTTCATTCAATCAAAATATCATGAATTTGACGTAGGGCGTATTGATTTTTAATTGTGCTTGTATTTACCTACTTGTAGTCAATGTAATGCCTCCAAGACACATATTTCATTCATAAAAAAATCACCAGTTCTCCCCAAGTTTATATACTAGGTTAAGTCAACCCTTCAATATATTTTCAAGTCGTGTGTGTAAATCCTCCAATTCTATTATAATCATACAATATAGAGGCTTGGAAATAGGCTATATTCGTGCTTTAAGTTCAATAGTAAATTATATCTCGCATTTTAATGGTAGTCTAAGAAACTTTTCTAGAAATGCATCAAGAAATTCTAACAATATTTGATGATGTTATATATCTTTCGAATATTTTTCTAGTTCATAGCAACTACCACATACATAAAACACCCTTGTCTAAGACCCATTTTCAGTTGTAAGGCTGAAAAGAATCTTAGAGTTGCTTATCTCTTCGTTCCTACCAAGATTCTCCTTTTCCCTAAATCATCTACAAATTAAAGTAACTTACCTTTCATATCTAAAATTATTTCATGAGCTCCCAACCAATCTGTACCACGAAATATAACATAGAATCCCAAGGTGGTAATATATGATAGTATCTACGTACTGCATGCTCTCAAATTAAGTTCGTAATATTTTAACAAGTGTTCTACCTCCTTTTAATAATTAAATTCATCTCAACCAATTTATAATGAATTTCCTTGCATGCCATTAAACCACATCTAAATAATGAATTTGGAGAAATACAAGTTTTATTGTCTTTTGGATCAATTAATAAAGAAAATTTAATTCCATTTATTTTACCTACAATCTACAAGATTGTATATTGATGTTCTACTTGATAATTATTCACCGTAACATGAATCGTATGTGTCTTATGTTAGGTTAATATTGACTCACAAAGTAGTTAAGATAACCCTGATTTTGGTCATTGACCGATTTATCATTGGTGTTTTATGAGCCCATGCCATGGGTGACCCATGGTATTTAATGTAATGAATCCTATTTAAAGACTTGAAGAGCTCCATAAAATGCCTCAAGTGGCCTAGTGTTTCGTCAACTCAATGGATAAGGTTGATATATATCTGTGTGTGTGTGTGCTTAGTTCTAATTTTCCCACTAAATGGTTTCTAGGGCAAATATCGACTCTTTTCTACATGTGTACCATGAGTTTATTTCATTTCTCTAGTTACACTCCATTCTTAACATGTGGTATCATAGCACAATAAGAGAAATAACATAAACACAAATGATTATACACATGGAAAACATGTACATAAGAGTCAGTATTTACTTTGGACACACTTTACCAAGAAAGCCAACACTCGAGATATATATCTTTGTTACCATAATCCAAGCCAGCCAAGCTCCAAGCCACTGGAGGTATTTTACAATGGATTCCTTTGGGCGTTGAAATAAGCTTAATCACATCAAATATCATGGGAAAATGCCATGGGTTTCCCAATACCAAGATCCTATAAACCACCGAAAACAATCATGTTAATGACCAAATCAAGTATATTGCATATGCTAAGAATAAGTTGTGGACCTATGGAATACTAATGTAAGTCTATTGAGTGATCAATTATATAATAGTGTTGAAGGGTACCAGAAGGTATCCTTAGTTGGATCATTGATGAGATCAAGCAAAAATACCAAAAACTCTTGTATATGAGTTTGATATGGTTTTCATGTCAATGATGCATAGCAGTTGGAGAAACTAGAGAACATTATGGGGGTAATATGAGACGAAACAGGGACACTTTATGTGAAGTGATTTCAATGTGTAGGGAATTTACCCAAGTGGATGAATGCAAATTTGCGTCAGCGTGGTTCAGCTCATCATGACTATGTATAAGATTAGTTATGCCCCTTGAGGTCAACAATTATTGTAGTTTCCTCAGAGTTATTAATTTGATAAGATCTAAGGTCTTTAACCACCCATAGGTGCAGGCATGAAAATATCGTCACTACAGGAGGTGGAATGATTTAGTAGCATCCATGAATGAAGTTATGTTAAACCTTGAGAATAAATCTCCAATTTAATAGGATCTCCCAAGAACCTTTGATTTCACAGTAGCATTAGTGGCTTTAATGGATTCCACCCAACCATTAAAGAAAGAACAAGAAATGAGAGTTATGGGAAAGGATAATTTACATTGACACACTAGGGGAGAACTCACTATCAAAGAAATTACACCCGCAAGTCTCCTAAATCAAATGATCATGTATTTTAGCACCAAGATGGAAAAAATTCATTAGGAATGATCGGTTACAAATTAATGGAGTTGGAGCTATTACAGTTAGACAAAGGAATGTTTAGATATCACACAGTGGAACTTGCTTCAGCATGGCATCAAATATTCAAACCATACAATTCAAGGTTTTCATTGTGATTATAACAAACATCCTTTCCTCCTACTAAAGAAATCATCCCTTAGTGTTAAACCTAATGAACTGATTTCTTACACGAAGTGATGGTTCATGGGTATGTGAACCATGGTAAATGAAACCTAGAAAAACATCACAAGAATTGACATGGAACATAGTAGAAGCACATGGATGTAGATTCGAATATAAAGAAATACTCAAATAAGGAGTGTCTACTTCAGCGTGTTGTATTTGGAGCAGAGAGGGATGTTGGTAAATAATATGGTAGATGTTTCTTGCGGCTCATGGGTTCTCCCATAAAGAGGGAGTAGACTATGAGGAGGCTTTTTCTCCTGTAGCCAAATATTCCTTTATTGAAGAATTTATTTCAATAGCTTTTGAGACAAGGTGAAACATCCACCAGATGGATGTGAAGATCACCTTCATCAATTTCATCATTGAGGAAGAAGTCTATATCGAGCAACCATATGGGTTTTAAGTCCATGATAGAGAGACTTATGTATGTAGCTTTAATAGATCGCTATATGGACTCCAACACGTACCCAAGGCATGGTATTCCAGGAGCGATAACAATATTCAAAACATAGGCTTCACCAAGAGTAAGGTGGATCCCAACCTATACTTCTTGTTGATTGGGTCTAAGCCCCACATTTTAGTGTTGTATGTGGATGATCTAATTCGAATAGGTGTAAAGAGATTGATTGCGTGTTGTATTTTAGATATAGCATTAGAATTTGAGATGAGGGATATCAAGTCGATGCATCACTTTCTCAGAATTTGCAGGAAACAGGCGAGATTCGCCTTAGGCAGGGGAAGTACAAACTAAAGAATCGTCTCCAGTGTCAAATTTGCACCCATCTTCGCTCCTATTGTCTTTACACTCGTAGCTTAAAAATAGAGTTCATCTCTTTTGTCTTCAGCCAAAAATCCCTCGTTTCATAGATTTTTGGTGCTTCGTGTGTTCTCTACATAATAAGCATATGAGCCTATCGTTTTGTGTCTATTTTGCACACTTTGATCGTTCTCCCTCTCCACGAAACTACCAAAAGACTCTCTCACTTTGCACCTCTGACATTTTTGGTTCACAAACTCCTTTCTTTCTTTGCCACATTCCACAAGAAAATGGGAGAGTATGGGAGATCGTCCTCCACTCAAGCTGCCCAGTCTGACTTTAATGTTGTCAGCACAAGGCATTTTATGGTTAGGTGGGTAGTCATGACAATTAATAGATGTTGGTATGGTCCTACCCGTGGCATGCCATAGGAGAACAAACCAGCGCGCAAGAGGCCCTCAACAGGCACGCAACAGTGTATGACATGCCTTCCCTCTAAGAGCTTTGGATATGTATGCTCCTCCCTTCAGCTGGTCATCACTTTATTTCCACATATATTTCGTATACATCCATAGTTCACATAGTCATGCTAAAATACACGGGTTTTCATGAAAAAGTGTTGTTACACTCATAACTAAGACTTGTTCATCACCTCGAAGCTCATATTTTTATAGTTATTCTGAAAGATTCTAGTTTCCTTGTGCTCCATAAACCTAATAAATAAGAAATCATTTTGATAACCTTAATAATAGAAACCTTATTATCCTCTCTATGTATATGTTTTAGTTCCAAAAATCCCAAATCAACAAACACTGTAACTTCTACACCATGATATCTTAACATTTTCCAAGTTGTGTTAACATTCTTCTTATGATTCACAAAATGATGAAAATACTTAGTGTTTTCATCTTCTTTACGAATCCACAAGGCTCTACTTTAAGTATATGATTATTTTCGTTATTATTCAAAAACTTGATCATCGAAACCAACTACAACTTGACTAAAGAAAGCTTCCAAATTATTTGTTAATTCTTGCTCATACCCAATTTTATTTTGATGTGTCTAAATCAAAAAGCATTATTTTGTCCTTTCTACATTGTTGGTGGAATGAATAAATACTAACTTACAAGTCCAATTAGCTTTTATGATTATTTTCATTTTTTTGGCTTTCCCGCGAGGGAATTTTAACGGGTCACTTTCTTGCAAATTTTAATTGCAAGAAGTTTCTAGTAGGCCAATTATATTTTATGATATCTATATAGTCATTTAGTAGTCAGATTGAATTTAAATGGTTTCCCACTATGTGCTCCAATCTTCTAGAGCACTGGCTGGTGAACAAATTAACCATGCCACGGAAGTCCACACCCTCACCAACCCGCAACCCTTAATAAAAAAAGCAATAACTTCATTCCTAAAAATTATATTCTACCTCTTTTGGCTATTTTTGAGTTCACTCAACCTTAAACCTCTCCAGGCAAAGAATGCCTTCATTGCCTTTGCATTCAATAGACCAAAATCTTTTGTTCTCTTAAAAAAATGATAATAAATCATGATAGTTCATTTGGGTCTCCGGTGGATTTTAAATACGTCTACTACAAAGTTTAGATTACCTACCATTCTAACACTGTTTGCATAACACATTTAGTAATAAATGTTTGCTGCTGAGTAAAAATTATTTAATTAAAATAACATGATGTATAAAATTTTACCATTTTATTGTGCAGCATTAAACACTCAAACTATGCCAACCAAAAAATTTAATAAATATATAACTAAGCTAACTAAAAGAGTTTAATAAATATTTAATTATTGGTCTTAAAAAAATATTCAAAATAACTTGTAAATATTACTACTATTGTAAAAACGTGATTTCAACCAGAATCATGTTCAAATAGTCATGTCAGTTAAAGTAGTTGAAATTGTTGAATTCAGGCTTCATGACTTCTATAAACAAGCGTAGTCTTTATAATTTAACAGTTGGACAATCAGGCTCCATGACTTCTATAAACAAGCGTAGTCTTTATAATTTAACAGTTGGACAATCATGATATATTTACTTATACAACAAGGTAATAGATGCTCGATGGTTATTTCTCTTCTATAGAGATTTACAGATATTATTGAAAAAAAATATATTAAACCAATAATAAAATTTCTATTAATAAATTTTATAAAAACATAAGTAAAAAAAAAAGTTTCAAAAAGGTTACTTTCTGTTTTTAAAAAAGTTACATGAACGACTTTCCATTTTTTTACAAGTTGTATGAACGTTTAATGGATCAAAATTAAAAGAAAATTAAAACCTCCATTACCCTTTAATGGAAAAAAATTAAAAGAAAAGCTTTGGATCCTCCATTACATTGCCGTTTGAATGCTTTTCATACCGATATAAATAATGGCCGCACCTTTTACCATTGTTCTCGATGTAGTAAATGTTTGAGCCCTTGTTTTTTTTGAAGATTTATGGTCTTGTGTTTGTTTCAACCATCAGGGGATCGGCAATGGTCTTGTGTTTGTTTCAAGCATCAGGGGATCGGCAAATTCTTGCTCACCTGTTGTTTTTGTTTTCTCTGGTTTATTGCTCTGCCGTTCTGGCTTTGTTGTTTTCGTTTTCTCTGGGTTTATTGCTGGGCGATTTGATTCAGTTATCGTGTATATAATTTTATTTGATTTGGCCGGCTTTTGTCCTTTTTATTTTCTTTGCAGCGTTCTCTATGGGCATGTTAAATCTGTTTATGGAACTTCTTTTAAATGTGGTTGGGTTTGATTTGGTTTAGTGTGCGATCTTTTCAAATTCTTCAGTAAATTAGGGCTAAACACTATAAGTAAGGATATTATCATTATTATTTTCACGGGTTAATCATTAGGACTAAACACCATAAGTAAGGATATTATAATTATTATTTTCACTGGTTAATCAGCGGAATGATTTAGAGATGGTACGAAAGAAGTGGTACAGTTTGCGAAAGCGATAGCAATTTGTGCCCTGCATTGACGAGACAATTAAAAAAGCTCAGTTGGCGAATTTCAGGTATTTTCGATTGCAGTTGAGATTATTTTCGGCTGTTTCAAGTTAGACGTTCTTGAAATTTCTTAGATTATCCGTTCTTAATTTCCTAGGTGGTGTGAATATGTGATTAAACTAATTTTAGTTTTAGTTTTAATATATTTCTTGAATTATTTGACATTATTCCTCATGAAATCGATGCTTTCTAATTTTCTGTTAAGATACGTTTAAATTAATTGAAATTTTGATAGACTTATGATATTATTGGCCATGGTATCTCTAAAATGTTAGAAGAGAATTCAGTTTTCATGGCCTCTGTGTAGCAGATTTATGGTGATATATTTGATGAAATTATCCTGCAGAATATGTTAAGACGTTTGTCGCATAATTTTGTGCAAGGATTCAATTCTGGATAAAGGATTTTTGTCTCTGCTTTCTGTGGCTTTCTCCTCTGCTTCCTGCGCGATGGATGCCTCGACTTATGCTGTTGGCTCCACATAAACTAAGTAGAAGCTCCGGATAGATCCCATTAAATTAAATTAATTTTAATAATTTAAATGACATCAGAGAATTTTTGACAGAGTACTCGTTATTAGGCATTTGCAGTAGATTTATGTGAATGCATTGATGAAATTATTCCAGAGTACTCGTTATTAGGCATTTGCAGTAGATTTATGTGAATGTATTGATTAAATTATTCTACACAATACTTTGTTTCAATGATCTGTGTCTAGGGATTCAATTCTGTATAAAGAATTGTTGACTCTACGTTGTACGGCTTACCCCAGTGCTTCCTCTGGGGCCAATGCCTCTGCTGGTTACTCTGGTGCCTCCTCTAGGACCAATTCTCAACTGTAGCTCCGGCTGCCTATCCCTATCCATCTTTATCTTCGTTCATGTATTCCACCGACCATAGCTGGCAACGATTATGATAGCAGACGACATAGTGAACTGCTTTTAATATTGAATTTATAGGTTAAGGAGAATGAGATATGATGAACGTTGAGCAGAAAAGCGAATGAGAGATGATGAAATTAATACTTCAATTAAAAGGATTGTGTTCTTAATTTAGAGAATATATATGTGAGAGAATTATGTTCTTAATTTAATTTAGAGAATATATGTGTGAGAGAATTAATATTTTGTAGTATAATGTACAAAAGTAATCACCAAAAGTTTGAGAATATCTTCCCAGAAAATTCGATTGCTCTGCTTCAACTACTTACAAGTATCAGACCTTGTATCCTTTTCTTCTTAAAGAATTGCAACTAATCATTTCAAAAAAAAAATCAGTTAGTTAATCATTTGAGTGGTTAAAGAAGTGCAGCTAATCATTTCAAAAAAAAATCACTTGATCATTTGAGTGGTTAGCTATGCTTTTTGCATTAGCACATTCTCATTTCTCTCTGTTTTGCATATGCCTCATTCTGATTTTCGCTAAGAAATATTTTCTCGTATGTTTATGCTTTATTTATTCTTTTTGCCCATCCTATCTCATTTTTTTAAAGTAGGCTGCTTAATATTATCATAGGACCGTATTCTTTTTAATTAATTGGTAGTTCTCATTTCCAAAAAGAATTAATAATGTGTTAGGAAAATTCTGATATCGGAGAGACAAGCACAATAAGGCTAATTAAAAATCTACCTTATTAATTTTATGGAACAAAATTTAAGTATTCAATAATACCATTTTTAAGGGTTGAGACTAAAATAAATTCAACTAATTAAAAATCTGCCTTATTAACTTGATGGACAGAAATTTACTTATTTAATAATACCAAAATATTTGAAACTAAAATTTCAGAGTCTTTTCGATGTTGGAAGCATAATATATCATGTGGGGTTTACGTGTAGTTTTAGTATCTAACCAGGTTGTTTATTTTGGGGATGTTTCTTTTGGAATATGAGGTTGGTTTCAATTTTATTGCTTCTTTCACCATTGTATTATCAACGTAATATATATTTACGCTTCACACATAAATTTGGTATTGAAATATAGATTAAATATGTAAGTAATAGTTTCAGTACCATACCATGTTGCGCTCTTTATTTTGGGGATATTTGTTTTGGGATATGACGTTGGTTTCAATTTTATTACTTCTTTGACGATTGTATTATTAACGAAATATATGTTTACACGTCGTAGAGAAATTTGGTATTGAAATATAGATTAAATATACAAGTAGTAATTTAATTTTTTTTAGTGTTTAGAGAAATTGATGATTGAGCATTTATTCTCACTTGCATATGATTTCACAGTTTACTAAAAACATAGTAGATCAGAAAATTGGGATATTTTGCTGGAAACATAACATATTATGTTGGATTTATGTGTAGCTTCTAGATCAAACAATAAAATCATGTGTTTAATTGTATGAATAAATTCTAGTTTCAAGCCTATTGCTTCCTTGACCGATATATTTTTAACGAAACATATCTTTACCTCACCAATCAATTTAGTGACCAATTATAAATTAAATATATAAGTAGTAGCTCAATGACAATTGTATTTATTTTGTCCATATAGATTTTGTATTTTGTTTTAATATATTTTAAATATTTTCGCTTAAAACAAGTTAATAAATTATATTATTTACTAAAATGCTAAGACTATATTATATCAAAAACTTGCAACACCACATCAAAAACTTAACATATTATATAAAATTTACGTGTAACTTTGGCATTCAACACTCATGTGATTATCAAAGAAAAGAATACCATCAAAAACTTAACATATTATATAAAATTTATGTGTAACTTTTGCATTCAACACTCATGTGATTATCAAAGAAAAGAATAAATTTGTTTGTAGAAACATATTGTAGAATGTAAAGTAGACTTCGCTTCTATTTTCTAGATAATTGTTTCTATTTAAAAAAAATATATTGTGAGCAAATTGTTATGTTAATTGCATTTTATAGTTGGAATTTATGGTTATTTTTATATTAATAAAAAGTATTTTATTCATATAATTCTACCTTCAACTCCAAAATAATTTTGAATTCTGGCTCATTTACAAAATAATTTTGAATCGTTGGCAACTATCTTATTTACTCACTACAATACCTTAAAACTCTAATATTTATCAAAAACTTGACTTGTAAAACTAAAATGATAAATCTATAAATAATATCACAACTTTCTAAAAACTAAATCCACTTAATTACACCAATTAAGTAAAAAAATAAAACCCACCAATTATTAAAAAAGATCAAATTCAAAGCATCTCCCAGATATAAGGAGAGGGGAAATCACAAGTCCTATCAAAAAATCATGAGATCAACACTAATCCTAACACAACACAAAACATCTACGTCAACAACTAAAGCAGACACACAGATGTTCCCAATGAAGCATTTGCAACTATTTGCCAACCTGTGACTATGGAGCATTTGGACCATAAACCATTGAGTGAGCTCTGTTAAAACGAGGTCCCCCACCCAGTACTCTTGCGTATGTTGGTGTGTTTGTTATCATGTAGGTGTAGTTTAGCGGCCCTTCTGAAAGGGAAAAGAAAAAATTAACACTTTAGTTTTTGAGATTTATTTACATTTTTATTTTTATAATTTAATTTAATTTAATTTATGATTTATAAAAAGATATAACAAGAATTTTACGGACAATTTATAATTTAGTATGGAGGAGATAGGAGAGATTGAGCGTAAAAATTTAAATATTAGCTCTTTATAATTTAGTATAGAGGAGATAGGAGGGATTGAGCCTAAACATTTAAAAATTAGTTCAATATGAGAAATTGGTGTAGTGTTTTTAAAAGGAAAAATTACATTAATAATTAAACATAATGTTGGCTCAATCAAAAACATTTTGAAAACATTGATATAAAATTATAAATAATTTTTGCTAAAAAAATCCATAATATGCATATCACATTAAAAGAAATTTAAGTAATGGTGTGAAGGTCACAACTTACTCCGTGGGCCAAAATCCAATCATGTTAAGCGCTGGTGTGGCACAGGCCCGATGCTACTCAACCCACTTACAAACTAGAAAAAAGAAAAGATGTAAGTAATAATGATTCATATTCGCAATCATAAAATACAATTAATAAATATGTAAAGCTTAATTAATTTAATTTTTCCCTAGAAAATAAAATTAAAATTCATATTCATAACTATTATATTTACATCATTCTTATTCAAATTTAATTAATAAGTATATAAAAATCAATATTTTGCAGTCAAAGTTTTTCCTATTTATCTACATATTTATTATCAACACTCCATAAAACATTAAAAAATTTAAATTTTAAAAATTTATAAAAATATCAAAGAAAATTTCCCCATATATATGTAACTAAATATATTATCAAATTTTTATAAAACTAAAAATAAGGATACATATATTATTGAATTTTCATAAAACTAAAAATAATTAAGGATATAGAGGTGTGAAATTTATATAAAGATAAATATTAATATAGATCCATCTTAAGTTTGGATCTTCTAGCACCCACAACAATCAAATTTCTTTAGGTGCAAATTTCAATCACAAAGAGATTTGCAATTGAGAAATTTGATCCCTCTCTGAGGGGTAGTATATCCATATCTTAAGATAAATTTATCTTGAGATAAGATAAAAATCAAATTATCAAATTTTCATCATTTATAATTTAATCTAAACAAATTTAATGATATTATGAAAATATTAAGATAATGAACATTGATTGCATATTTTTGTGGTCAGATTTTGAAGAATGGTTATTCAGAAATAAATCCAAGGTATCCATTTTATTTTTATTGTGGATGCTTTTATTCAATGGCATATCCCCTCATCCAGACATATGTGCCTAAAGAAGAATGTCATAGATCTAAGGGTTATATAGAAGTAACGTGAGAGAGAAGGGTTATATAGAAGTAAGGGTGGGAGAGAAGAGAACCAATGGATGGTTGGATAATGGACGCAGAGAATATAGAAAATCTTAAGAAAATCCGCTAGAGAAAAAATGTAGACGAAAGAGCCAAAGAAAAAAAAAAGGAAAAACCTAAAAATAAAGGTAATTCAATCTGGGATAATATAATTCCGAGAAGCACTTTGAAATAATAAAAGTTTTATTTTCATTGAGGGTTTAGGATTTACTATAATAGCGATTGTGCTATGTAATATAAATGGTTAATATGTGGATAATATCAATTCAAAAAATAATATAAGGTAACCTTGACCCATAAAATAAATTTATGGATAAATTAATTAATTAATAGTAATTTTTTTAGGATATAGAGAGAATTCCATAAGAAAAATAGAGATATAATGGAGATGAAATAGAGATGAATAAAATAGTGTAGTGAGCAAAGGAGATAGGTAAAGAAAGACACAAATGCGATATAATGCAGAGACGGGAGCACTAATAAAAAAGTGATGCCTTACTTAAGGAAATACTAAGATAAAGAAACAAAAATAAACTAGATAAAGGACCAATGACAAGGGTAAAAGGGAAGGTGGGGCCATCAACGGACGAGAAACAAGGGAAAGGAAAACGGGGCTGAGGGGAAAAAGGGAAGGTGGGGCCAACAACGCAAGAGAAACAAGGGAAAGGAAAGGGGGGCATTGGGGGAGGCAAGGGAGGACAAAGGGAGGAAAATTAAGCGGAATATCATATAGTATGGGTAGTCTAATAAGGAGAGTGAATTTGTGTAGAATTCGAGGAAAATTAAGCGCAATATCATATAGTATGGGTAGTGTAATAAGGAGAGCGAATTTTTGTAGAATTCAGGTCCAGTATCCCTATTGAGATTGTTTTGATGCTTTATAATTTCCAAGCCCTCTCTAAATATTATCTTAAATTAATAGTTTTCTTTTTTGATGATTTGAATGTCTTCTAAACAAATATGACGTGTGGAATGTTTGGAGTACTGCGCAAGTGTTGAAGTGTGTATAAGTTCATTTAAAAAACAATGAAATTTCATCTTATATTTAATATAAATATATTTACAAAATAATTTTCTTTTTCCATGTATTTTTATATTAATATAAAAAATAGTATCCTTTAATAGAATTAAATTTCTTTATGTAATTTAAACATTAATATGAATTCTTTTGGTTATCTTAGCTTTGCAACTCGCTCTACGTGAATGCACATCTATGGTTTATGCTTGAGTCCTCCACGGTTTTAACTTATTCACCCTTGTTCATCTAATACAGCCGTGGAAAAATCCCCATTTTAATTCGCGATCAATTACCACCCAGGGAGGAGGGGTTCCTGACACCTCCAACCCATCTTCTAAACAACCCCATCATTCGTCCTCGATCCCTCTCAAGCCCAAATCAAGTGACACCATGGATATCGACAGGCCTCACACCTCCCTCCCAGAATTTTCGGGAGCACAAAATCACTCTACCCCAAACACCTACATTCCTAAATCCCTGGAGATCCCCATGCTGAGCATCTACAAATTCATCGGCATCTAGCTTACTGATAAATCCCTTCTGGAGTGAATTGGGCTCGGGCGGAAACTGAAATCCCACTACAATGTTTAACTCAGCTATAAAGGGTTATTCATTGTGATATTTTATTAGGTCTAATATCTCTGTGTCGTAATAGAAGGAGGCCCTTACTTCTTCAACTTCATTAGCCTCTACATGCGTTAATGTGTAGAAATGTCTACCCTGACAAATATGAATTCTCATGGAAACCAATTTAGATATGTTGTACTCTCTCCCACAAGAGTACTAGGACCCTGGAACCCTAGTTGAAATTGGCAACAAGCTAGGCAAATGCGTTCATCTCTCGGAGAAACCCAAGCAAGGAACGCACGCCTCCTACGCTAAGATCTATCTCTATATGAGCATATCAGACACTCTTCCATAAGTCATAGGCCTAGAATCTGAGGACATTGATTGGATCCAAATTCTTGACTATGAACATGCCCCCTTCATGTGTCGCAACTGCAATGAACATTTTCATTTCCAACTCACTTCCCCGAAGTGATCTGAGAAGGGCGAAGCAACCAAGGACGATAATGTATTGACAAAATCCCCTCCAAATGGTAGTATACCAAGAATCCAATGGGTCCAAGGCACCCAAAAAGCATGCCACTCGCAACAGCTTTGAAGAGCCTACATCTCTTCAGAAAAGTATAAAAGAGCAAGCCTCAATCTCTATTCCAAGAACCCAACAAACCCATGTCCTAGCCATGGATAGGCTGGGAAAGTCAATCCTTGGCAAATTCCAACCTCATCCGCCACAGTAGCTCCTGGTACCCCAGCCATGCAAGGAGCGGAGACCCCCTCAGCACACACTGAGGATGTCGATATGACAGAAGAGGAAGATCTCATAGGCTTAGATGGATTGTATATACTAGCCATGGAGGATGCATGAGGGAGGAACAACCTCAAGGCTATCCCCCAAAGGGGCAGCTATAGGAATGACAAGAGGGTTGAGAATGAATACCTCATGTATAGTGATCCTTTGATCAATTAAGGGATAGTTAGGAGCCATATATGATGAATCGTTATGCCAGAGATTTGGTTTAGAGAATCATTGATAAGAGGACAAACGTTGAAGTCCCAAAGAGCATTCCGTCCTGGTGGAGAAAGAGGGTTGGTAGAGGGCATATCATTGAGCCTATGTTCAATCATTCTAGAGGAAGATAGAAGATTGATAGTGGCAGTATTTATTGTAGGAGAAGTAAGCATTCTGAATTTGCACAAGTTGTGGTGATCAGCAGAAGAGGATGAAAAGTACTTCCGAGATGTGTCGAAGCTACGCAGATTTAAATAGTTGTAGAAGTGCCACATTAGCGAGTAGGTCAAGTGTATCTTGTTCAGGGAAATATTGGTGATCATAGTTATTGACACCAAGCCCTATTCATTTGAGTATCATAGATGTATGTAAGGGTCGTGATCCCTAGTATGGGGTCCCTAAGTTTCTTGTATTAAGATTTGTAATATAGCAAGTTGTGGGTTAAAAATTGTCGTTTGTACCAGCTAATTCACTGTTGTATGTTCTTTGTAGTGAAAAGTTCTTATCTTGTGGCATTTGAATGTGCTTTTGATCGTGATCTTAGACTCAAATCTAATTCTTAGTGTCGTAGAAAAATCAGCACTATGGTCCCTGGATTCTGTTGTAAAAGATTGGAATTATGGCATACAAATTGGAGTTGCATCCATCATCATGTATACAACTACTCTTCCATATTTTTATCTTAAATAAGGTAATCAATGACAATATCCAAATTCATATTACTTTGGTAGATATTAATGAAGAAGAGAAAATCATATTAGAAGCAAAAACAATCTTTGAATAAAGGATGAAGAAACTACGAAATCGAATAATTATTGAATTCCTCATCAAGTGGAAAAACCTATTAGTAGATGAGGTGGCATGGTAATATGAGTACTTCATGCATAAGCATCCACAGTTAATCAAGCTATGAAGGCAACACTTTTTTGAAGAGGAGAGCATCTTAAGCCATAGATATTGAATTATTATATTTGTATTACTATATTAATACTATCCTTATTGGTTTCTAGACCCTTTTATTTTAATTGTACCCATTGTCACCTATCTATACCAAGGATACCTAGTTTTAGAGAGCATATCAACTTGTACATTGGTTATATTGCGAAAGGAGGTTTCCCTTCTAAATAGGGTTCACAGTCATTCTTCCCTTTCACTCTCAACTAATTAAGTTACTTATTTTTCTCTTTTTTCTGCTACTTGGGTGTTTCGATGCATAACATTGATTCATCAAACTTGTAAATATTTCTAGAGCATTGGTCATCCCAAAAGGTACCACCACAAATTCATAGCATCCAAACCAAGTTTTAAACGCTTCCTTTGCAATATCTTCTTCCTTATTTTTCAATTTAGACATCAAATACCATTATATATCAATTTTAGAAAATACCATGACTTCTTTCATTCAATCAAAATATCATCAATTTGAGGTAAGGTGTATTCATTTTTAATTGTGTTTGTATTTACCTACTTGTATTCAATGAAATGCCTCTAAGACACATATTTATCTCATATAAAAATCACTAGTTCTCCCCAAGTTTATATACTAGGTCAAATCAACCATTCAATATATTTTGAAGTTGCATGTGTAAACCCTACAATTCTAGAATAATCATGCAATATAGAGGCTTCGAAATAGCTTATACTCGTGGTTTAAGTTCAGCGGTAAATTATATCTCACATTTGAATGGTAGTCTAGCTAACTCTTCTAGAAATGCATCATGAAAAGCGAACAAATATGATGATGTTATATATCTTTTGAATATTTGTTCTAGTTCGTAGCCACTACTGCACGCATAAAACAACCTTGTCTAAGACTCTTTTTCAGTTGTAAGGCTGAAAAGAATCTTAGAGTTTCTTCTCTCTTGGTTCCTACCAAGATTCTCCTTTTCCATAAATCATCTACAAATTAAAGTAACTTAACTTTAATTTCTAGAATTATTTCATGAGCTCCCATCCAATCCATAAGAATTATAAGATATGATCCCAAGGTACTAATGTAACAACCCAAGTGAAAATTCCATGTAAATAAAGTTAATAAAGGCATAATAATAACCGATTATGGCACAATTATTCCAGGTTGAATGTTGGGCAAAAACATCCTAATGAGGTTGTTCATTTGGTTTATTATGCTAAGGAAATTGGCAAAGGATTTGGAAAGGAAAAGTGGCATTTTTGGCAATTTATTTATGAAAATAATGGAAATTAGGATAAAATGAAGGTGAAAGGTCATAGGTTTCAGGTGAGGATGAAAATTAATAAAAATAATGGGAAAATGAAGAATATAGATTCCACATTAATAAAAAGGCTTATGAGGATCAGTTGGTACCTTTTTGTCAGTTCAGTTTTGGAGCTATCTCTCTATTCTATCTCTCTCTCTCTCACTCTCGGACACTTAGAGTTTTATTGGAGCACTTCAATGTTGGATCAAGAAAGGAAAAGAGGAAGCAAATATCAAGCAACAAAAAGTAGGATTAGGCAGCTAGAATGGGTTTACTTGCAGGGATCAATTTGCATGTGTGATTTCCTTGCTAGATTTGGCATGCATGGTTATCTATGTGTGTTCTTGGTTATGTTTTTTCATTGCCATGGATTTTTCCAGGTGTGGCAGTGCTCTTCGGCCTTTCCTTTCCATTTCTGGTTAGCATAGAGGTGATGGGTTCTCATGTTTTGGTGGCGCTGGGTTGTTGGATGGGCTCGACGCTGAGTGAGGCGGATCTCTGAAAGGAAAAACACATGGCATAGTGATCCCTGATCTAGACTATGGATTGCGGTAAATCCACTGGCTTAGTAACCCCTGAACCAGACGGTGGGTTACCGTAAATCCAGGTATCGTGTGCCTCGTTGGGCCTAGGAATCCTCGACTGGTGAATGGCGGGATATACAATAAATTCTAGAGGTGGGGTCCCTCGATCAGGCCTAGGAATGATTTTATGTGAATGGCAGGATATGTGGTAAATCCTGGAGGGTGTTGTGTCGATCATGGCCTAGTGACCCTTGAATCAAACTATGGGATGTCGTAAAGCCTAGGGACTAGGAGGTAGTAAAATTCCTCATGATATAGGTGGAGAAATCTGGTGGCGTCCATGCTCATCCGTTTCTTCTTTCGGTTATGAGTACCGCGTTCATGTTTGGAATATGGCACGAGAGTGGTTGGATGAAGAGAGAATCGGCTCATCGAATCTATGGTCGGGTGGAACGGGGTAGTCGCATACTGGGTTGGTTTTTGCATTCATCAATAAGAGATCCTTTCCTTGGTATTTTAGGTGTAAATGTATTGGTTCATTTGTGGCATATATGGCTATTGTATGCTCATTATTTCTATTGTCTATATGCTGGTTATGAATATGTTTTATGACAGTGACAATGTATGGTTGTCATCGCGTTTTGATTTGTAAATGAATGAGTAATGAACATATGACCTAATAGATATGTGATAAAGCACCAATGCTTCCAGATATTGAATTATTATATTAATATTACTATATTAATATTGTCCTTATTGGTTGCTAGACCCTTTTATTGTAATTGTACCCATTGTCACCTATATATACCAAGGATACCTAGATTTAGAGGCCATATCAACTTGTACACCGGTTATATTGTGAAAGGAGGTTTCCCTTTTAAAGAGGGTTCACAATCATTATTCTCTTTCATTCTCAACTCATCGAGTTACTTATTTTTCTCTTTTTTTTTCTGCTAGGGTATTTCGATGCATAACATTGATTCTTCAAACTTGTAAATATTTCTACACCATTGGTCAGCCCAAAAGGTACCACCACAAATTCATAGTAGCCAACCAAGCTTTAAATGTTTCCTTTGCAATATCTTCTTCCTTATTTTTCAATCTAGATATCAAAGACCATTATATATCAATTTTAGAAAATACCGTGACTTATTTCATTCAATCAAAATATCATGAATTTGATGTAGGGCGTATTGATTTTTAATTGTGCTTGTATTTACCTACTTGTAGTCAATGTAATGCCTCCAAGACACATATTTCATTCATAAAAAAATCACCAGTTCTCCCCAAGTTTATATACTAGGTTAAGTCAACCCTTCAATATATTTTCAAGTCGCGTGTGTAAATCCTCCAATTCTATTATAATCATACAATATAGAGGCTTGGAAATAGGCTATATTCGTGCTTTAAGTTCAATAGTAAATTATATCTCACATTTTAATGGTAGTCTAAGAAACTTTTCTAGAAATGCATCAAGAAATTCTAACAATATTTGATGATGTTATATATCTTTCGAATATTTTTCTAGTTCATAGCAACTACCACATACATAAAACACCATTGTCTAAGACCCATTTTCAGTTGTAAGGCTGAAAAGAATCTTAGAGTTGCTTATCTCTTGGTTCCTACCAAGATTCTCCTTTTCCCTAAATCATCTACAAGTTAAAGTAACTTACCTTTCATATCTAAAATTATTTCATGAGCTCCCAACCAATCTGTACCACGAAATATAACATAGAATCCCAAGGTGGTAATATATGATAGTATCTACGTACTGCATGCTCTCAAATTAAGTTCGTAATATTTTAACAAGTGTTCTACCTCCTTTTAATAATTAAATTCATCTCAACCAATTTATAATGAATTTCCTTGCATGCCATTAAACCACATCTAAATAATGAATTTGGAGAAATACAAGTTTTATTGTCTTTTGGATCAATTAATAAAGAAAATTTAATTCCATTTATTTTACCTACAATCTACAAGATTGTATATTGATGTTCTACTTGATAATTATTCACCGTAACATGAATCGTATGTGTCTTATGTTAGGTTAATATTGACTCACAAAGTAGTTAAGATAACCCTGTTTTTGGTCATTGACCGATTTATCATTGGTGTTTTATGAGCCCATGCCATGGGTGACCCATGGTATTTAATGTAATGAATCCTATTTAAAGACTTGAAGAGCTCCATAAAATGCCTCAAGTGGCCTAGTGTTTCGTCAACTCAATGGATAAGGTTGATATATATCTGTGTGTGTGTGTGTGCTTAGTTCTAATTTTCCCACTAAATGGTTTCTAGGGTAAATATCGACTCTTTTCTACATGTGTACCATGAGTTTATTTCATTTCTCTAGTTACACTCCATTCTTAACATGTGGTATCATAGCACAATAAGAGAAATAACATAAACACAAATGATTATACACATGGAAAACATGTACATAAGAGTCAATATTTACTTTGGACACACTTTACCAAGAAAGCCAACACTCGAGATATATATCTTTGTTACCATAATCCAAGCCAGCCAAGCTCCAAGCCACTGGAGGTATTTTACAATGGATTCCTTCGGGCCTTAAAATAAGCTTAATCACATCAAATATCATGGGAAAATACCATGGGTTTCCCAATACCAAGATCCTATAAACCACCAAAAATAATCATGTTAATGACCAAATCAAATATATTGCATATGCTAAGAATAAGTTGTGGACCTATGGAATACTAATGTAAGTCTATTGAGTGATCAATTATATAATAGTGTTGAAGGGTACCAGAAGGTATCCTTAGTTGGATCATTGATGAGATCAAGCAAAAATACCAAAAACTCTTGTATATGAGTTTGATATGGTTTTCATATCAATGATGCATAGCAGTTGGAGGAACTAGAGAACATTATGGGGGTAATATGAGACGAAACAGGGACACTTTATGTGAAGTGATTTCAATGTGTAGGGAATTTACCCAAGTGGATGAATGCAAATTTGCGTCAGCGTGGTTCAGCTCATCATGACTATGTATAAGATTAGTTATGCCCCTTGAGGTCAACAATTATTGTAGTTTCCTAAGAGTTATTAATTTGATAAGATCTAAGGTCTTAAACCACCCATAGGTGCAGGCATGAAAATATCATCACTACAGGAGGTGGAATGATTTAGTAGCATCCACGAATGAAGTTATGTTAAACCTTGAGAATAAATCTCCAATTTAATAGGATCTCCAAAGAACCTTTGATTTCACAGTAGCATTAGTGGCTTTAATGGATTCCACCCAACCATTAAAGAAAGAACAAGAAATGAGAGTTATGGGAAAGGATAATTTACATTGACACACTAGGGGAGAACTCACTATCAAAGAAATTACACCCGCAAGTCTCCTAAATCAAATGATCATGTATTTTAGCACCAAGATGGAAAAAATTCATTAGGAATGATCGGTTACAAATTAATGGAGTTGGAGCTATTACAGTTAGACAAAGGAATGTTTAGATATCACACACTGGAACTTACTTGAGCATGGCATCAAAGATTCAAACCATACAATTCAAGGTTTTCATTGTGATTATAACAAACATCCTTTCCTCCTACTAAAGAAATCATCCCTTAGTGTTAAACCTAATGAACCGATTTCTTACATGAAGTGATGGTTCATGGGTATGTGAACCATGGTAAATGAAACCTAGAAAAACATCACAAGAATTGACATGGAACATAGTAGAAGCACATGGATGTAGATTCGAATATAAAGAAATACTCAAATAAGGAGTGTCTGCTTCAGCTTGTTGTATTTGGAGCAGAGAGGGATGTTGGTAAATAATATGGTAGATGTTTCTTGCGGCTCATGGGTTCTCCCATAAAGAGGGAGTAGACTATGAGGAGGCTTTTTCTCCTGTAGCCAAATATTCCTTTATTGAAGAATTTCTTTCAATAGCTTTTGAGACAAGGTGAAACATCCACCAAATGGATGTGAAGATCACCTTCATCAATTTCATCATTGAGGAAGAAGTCTATATCGAGCAACCATATGGGTTTTAAGTCCATGATAGAGAGACTTATGTATGTAGCTTTAATAGATCGCTATATGGACTCAAACACGTACCCAAGGCATGGTATTCCAGGAGCGATAGCAATATTCAAAACATAGGCTTCACCAAGAGTAAGGTGGATCCCAACCTATACTTCTTGTTGATTGGGTCTAAGCCCCACATTTTAGTGTTGTATGTGGATGATCTAATTCGAATAGGTGTAGAGAGATTGATTGCATGTTTTATTTTAGATATAGCATTAGAATTTGAGATGAGGGATATCAAGTCGACGCATCACTTTCTCGGAATTTGCAGGAAACAGGCGAGATCCGCCTTAGGCAGGGGAAGTACAAACTAAAGAATCGTCTCCAGTGTTAAATTTGCACCCATCTTCGCTCCTATTGCCTTTACACTGGTAGCTCAAAAATAGAGTTCATCTCTTTTGTCTTCAGCCAAAAATCCCTCGTTTCATAGATTTTTGGTGCTTCGTGTGTTCTCTGCATAATAAGCATATGAGCCTATCGTTTTGTGTCTATTTTGCACACTTTGATCGTTCTCCCTCTCCACGAAACTACCAAAAGACTCTCTCACTTTTCACCTCTGACATTTTTGGTTCACAAACTCCTTTCTTTCTTTGCCACATTCCACAAGAAAATGGGACAGTATGGGAGATCGTCCTCCACTCAGGCTGCCCAATCTGACTTTAATGTTGTCAGCACAAGGCATTTTATGGTTAGGTGGGTAGTCATGACAATTAATAGATGTTGGTATGGTCCTACCCGTGGCATGCCATAGGAGAACAAACCAGCGCGCAAGAGGCCCTCAACAGGCACGCAACAGTGTATGACATGCCTTCCCTCTAAGAGCTTTGGATATGTATGCTCCTCCCTTCAGCTGGTCATCACTTTATTTCCACATATATTTCGTATACATCCATAGTTCACATAGTCATGCTAAAATACGGGTTTTCATGAAAAAGTGTTGTTACACACTCATAACTAAGACTTGTTCATCACCTCGAAGCTCATATTTTTATAGTTATTCTGAAAGATTCTAGTTTCCTTGTGCTCCATAAACCTAATAAATAAGAAGTCATTTTGATAACCTTAATAATAGAAACCTTATTATCCTCTCTATGTATATGTTTTAGTTCCAAAAATCCCAAATCAACAAACATTGTAACTTCTACACCATGATATCTTAACATTTTCCAAGTTGTGTTAACATTCTTCTTATGATTCACAAAATGATGAAAATACTTAGTGTTTTCATCTTCTTTACGAATCCACAAGGCTCTACTTTAAGTATATGATTATTTTCGTTATTATTCAAAAACTTGATCATCGAAACCAACTACAACTTGACTAAAGAAAGCTTCCAAATTATTTGTCAATTCTTGCTCATACCCAATTTTGTTTTGATGTGTCTAAATCAAAAAGCATTATTTTGTCCTTTCTACATTGTTGGTGGAATGAATAAATACTAACTTACAAGTCCAATTAGCTTTTATGATTATTTTCATTTTTTTGGCTTTCCCGTGAGGGAATTTTAACGGGTCACTTTCTCGCAAATTTTAATTCCAAGAAGTTTCTAGTAGGCCAATTATATTTTATGATATCTATATAGTCATTTCGTAGTCAGATTGAATTTAAATGGTTTCCCACTATGTGCTCCAATCTTCTAGAGCACTGGCTGGTGAACAAATTAACCATGCCACGGATGTCCACACCCTCACCAACCCGCAACCCTTAATAAAAAAAGCAATAACTTCATTCCTAAAAATTATATTCTACCTCTTTTGGCTATTTTTGAGTTCACTCAACCTTAAACATCTCCAGGCAAAGAATGCCTTCATTGCCTTTGCATTCAATAGACCAAAATCTTTTGTTCTCTTAAAAAAATGATAATAAATCATGATAGTTAATTTGGGTCTCCGGTGGATCTAAAACTATCTACTACAGTTACTACAAAGTTTAGATTACCTACCATTCTAACACTGTTTGCATAACACATTTAGTAATAAATGTTTGCTGCTGAGTAAAAATTATTTAATTAAAATAACATGATGTACAAAATTTTACCATTTTATTGTGCAGCATTAAACACTCAAACTATGCCAACCAAAAAATTTAATAAATATATAACTAAGCTAACTAAAAGAGTTTAATAAATATTTAATTATTGGTCTTAAAAAAATATTCAAAATAACTTGTAAATATTACTACTATTGTAAAAACGTGATTTCAACCAGAATCATGCTCAAATAGTCATGCCAGTTAAAGTAGTTGAAATTGTTGAATTCAGGCTCCATGACTTCTATAAACAAGCGTAGTCTTTATAATTTAACAGTTGGACAATCATGATATATTTACTTATACAACAAGGTAATAGATGTTCGATGGTTATTATAGTCATGCCAGTTAAAGTAGTTGAAATTGTTGAATTCAGGCTCCATGACTTCTATAAACAAGCGTAGTCTTTATAATTTAACAGTTGGACAATCATGATATATTTACTTATACAACAAGGTAATAGATGTTCGATGGTTATTTCTCTTCTATAGAGATTTACAGATATTATTGAAAAAAAAAAAATATTAAACCAATAATAAAATTTCTATTAATAAATTTTATAAAAACATAAGTTAAAAAAAAAAATGTTTCAAAAAAGTTACTTTCTGTTTTTAAAAAAGTTACATGAACGACTTTCCATTTTTTAAAAAGTTGTATGAACGTTTAATGGATCAAAATTAAAAGAAAATTAAAACCTCCATTACCCTTTAATGGAGCAAAATTAAAAGAAAAGCTTTGGATCCTCCATTACATTGCCGTTTGAATGCTTTTCATACCGATATAAATAATGGCCGCACCTTTTACCATTGTTCTCGATGTAGTAAATGTTTGAGCCCTTGTTTGTTTTGAAGATTTATGGTCTTGTGTTTGTTTCAAGCATCAAGGGATCGGCAATGGTCTTGTGTTTTTTTCAAGCATCAGGGGATCGGCAATGTTCTTGTGTTTTCAGGGGATCGGCAATGGTCTTGTGTTTGTTTCAAGCATCAGGGGATCGGCAAATTCTTGCTCACCTGTTGTTTTTGTTTTCTCTGGTTTATTGCTGTGCCGTTCTGGCTTTGTTGTTTTTCGTTTTCTCTGGGTTTATTGCTGGGCGATTTGATTCAGTTATCGTGTATATAATCTTATTTGATTTGGCCGGCTTTTGTCCTTTTTATTTTCTTTGCAGCGTTCTCTATTGGCATGTTAAATCTGTTTATGGAACTTTTAAATGTGGTTTGGTTTGATTTGGTTTACTGTGCGATCTTTTCAAATTTTCAGTGAATTAGGGCTAAACACTATAAGTAAGGATATTATAATTATTATTTTCACTGGTTAATCATTAGGGCTAAACACCATAAGTAAGGATATTATAATTATTATTTTCACTGGTTAATCAGCGGAATGATTTAGAGATGGTACGAAAGAAGTGGTACAGTTTGCGAAAGCGATAGCAATGTTTGTGCCCTGCATTGACGAGACAATTAAAAAAGCTCAGTTGGCGAATTTCAGGTATTTTCGATTGCAGTTGAGATTATTTTCGGCTGTTTCAAGTTAGACGTTCTTGAAATTTCTTAGATTATCCGTTCTTAATTTCCTAGGTGGTGTGAATATGTGGTTAAACTAATTTTAATTTTAGTTTTAATATATTTCTTGAATTATTTGACATTATTCCTCATGAAATCGATGCTTTCTAATTTTCTGTTAAGATTCGTTTAAATTAATTGAAATTTTGATAGACTTATGATATTATTGGCCATGGTATCTGTAAAATGTTAGAAGAGAATTCAGTTTTCATGGCCTCTGTGTAGCAGATCTATGGTGATATATTTGATGAAATTATCCTGCAGAATATGTTAAGACGTTTGTCGCATAATTTTGTGCAAGGATTCAATTCTGGATAAAGGATTTTTGTCTCTGCTTTCTATGGCTTTCTCCCCTGCTTCCTGCACGATGGATGCGTCGACTTGTGCTGTTGGCTCCACATAAACTAAGTAGAAGCTCCCGCCGCCTATTCTGGTAAAAAGGCCAAGTCGATAGATCCCATTAAATGAAATTAATTTTAATAATTTAAATGACATCAGAGAATTTTTGACAGAGTACTCGTTATTAGGCATTTGCAGTAGATTTATGTGAATGCATTGATGAAATTATTCCTTAGGCATTTGCAGTAGATTTATGTGAATGTATTGATTAAATTATTCTACACAATACTTTGTTTCAATGATCTGTGTCTAGGGATTCAATTCTGTATAAAGAATTGTTGACTCTACGTTGTACGGCTTACCCCAGTGCTTCCTCTGGGGCCAATGCCTCTGCTGCTTACTCTGCTGTCTCCTCTAGGACCAATTCTCAACTGTAGCTCCGGCTGCCTATCCCTATCCATCTCTATCTGCGTTCATGTATTCCACCGACCATAGCTGGCAACGATTATGATAGCAGACGGCATAGTGAACTGCTTTTAATATTGAATTTATAGGTTAAGGAGAATGAGATATGATGAACGTTGAGCAGAAAAGCGAACGAGAGATGATGAAATTAATACCTCAATTAGAAGTATTGTGTTCTTAATTTAGAGAATATATATGTGAGAGAATTATGTTCTTAATTTAATTTAGAGAATATAAGTGTGAGAAAATTAATATTTTGTAGTATAATGTACAAAAGTAATCACCAAAAGTTTCCCAGAAAATTCGATTGCTCTGCTTCAACTACTTACAAGTATCAGACCTTGTAGACTGAGCTTTCTCCACCGCGAAGCATCCATTTAAGTTGAGGAATTTAAGGTTTATGAGACTTGAAAGTGTCCAATTCCTGGCAGTTTCATTCTTGCTAATGTTTATGGCAAGGCAATATTTTGTGAAATGTCAATAGTTTGGAAGCAAGGGTAAACACATTCAACCATCCGGTGCTTTCTTCAATGTCAGATCTCGTAAAACACCCACCGATTCCTAGCTATTGGACAACCGTCCATTGTCCAAGTTGTGTGATGTTTTCACTGGAATTAGGGATCAAACACAACACTGTAGCTAAGAATTGCAATGTCCTAGTTTTCATTAAATAAATTTATCACCAGCAATATCGTGGTGATGCAGTACAGGTGTTGTGGGAGGGAGATTTGGAAATGGTGCACAGGTGGTACGGTTTGCGAATTAAAATTTCAGGTATTTTCGATTACCAAAACACGCTATCATGGTTTTGGGGAAAAGATTAATTAAACTACTATCATGGTTGTGGGGGGAATTAATTAAATTGCTATCATGGGGAAAGAAATTAATTAAACTTCTATCATGGTTTTGGGGGAAAATATCAATTAAACTGGCGATTAATGATAATTGAGATTGTTCTGGGGAGTTATTAAATTTTTTTAATGCATTGGTTTTCAATTTTTCCAAATTGTGTGAGTATTCAATTAAATTAATTCTAAATTTTAATGAATTAATGAAATTATTTGAGTACTCGTTTCTTTTTCTTTCTTTTTCAAAGTTAATTTAATGGTTGGAATGCTATTTTTAAGTTTTTCGAATTTTTGTATAAATCGATTAACTTAATTTAGATTTTAAAAAACTCGTAGGAATCGTATCACATGGCATGCGTAATCATTTTTAATGTCCATTGTAACAAATTTATGTTGATATGTATTACAGAATACAGTTTTTAAAACCTTTGTATTGTATTTATGCACAAGGATTCAACTGTTGGGAATTTTTTTTATGGGGAAAATACCAAAAACCAAGATTCAATTTAAACACAGAGACAATGCTCTGTTCTTTGACTCCAGGATCTTTTATGCACAGAGAGACTCAAAAAAAATTTCACTGAGAGACAGAGTATTTCACCACCATAAAAGATTTCTATTCATTAAAACAAAAGAAACATTCACTCTCTGTCTCCATATGAGAATTTACACTGCTGAAAAATTCCCATTAACATTTACTGCTGTAAAACCTTCATTTACATTCACTGGTGTGAAAAACAACTTACTGCTGTAATATAAAAATTTACATATGTTTACTGCTGTAAAAGAAATTTACACAGGCTTACAAAAATCGCTCCACAATTTCCTTTATGCACTTGCAAAACCACACATGGTTTTTCTTACACCTCTGTTTTACTATGCCTCACAAAAACATTACAAAAGACATTTTTGCACTGCTGTGCATACATCCTCTGGTTCTTCTTTTCGCTGCTGCGAACACCTTACATTTACCTCCCGTGTGCCATACAAAAACAATGGTCAACGCGGTAATAAAAAAAAATGAGCACATTTCACGTGACTCATACACATATCAAAAACTTAATACGAAAAAACAAAACATATTAAATCCTACAACTAACACATATATAAAAACCTCACATGCCGTATGTAAACAAATATATATAAAAAGAAAACGTATGGGACGTATGCCCATCACCATATTAAAGGCCACCAAAAAACTACGACCAACCATTAAAAACATTAACTCTTCCATTCTCGGCGGTCAACCAATAGTCTTCCACTCCACGCAAAATTAATTCGCTGCAGGCCCGTATGCAGCTTCAGAGATCGACGGTGGAGAAAGATGAGGGCAATCGGACGGCTCACAAAAATATCGGAACCCAGTTTGCTGCCCAACTTTAACGCCCGAGAAAATGACGTTGCGTTACGTCAGGGCTGAACCACGTGTCGGCTCCAAATTATATCGGAGCTCCTTGCCGGATTATTCCTTCGTCGGCAAATCGCTCCGAGAAAATCCGGTGAACGGTTTCTGGCTTGGTTCACGGTTTCTGGTGGTCTGCGTTGAAATTAGATTTCAACACTCCCCTTTAATTTCAACAGCTGGGCATTCGGTCATACCGAGACACTTCCTCAAAAATTCAAAGCTTTTATGATCCAGTGGCTTTGTCAAGATGTCTGCAACCTGTTCTTGAGTCCTGCAATGTTCTAGGACAATTTCTCCATTGTTCACCAATTCTCTGATGTAGTGAAACCTTGTATCAATGTGTTTCGTTCTCTTATGAAACACTGAATTCTTTGACAATGCAATAGCTGAGCTATTGTCACAAAAGATCACTGTCGCTTTTGCCTGCTCTTGGCCTAAGCTTCTCAACATTCTTCTCATCCACACTGCTTAACATGCTGCTGCTGTAGCTGCCACATATTCAGCCTCTGCTGTAGACAATGCTACAATGGACTGCTTCTTAGAAGCCTAATGAAACTGAAGCCCTGGATGACCCATATGAAATACATAACCGGAAGTGCTCTTCCGATCATCTACACTTCCAGCCCAATCACTGTCAGTGTATCCAATTAAATCTGAACTTTCTGAGACACTATATAATATGCCAAACATTTTAGTACCTTTGACATACCTAAAAATTCTTTTTGCTGCCTGCCAATGTGCCTCCTTTGGCCTCTCCATGAACCTGGAAATTAAACTAACAGCATACATTAAATCAGGCCTAGTTGCTGTTAAATACATAAGGCTGCCCACAATGCTTTTATACAAGCTAGGATCAAAATCCTTGCTGTTGTCCTCTCTGCTGAGCTTTAATCCCATTACTGTGGGAGTGATCGCTGCCTTGCACTCTTGCATGTTAAATCTGCCCAAAACTTGATTTACATATCTTGCTTGAGATATAAAAATTCCTTTTTCATTTTGATCTACTTCTATGCCTAAGAAGTATCTCAAGAAACCCATGTCAGTCATTTCAAATTCATCCTTCATGACTGATTTAAAATTCTCAATAAGATAAATATCATTTCCAGTGAAAATAACATCATCTACATACAAGACAACAATTAAAATTTTACCATCCTTTTCCTTGATGTAGACTGTGGGTTCTCCTTCACACTTGTCAAATTCATTATCCAATAGATATGAATCTATCCTGCTGTACCATGCTCTTGGCGCTTGCTTCAGCCCATAAAGAGCTTTCTTCAATTTGCACACTTTGTGCTCTTCACCTTTCTTCTCATATCCGAGAGGCTGTTCCACATAGACCTCTTCCATTAACACTCCATTTAGGAATGCTGATTTCACATCCATTTGGTAGACTTTCCATTTGTTTTGTGCTGCTATGGACAGCACTGCTCTCACGGTTTCCATTCTTGTAACCGGTGTGAAAGTCTCCTCATAGTCTCTCCCATATTGCTGCTTGTACCCTTTGACAAACAGCCTTGCCTTATGCCTTTCAATCTTGCCTTCAGCATTGCTCTTGGTCTTGTAGACCCATTTCACACCAATGACTTCTTTGCCTTTTGGTAGCTCAACCAAATCCCATGTTTTGTTTCTCTCTATGGCATTCATCTCCTCATCCATAGCTTCTATCCATTTCCTATCTTTGATTGCATCTTCGAAATGAATAGGATCATCAACATGACAATACAAGGCAAATAAGGAATTCATTCCTTCATCATAAATGTCACTTAGATTTCTAAATTTCTTACCTCTTTCACTTGGTGTGCAAGTGCTTGAAGATGCACTTGAATTTCCTCCTTGTGGTGTGCTTGGAGAAGCACTCTCATTGATCCTCAATGGTGGTCCCTTGCTGTCATTTGTGTTGGCGCTGCTGTTTGGGGATGCATTTCAGCCACCTCCTCTTCATCTCATCATGAGACAACAGTCTTGACATTCACTGTTTTCTCTATGCTTCCATCCCAAGCTTCTTCCTCAATGAATTGAACATCCCTGCTGACAAAGAACTTCTTGGTAGATGGAATGTACAGCCTGTAAGCTTTGGATTCATCACTGTATCCAATGAAGATGCATTTCTCCCCTTTGCTGTCCAACTTCCTCCTTAGCTGATCTGGTATGTGTGCATAGGCCACACACCCAAAAACTCTCATGTGGGTGACTCCTTGCTTTCTCCCACTCCATGCTCTTCTGGCACTTTGTTCAAGATGCTTTTGTAGGACACTTGTTCAAAAAATAAACTGCACAATGTACAGCTTCAGCCAATACTCATTTGGCAAATGCTTTGCCTTCAACATGCTCCTTGCCATCTCCATGATGGTTCTGTTCTTCCTTTCAGCAACTCCATTTTGCTGTGGGGTGTACCGAGTTGTAAACTGTTTATGAATTCCATTTTCTCTACAATACTTAAGGAATTCATTGGAGATATACTCACCTCCTCTATCAGTCTCAAAACTTAATGTGCAGCCCGCTTTGGTTCTCCCACAAGTGCTTTGAAGTTTTGGAATTTCTCAAAGACTTCACTTTTGTTCTTGAGGAAATATATCCAAGTCTTTCTTGTAAATCATCAATGAATGTCAAGAAATATAGGCTGCCCAGCTAATGATGGAGCTTGCATTGGTCCACACAAATCTGAGTGGATAATCTCTAAGGGTGTCTTTGCCCTTATGCTTTTCCCTGATGGAAAACTTTCTCTATGTTGTTTGCCCAAAATGAACCTTTCACAAAGGCTGTCCGGCTTCTGTATCAATGGTAATCCCTTTACCATTCCCTTTTCTGCTCAATAAGTTTAGACCTCCAAATTTAGATGCTCGAATCTCA